>CALZFC010000142.1:0-2500 GCA_945643635.1 Allodiplogaster sudhausi
TTTCTCTCTCTCCCTCTCTCTCTATCTCAGCGCTCTCTCTCTCTCTCCTGTCTCTCTGTCTCTGTCTCTCTGAATTCTCTCTCTCGCTCTCTCTCTCCTCTCTCTATATTTCTATCTCTCCTTCTCTCTCTCTTTCTTTCTCTCTCTCCTTCTCTCTCTCTCCCTTCTCTCTCTCTCTATCTCTCTTTCTCTCTCTCTATCTCTATCTCTCCCAGGTTTTCTCTCTCTCTCCCATTCTCTTGTGTCACGCTCTTTGTGTCTCTCTCTCCCTCCTCTCCCCCTGCTCCCACCTGTCATCTCCTCCTCTCGGAGTTTCACAACCGTTTAGTCACCCCCCTGAGCCATAGCTCCGCTCCTTTTTCTCGTCTGCTTTCATAGCATAAACCGCCAAAAGAAAGAATCACACGCATGGGAGCGACATGTAGGAGATGAAAAGCCCCAGAGAGAGAAAGGATATGCTTGCATGGCCCTCTGAATAAATAATATTCCCAGTAGAGGGTCAGGGAGTAGTTCAGGAGAGTGGAAGGTAGAGGGGGAAGAGGCGGTAGCGGAGAGAAGGAAGAGAGAGAGAGAGAGAGAGAGAGATGAGAGAGAAGAGAGAGAGAGAGGGAGGGAAAGGGGAGCGTTTGAGCGGGCAAGGGTGGAAGAGAGAGTGCGGAGAGGGCGCGCACTGTCTGGGTCATCATTCCATGAGATAGGATATGCATATCGTTCGGGATGCCGTCCTCTCTCTCTCTCTCTCTGTCTGCCTGTCTGTCTGTCTCTCTCTCTCTCTCTCTATCTCTCTCTCCTCTCTTTCTATCCGTCTGGACAAACGGTCAAGCGGCCATCCAGCCACACAAACAATTGACCTGACCGATGCCGACCGACTGAAGAAGAGAGAGAGAGTGAGAGAGAGACAAAGAGAAAGAGAGAAAGAGAGAGAGAGTGTGAGAGAGAGAAACAAAGAGAGAGGGAGAAAGAGAGAGAGAGAGATGAAGAGAGAGAGAGAGAGAGAGAGAGAAAGAGAGGTCGCCCCTGCCTACTTTGCCTACAGTCTGTGTGCACATTGTGGAGGAGGGCAAAGGCCGTGTAATGATATTATACCCTCCCCCCCCTTCCGTTCCGGGATTCGGAATTAGGAACATAGTTGATACGACATCCCCCAAAAAGGCTGACGCGAGTAGTATGTATGTACATGGACCGTGGAAAAGGGAGTAAGGGGTAGTTTGCTGTGAGTGCTATCGGCTGATTAAACTCCCCTTAAAACTCACTCGAATTTCTCCATGTGTCACTTCTCTCTGTCCATGTTAACGTGTATGCTGATGTGAACACTATATGAACATGTCGTACATCGTATTGGAAGGGAACAGTGAGAGAGAGGGAGAGAGAGAGGAGGAGAAAGCGAGAGAAAAGAGAGAGCGAGAGAGAGAGAGCAAGAGAGAGGAGAGTGTGAGAAAGCAAGAGAAAGAGAGAGAGAGAGAGAGCGTGAGAGAGATAGTCGAGGACTAAAAGGGAAGAGAGAGATAGAGAGAGAGAGAGAGAGAGAGAGAGAGAGAGAGAGAGAAGACAGGACATGAAATGACGAGGCAGACAGAGTTATAAATACATTGAGATCCAGCTGACATGCCAAACCGATCGTAATATCTACACGTTGTATACAATATATTCTTTGCTCGCTGATGCAAAATCGAGACAAAGGCAGTGATGGATGAAGAGGGAAGGGCTTGTTATCTATTGGCCGGTAATCAAGAGAGAAAGAGAAAGAGAGAGAGAAAGAAAGTGAAAGAGAGAGAGAGAAAGAGAGAAAGAGAGAGAGAAAGAGAGTGATTATAATATATATAGAGAGAGAGAGAGAAAGAGAAATACATACATATCAGTTATTGAGGACAAAGACAAGTCGCATAATAGACTACCGAGAGTGTCAATGGAGGGTTGGGGATCGCACGTGAATATTTTGGTGTCCCAATTTAAACACATTTGTATGTACCAATGTACATATGTACATACATACGTACACATGTAAAAGTAGCACAATTTTTATGGAGGCCTTTGTTTTCTGCTTGCTGGCTTCGTCATGGAAGATACTCTCTCGAAATTACGAAAAAGATTCTCTTCATTTTAGCATTAAAAAAAGCGCGCTAAAACTCTCTAAAAAGTTTGAAAAAAAAAATTTTTTTAAAGGAGATATCAGTTGATAAGAAAATCGATTTATGTTTATATTTGTTTCATGCGCAGGTCCGCCAGCACAGCTCAGTGTCATCGCGAGGCACGCTGTACGAACGCCTCTACGACGCCGGCTGCTTCACGACATGCGCACCGTCAGTTTGGCCATCTTGCATTTTCGGCGAACGGTCGTCTCTCTCGGTTTCTCTGTGCCACACTGTAGCTGTTTCTCTCTCTCTCTCTCTCTCTCTCTCACTTGAAGTAAGTCTGTCGATATTGCTAGCTGAATAGCAGCTTGACATCACCCACCGGGATCAGCAAGACCGATTCTTGTGTAATAATTGTGATCTCGGAA
>CALZFC010000142.1:7500-325000 GCA_945643635.1 Allodiplogaster sudhausi
CATAATTAATTATCGAGATTTTAATTTATAAAAAAAATTTATCAGCTTAAAATGTATGTACAGTACCGCCCACGAGCCAGGGGATACGGCTCGAGCGGCTCCGAGCGGCTCGAGCGGATCCGAGCCGCTCGAGCCGCTAGGAGCCGCGTTGAATTACACGCCACAGAGTGAATAATTTGGCTTTATGTTACTTGTTCCATGCTCAGAAAACATTCCTCTGTCGATTCTGCTAGAAGAAAGCGAAATAAAATGCCGAAATAAAAATACATTATTTCCGTACATTCCTGATGACAAATATGGTGCTGCGTCTTACAGTGTATGGTGCTTGGTGTAATTTATGATCACTTTGGCTACTTGCCATGTTTTCAGACAACGGAAATAAGCACAGCTCTGGCCTTTTTTCTTCTTCTGATGTAAAATGCAGCAAAATATGGACAGCGGTTGGGATTCGAACATGTGACACTCTAAACAAAAAGCGTATCGCTCAAGCCACTGCGCCACACAGATCGTTACCGGGAACCCTAGCCAGACGTTGACAATGGATTAGCCACCAAATATGCTAGGAGCACTCCCTCTCTCTCTCTCTCTCTCTCTCTCTCTCTCTCTCTTTCTCTCCACTTACTCTATACTTCTCGGTCAAGTCTGGATTTTTCCTGGCTTTTCCTCCGATTCGAGCGATCCTCCAATTTATTCTCCCTTGCTTTTTCCACTCGCTACTCTTTCTTATTCTGGGCAAAACATTCGCACCAGTTTGGGTTAGAACCTACGACACTCAAAACTGCGGGCGAACTTACTGCGTCATACACGACACGCTTGGAGTCTATCCTCTTTCTTCCACCTGGTGAAAATGTTTTAATAAGATGAGGAGTATAGACTGTGAAAATTAGAGCTCGAAGTGAGTGATCGCTAAGCGAAGGCGAAGAAAGACTTTCACTAAAATGTACTAGAAACACTTTCTGTCTCTGTCTCTCTCTCTGTCTCTGTCTCTGCCTCTGCCTCTCTCTGTCTCTGTTTTTGTCTCTGTCTCTGTTTCTCTCTCTCTCTCCACTCTCTCTTTTACCTCTCTCCCCCCATCTCGTAACCTCGTGTTACTGCGCCACCAAGTCAAGTCCTCCTGGTTGGTCTCCTGCCAGACTATAATAAACCGCTTGGAAAGAAAGAGTAGAGACTCCAAGCGTGTCGTGTATGGCGCAGTAAGTTGCGCGCTCGCCCGCAGTTTTGAGTGTCGCAGGTTCTAACCCAAACTGGTGCGAATGTTTTGCCCAGAATAAGAGTAGCGAGTGGAAAAAGCAAGGGAGAATAAATTGGAGGATCGCTCGAATCGGAGGAAAAGCGAGGAAAAATCCAGACTTGACCGAGAAGTAGAGAGTAAGTGGAGAGAAAGAGAGAGAGAAAGAGAGAGAGAGAGAGAGAGAGAAAGAGAGAGAAAGTGCTCCTAGCACATTTGGTGGCTAATCCATTGTCAACGTCTGGCTAGGGTTCCCGGCAACGATCTGTGTGGAGCAGTGGCTTGCGCGATACGCTTTTTGTTTTGAGTGTCACATGTTCGAATCCCAACCGCTGTCCATATTTTGATGCATTTTACATCAGAAGAATAAAAAAGGCCAGAGCTGTGCTTATTTCCGTTGTCTGAAAACATGGCAAGTAGCCAAAGTGATCATAAATTACACCAAGCACCATACACTGTAAGACGCAGCACCATATTTGTCATCAGGAATGTACGGAAATAATGTATTTTTATTTCGGCATTTTATTTCGCTTTCTTCTAGCAGAATCGACAGAGGAATGTTTTCTGAGCATGGAACAAGTAACATAAAGAAAAATTATTCACTCTGTGGCGTGTAATTCAACGCGGCTCCTAGCGGCTCGAGCGGCTCGGATCCGCTCGAGCCGCTCGAGCCGTATCCCCTGGCTCGTGGGCGGTACTGTATATCTCGCCATATTCTTTATACTTCATTCATTTATCATCTGATTTTATTGATTTTAATTTAGTTTATCAAATAAGTCTGGTGGAAACATATACACACTGAGATTGACGAGTTTCCAAATTTGCAGTTGACGAATTTTCACATTTTTACAGTAGCTCTCGTCTCGGTGCGATTCGACGACTTGCTGCCGAGTTGGACAAGTCGTGAATTTTTGTGCTCGCTTCCAACGTCTCGCGCACTTTCACGATTTCATCATCACTCAGCAACAACGACAACAAAGAATATTCCCCCTTTTTTACAAATGATTTTTTTCTGTTCGGCTGATCATTTAATTGAAGTAGATCGCTGCTCACAATTAATTTCATTCGGCTTAGCCTTTTTGAGTTGGTAAAACAATATTTTTTCTCTCGATGATTTTTCTCTGAAGATTTTATTTTTTTTGTCCCTCTTGAATTTCTTTTCATTGCTTAATTGCGTATAACTCTTTGGGCATTCTTCATAGATGTCAATTGTCTCTTTCCGTTGACAGGGAGGATAACCCAGTTCTTTTTTTTCCATCATATTTTTTTTTTAGCTAGCTTCTTCATAAAGTTAAAAAAGGAAAAGAACTAGAGTTCAAGTGATGAATCCGAAATATCGCTTATTACCTTCTACCTATCACTCGTTTATTGCCTCTTTTCATCAATTTTCTATTTTTTCCTTTCACAAACTATAACAATAATCGTGCTTTGTCCTTGTCCTTTTTTAAACAAAAATATTTTTTTTCTGATCCTGATAGTGCTTCCCTGTCCGCCTCGCTGACGTTTTGTTCTCGTAAATCAGTAGAAAGTCAATGATCAATGATCACTCGTTTTTCTCGTAGTTAGCGATGAGTTGACCGGTGCATCTAGTAGTATTGCTTAGGTAACCCGATTAAGAAGCCTTTTTTCTTCTTAATTCCTAGAAATTAAATTAGCAACCCCATAAAACAAGTCCTGCACATACATACGAAATTCTATGACAATATCCGCCGCCTTGTGTTGTAGAGTTAATTAATGAAGTTAATTAGTGAATTTAATTAGCACGCTATCCCTACCCGATGAAGAAACCCCGGCCGGAGCGACTAGAGAGCTTATCAATTAATTAGTTGCAGCTTAATGGCGCTCATGGAAGCGCTATAGGAATTTCAATCTAGTTGAGTCACTTTACGTCCTTTTTTCCCAATTTTTCTTCTTCTTTTTCTTATTTTAATTGCATCATTATCAACCATTACTGCTTCATTATAATTTTCACAGAAAGGTTAACATAACCTGGTAGGTCATACTCGTACGCTTCGTCAACTTTGTCAATTTTATCATTTTCGTGAAACTCTTTTATCAATTTTCTAATACTTTTTCCGTCTCCTTTATGAAGCACCGATTATTGATTCTCATTCTACTTTCAAAACTCTTTCTTCTTCGATGTTTTGCTCACGTTGAGCTGCGATTCAGTAACTTCATAGTTCACATTTGTAAGTAGTATTACTAGTAATAATGAAGTCATTTTAATTTTCGCATATTGCTGCTGCTCGTTTTGCTTCACGTTCAAATAAGATTTGATTTTTTTTGCGCAGGGAATATAACCTTCCTGCCTGGTAGATTTGCATAGTACAACATGACAAACGAATGCCTTCAGGAATTTGTGAGAGAAAGTTCGTTTTGAATTTGTAACAATTTGTGTTACAAATAACTACTTCGGGCCCATGACATCGCCTTTTTGCCGTGTTTTCTTGCTTTCGCATTGTCCTTCCATCCTTCCTTCCTTCCTTCCACTCCACCCGTTGTCTTCCAGTGCAAAAGGAAAACAGAGTTTTCATTTTATTTTTATTTTCAATCTGCTTCAACATTCGTAGAATTCTATGGAATGAACAGACATAAAAATTTCCGGAACAGTTGTTCTTGATGCGTATAACAAACAACAACAAAAAATTGTAAAAAAAAGAAATATGAATTTGTGTTGTGCTACATGAAAGAAAAAAATCAGTGAGAGAAGATTTTGTACTAAATTGAATAACGCATGGCAAAGATCGATTTAGACACTTCAAACAGTATAAACGCAAGTAACGCAAGATAAGTAACAATTTATTTCTCTTAAAAAACCCAAGATTATTCAAGACACAAGCCGACAGAACGATGAATATGTGATGTGATATCGTGTAGACAATTTTTGACGGTGAACGTGTCCATGGGTGCGAGATTCAATTGTAACAACAGTGTGAGTCCATCGATGCTTCTTAATTCAGATGTTAAGCATTGAGAATGCCGTCTCTCTCGAATGTTTTGCGGGATGCACCAGCAGCCGGCGCTGGACATGGTCATCACGGATATGTACATACATTCATCCCACGCGCGCTCGGCCGGCATTTCTTTGTTACTTTTTTCTACTTTTAAATCATATAGCAATCGCTACAAAAAAAAAAAAAAAAAAAAAGAATGCTTGTTTATCGGAAGAAATGAGAATGTCTAACACCCGTCCTTTTTGGTACACCACGGCTACGAAGAGGTGTGCTTCATCTCAAAACTATGGAACGAACTTCTTCAACACGAAATTGGTGAGCTACGAGGGAAGCGCAGCGGTAGCTATGGGAGAGTTGCAAAAATAGCAAAAATAGTCCTCGATAGCACCGTTCCAAAACAATGCAAATGATTCCTGGGGCACCGATTGGTACATTGCTAGATCGGGGAAGGGGTGAGCTCACGTCAGCGGGCCAAGTCATACTTTTGGAAAGGGTTTCTTCTCACTTTCCCTACAAGCCCGCCGAAAATGGGTGCATGCTGGGCGTCAAAATTGGTGTCAAATACTGATATAAAAAATAGTGCCCCTCAAATCTTTTTATTATAAAAATCCACATAATTAATTTTTCTCAAATTTCATAATATTTTATTATGGTTGTTGGTCAGGAGAAAAAAAATTCAAAAAACTTTGACATCCTGTTTTCCTTAGATGATTCATAGGTATTGAGTTCTGGTAGTCAAAATTGAATATCGGTCCCCGGGACCCTTAGAGAGAGAGAGGCTTTCTTAACAACAATAAGATAACAGAGTGAGAGAGTGAGGGACGCGAACAACTGACAATGAGAAATACATATAGAAAAGAGAGAAATTGACAGGAATCACACGCTATCCTTCCCTGTTATCTAATGCTTCTCAAACAAGCTTTCAACATTCATTCTGTTCTTTCCGATAGGTGCGTATCTATCGTAAGTTCGTTCGTTTTGTTGCTCAATTAATCACTTGACTTCCTACATGGCTTGTTGCCATTATCAGCAGGCATCTATGGAAGTGTTGTGAGTGAAAGAGGAGCAGAAGGGAAGGAAACGTTGAGGCGAGATTAAAAGTAGCAGTTAAAGTTACTTATTTAATCTGTTTTTTTCTTTATTTATTATTTACATATATAAAATTTCCATGCTCTCACTAGTCATAGTAATTATGCTAGTGTTGAATATTATTGTTCTTTCTTTGCATTTCGAAGCAACATACAAGTGACACTATGGAATAAATATTATTATTATTATTATTATTATTACTAAGTGCATTTACTGTCCTTTCTTGGAAATATGACCGCGACGACTCTTCATCAATTTTCTGCATATGAATCTTCAGAAACTGTTTTCTTTCATATTAGCCCGCGAAATTTAGGAGAAATACCTGCACAACTCCAACTCCAATGGACGCATCTTTGCTACTTCTATTCTGCATATCCTTGCCAAGTATGCTTCTTATTTTGAACTATTTACACTTCTCGAAGCGTCAACACGAAAAGAAAATTCTATTAGAAAAATCTATAACTTTTTCCTACACGACGCACTGTTCGCAATCAGTTGGTGCGGTGCTTCAATTAGAAATAGAAGAAGACGACGAAAAACGACGTGGAAACTGCTACCATAGATATTCAAAAAAAAACACTACTGGATCGTTTACTATGTATGCACGAAATCGCATCATACATAGTAGTACTGCAAGCCAAGATGTCAACGGGCCTAGCCTTTTCTGGGCTCCAACTCACAGCACAGGGGTCACACCCCATATAAAAATTTGAAAGATTTTAAGTTCACCAAATATGAGATACTACACCGCCGCAACAAGCCATGAGTTTTCCGCTCAGGACCACCTCTTTGTGACATAGAAGAAAATTACCGTTTTAATACCCGTGTGATACACGAGCCATACTAAATTTGCTACGTGGTGTGTTTGAAAGTGTAGTTTTCGAACGCTTGTAGATTGTTAAAGGTGGACTAGAAAATACCGTTAGGGATATTCACCCGTTCACCTGATTCACCCTTTATATGGCAACTTTTGGACAGGTGTGACCCCTGTGTCACAACCCGATACCTTTTCCTGGCCGTAGAATGTTTAGGTTACGGCCCGATGGTTAACTGTAAGGACTTCATATTTCTTGCCGTAATCGTCACTCTCTTTTTAGCACTCGTGCTGTCGTGCCTGCCTGGCTTTGAACCCGTGATTAATGGAGGCTGCTTTCGTATGCTAGCAGCAAAGCTGTTTGACCAAGCAGAAGCGGAGTGCGTTGGCTAGGGCGGTCATTTGGTGTCCATTCCGAACGCCGAGGTATTTCTCTCTCAGACGCTATAAGGAGCCAAACACTCACTGACGAATTCGCGCTTTTTTGAAGCAAGGGAGTGCAGAGAGCCGCTACTAGAGTACTCCGGAAAATTCAAATAGATTACTTTTGACTTTCGCGCCCTTAAAAAAGCATTTTTTTAAACAATTTTTTTTTACCAAACTAGACTGACGAATAACTCGAATATTCTTTTAGTACAATGATGCAATTCGACTTTATTTGAATTCGAAAGGAATTGACGAAGCCTATATTGGCCTAGCGTGCCTCCCTTACTTACATTGGTACGACGGCAGAGATGGTAACGGCCCGGCCCGGCCCGGCCCTGGCGGGCCCGCGGGCCGGGCCGGCCCAATTTCCCAGGGCCCCGGGCCGGGCCGGGCCGGGCCCAAAAAAGTTGGGCGGGCCCGTGAGCCCGTTTGGGCCCGCAATGTCGTCCAGTCTGGACGACTGGTGGCATTGTTAAGAGCAAAACTTTCTTCATTTGTTTATTTTCCCCCCTAAAAGTCTTTTTATATACATTAAAATGAATGTTCGTAGCCCGAGCATGAAAAATTCTGAATTTCAAAACACTTTGTAACTCGTCGGACTTTTTCCCCAGAATTTTTTTGAAAATCAGGCTCAAACGGGCCCACGGGCCGGGCCGGGCCGGGCCCAAAATTCTAGGGCCCGGAAATGGTTCGGGCCGGGCCGGCCCAAACCTTGGGCCCGACGGGCCGGGCCGGCCCAAAATTTTTGCGCCATTTACCATCTCTGTACGACGGTGCTGCGCTAAACTACAGTAACATAAAACAATGTGTGTACGCAAAATATGCTCTTTTCTTCTGTTATGTAAATTTTTAAGTAAAAAAAGCGATTTCTTTCAGCCTGTGACGACTGTAATATATGTAGCTATTACATGAAACGTGATGGATTCTGCTATACGGGAAACTACGCCCGGGCAGCCATTTGTCATGTTCAACACATAAATGGTAAATACAAACAAACTAAATCATTTTCACACTTGTTTAATTAATACATTCTAAACACACACATACACATTTTGCAAACTTTTCAGTTTTTTTTTGCCTAAGAATAAGGCCCGTATTCCCAAGGCGGCCCCAACCACCGTAGAATTTTCGCCGCTGGCCCATATTCTATGGTGCTTCCATAATAAAGATATTTATTCACTATTAATATTTACTTTATAGAATCTGTTTGTGGTGATTACGAATACTTCGCGACCGACGACATAAGCTGCGTCAAGTTCTATTTGGACGTGGTATTTGACAGGAACCTTAGAAAAGCGGGAAAATTAAATTTGCTTTCCAATGGCACCAAAAAGGTTTTCTACCATAAGATTTCAAACAATCACTAACGGGGTAATAATTCGTCGTTGATGACAAGCATCGGAAAGTTGGCAAATTAGAATAGTATCTCTTTCTTTGTCTCTTTCTCTCTGTATGTCTCTCTCTCTCTCTCTCTCTCTCTCTCTCTGTTTCTCTCTCTGTCTCTCTCTTCCTCTTACTTGGTTACAGATGTGCACTATGCATGTGACAAAATATAAATAATAAAATTCAAAACGACGACTGAAAATCTACATATGTATGTAAGTTCATATTCGGTTTTTGTATGTAAGCAGATTTGTTGCCACAGATTATTCGGAAATATCTCGTAATGACAGGCAACTTGGAATGATGCTCAGCAGCAATGCCTCAAGGACCGCTCGGCACATCTTGCAGTCTTTCATAGCAAAGAGGTGAGACGGTGCAAAATATTTTCTTTACCGCGTCTTTCGAGTCTTCGGCCCGTAAGCACAATTTTGCACAAACGTGCAAATCATGACTAAAACGCGAAAAAAGTAGTTTTTTTAAATATAGTTTACACCGTCACATATGTACATACATACATATGTATGTAGTCATATGTATGTGCATATGTATGTACTTATATACATGTATATACACAAAAGTCTAAACTGGTTTATTTATTTATTTATTTATTTATTATTTATTTATTTATTTATTTATTTATTTATTTATTTATTATTTATTTATTTATTTATTTATTTATTTATTTATTTATTTATTTATTTGTTAATACTAAGATGCATTTCGATCTTTCTTGAAGATGAACGACTTCGTTGCACGGAAGGCCCACTCGCTAGGCCACACCGTCGGCATACACATCGGTCTCATGACAAACTCGAGCGCTAACTATATGGCATGGACCGACGGCAGTCGCGTCAACTACACGAACTTTGCGAAAGGTTTGCGAACAGCTAGAATAAAAAGAAAACCCAACAGAAAATCAATATAATCAAATCTAGCAATAAACGACATACTCTGGCTCTTTAACTTCGTACTTCTTGTTGCCTAAATAACGTTATAAGATTAGAGGGTCTTACGAATTCCAATACAAATTTGTTCCCTAATTTAGATGGAAGAAATCACAGGAGGTATCCATAGGAAAATAGCACGAGCTTAAAAAATATTTACATATTTTTCAGTTAGGTTTAACAATTGAAGTCGAGTCTTTCTAAATCATACGCACTCTCATTGCTTCTTGTGTCAGGCAGAAAAGTGCGAATGCAAGCGTTATTTTTGGCTCCATGAAAGGAGAAGTTCACTGAAAAATTTACATAACATTTGGTTTTATGAACAATTCCGTCTATAACGTACTTCTAGAAAGTATGAACCAATTTTGACTTCGGGCACCCCGTTATGATATGATTGCAATGTCTTTCACTTTGTCCCCCTTCGGCTAGCTACTTTGCTAACAGATGCTGAAATGAGCAGGCTTTCCTTTCGACGTCTTTGGCCACTGCACCGCAATGGAGACGGGCCCGTCGCTCGGTGAATGGTTCAGCAACAATTGCGCCAGTAGCCAACTTCCGTACGCCTGCACACGAATGGGTACGCGAGCAAGGGATATGTGAAATAGAAGAGGAATATGTGAATATTTGCGTATATATGATATAGAACTTTATATATGATATACAGTTCTATATCATATATACCGTTGAGTGGTACTGTATATATGATATAGAAGAGTAGTATGTATACATTTCACATATCCCTTGCTTTTTTTTTGAATTTTTCAAAAAAAGCAAGGTATATGTGAAATTTATACATACTACTCTTCTATATCATATATACAGTACCACTCAACGGCGCTCTCCGCTCAGGGGTCAATTCTATGTCGGCAATGTCAAATTGATATGTAATTTGCCTGAAAAAGTTTTACACAGCGAGATATTCCACTTGGCACATGTGGCCGCGGCCGCCATAGCCGACTTAGAATTGACCCCTCGCCGTTGAGCGATTCTGTCAAATAAATTACGGTTTTCAATAAAAGAAAATGGCTGAAAATTGTTCTTAAAATTAATAAATTTAGCGCTGGATCCAAGCAAACCGCGCGCCCCTTCCACTTGTCCCGAACCGCAAACATTCTTGGAGCGGTCACACGTTAGTATTCCAACGGCTTTGTCTTTAAAAAAATTACATTCTAGTCTGTACAATACTCTTACGACAAATATAAAAAAATTACTAAAGCAAATAAGGTATTTACGAAAGAGAGAGAGAGAGAGAGAGGGAGGGATATAAAAATATATATTTGTATGTAATTCCAAGGTGTTTTCGCCGTCTTATCCCAACCCTCCTGATCCGCTCAGCTGTGATTACTTCTTAGCTGTTGCCGAAGGTGAAAAAGTTAAGGTAAGTCGAAGTTTTTCGCCTATATAAGTAGAATTTATCATCCAATCCTGCTGCATCGATTCTTCCAGATAACAGTTGAAGATCTCATGCTGAACACCTGCTGCGACAAGCTGCAAATCTATGATGGAGTGTCTGAAATGCAAGCAAACTTAACGTGAGTGGTTGTTCAAACACAAAATTTCACGTATAATTCAGTGTTGTTTTTGGTCGCCTTATATGTGAAAACAAAACTTTTATGTAGCATGCATATTTATATAATATATTTGTACTATATTTATGTACATGTATTTATTCCATATATAAACATATGCATATGTATGTTCCTGCACGTATAGGGCAATTCACTTGATTTATTGTTCATTTGCCTTTCAAATCGGTAGTGCAATATTTTAATTCATGCAAAACATTTCCCAATAATTTTTTCTCGATAACTTTGGCAGCATACGAATCGCTAGTGCGGGTAGTGTGGTGGTAGTGGCTTGGGTGCTGGGTGCGCAGGGTGGTGGTTCGGGTCCAGGTGTGAGCAAACTTTCAGGTACGACGACGACAGCTTCAACATGACTCTGCATATCAGGCTAGCCAGTTTTTTAACTTTTGCAGCTTTTATTCTCATTTTAATCACGGCAAATAAAAGCTGCAAAAGCCGATTTACTGGCTAGTTTGTGAGTCGTGTTCGATGTTCTGGATCGCAGAGAGAGAGAGAGAGAGAGAGAGAGAGAGAGAGAAGGAGAGGGAGAGAGGGCTGCCAGCGCGAGCTCAGAAATACCATTCCGGCAGGTGTAATTCACGCGGAGCGGCATTTTTATGGTATTTGACCAGTGGATCTGAAACAATAGCTTGAAGTTGCTCAGTTTTAAAGTATTTACCCCCAAGTTTTGTGGCGATGGTATTTACCATCGACGAGACTACTATTCGTAATGGTATTTTTTCTTGTGTGTATCTGTGTAGTACATGACAAAAAAAGAAGAATTCAAAAAATTGTGACTAAGTTCGTTTTGAATTTGTGACAATTTGTGTTACAACGAACGAGTTCGGGCTCGCGTGACATCGCATTTTTGCCGTATTTTCTTGCTTTCGCATTGTCCTTCCTTCCTTCCACTCCACCCTTGTCTTTCAAGTGCAAAAGAATGACAGAGTTTACATTTTGTTTTACATTTTTATCTGCTCCAATATTCGTCGAATTCTATGGAATGAGCAAACATAAAAATTTCCGGAACAACTGTATTTCATGCGCGAAAACAAGCAAACGAGCTAACAACAAAAAAAAAACAGAGCGTTGAAAATTTGAAACAAATGGCAAGTCAAGAGCAATGTCAATTTGTGTGGAACTACATGTGAAAGATCTCAGTGAGAGCAGACTCTGGCGATTATGAACTATATTTGAATGATGGGGTATAAGAAGGCCATTCGTGGAAGCGTGTGAATCGTCCCGCACAAGACTTCTAATAAAAAAACTTCGCTTGTGACGTGACGCTTATGAAAAAGATCGATTTAGACATTTCAAACAGCAGTATAAACGCAACTAACGCAAGAAAAGTAAAGAATCTTCAAGACAAAAGCGGACAGAGCAGATGAAAATGTCGGCTAGGTACATACATATTGGCAATTGTTGGGTGTGAGCGTATGCGTGAGAGTCAATTAATAAAACAAATCGATGAAGCGACAATTGATAATTAAATGATAGATAATTAGTCAATGAGTTGATTGATAATTAACTGATAATTAGTCCATAGTTAATTAGTTCAATCGATAACGAGTGTCGTCGATTGCCTTCTCTAAGCATTGAGAATGCCATCCCTAATGTTGTGCGGGATGCACCAGCCGGTGCTGCCCTCGCGCACGACGCCGCCCGACAGCGTCAGCACGCAAACTTCGTCCCACGCGCACTCGGCCTGCATAATATGTAGTATCTGTGTTGCTTTCTTTCTTTTACTATCATCAGTTTGTACGTGTTTGATTTTCGGGTACAAATGAAGACAGTCTAGCGCCCGAGTTGACAAACAAGGACCAAGGGATGGGCGGCTGATAGTTCATGCACATATATGGTTCTACTAAGTGGGGGGTTTTCTTCGAAAAGAAGTTGTTGGATGGCTTGCTCGTGTGAGAGAAAAAAGGGAGAGCGAGGGAATAATCGATGTTTCAAGTGGATCCTCATTATTCAAGAGCAAAACTCCCAACCCCTCCCCCCCCCCTCTTTCCTTACCACAATGGCATCAGGATCGCAGCTGGTGATGCGCATGAAGGCGCGTCCGTCGCCAAGGCGCAGCTGCTGCATCTCCATCGAGTCGCCGATGGCGCTGGCGCCGAAGGAAGACGCCGCGCCGGCCTCAGCGGCGGCGGCGGAAGACGCGGCGGCCGCCAGCCGCAAAGGAGTATGAGGATGATGCTGCTCCTCGAAGCGCTCGTCTAAGAAGAGCGCTATTAATTAGTTAATTAGTTAATTAATTAATTAAGCTACTTATTCATTTATATATGTATATACATACATATATTCATATTAGCTTGCTACTTTTTCCTTCTTCGTCTTAAGCATTAATTTCTAAGAATAAGCTAAATTAGTTTTAAAAAAAGATATCAAATAATTTTTATTTATTTATACGCTATGTTGAATGCAATGTGATTTTGTTTAGTGCTAAATAATTATAATATATTTAAAAAAGAAACGTGTATCCGTGACGAGCTCAAAGGCCTCCTTGGCGGCAAAGTCAAAGTCGCCGGACGCGAGACGTGGCACAATCTGGACGGCGTAGCGGACGCCCTCGCTAAGGCCACCGATCACGATGGAAGTCTGCAAGTGAAATGACATTAGTATATTTTTCTATTGCTATTCAATGAAAACTTCATGACCAAAAATTCACTTTAGACCTTTTTCTCTCTTTTCTTTATGTTTCCTAGGCACTTTTGGCAATAGTTTTCGTTGTCCAGACGAAGAAGGAGAATCGAAACGTGTGTTTTGTTTTAAAAAAGAACATGACGATGAAGAAAAGCAACACAGCCGTGCCTTTTTTAAATAATTTTTTTTATTCGTCGTTCTCTCTAATATAACAAGAGTGGTTGTACATGTGTTCGAAGAATGAATATGTATTTTTGAGAGCATAAATGCTATCCTTCTCCTAAGCATAAACGTTCCAGATGTGTGGCAAATGTTTGTTGCTTTTGAGACGCCCTCATTACTACCTAATCATGATAATAAGCTGTGGGCGTTGTCACAAGTTTGTAACTCATTTATATGTGTTTGCTTACTGCTAACTTGTTCGCTTACTCAACCGCATTAGCGAACTATTAGTTCAAAAGCGAGAAAAAACTTGTTTGTTTAAAGTTCAAAAGTCAATATGTCTTCAGAACAACGTCCCAAGCCCTTTTCTATTTCTCCGTTCTCCGCAAAACTCGCTCGCGAATTCAATTTCTCTATGCCTAGTACACATGTTTACAAAAAGAAAGAACATGGCAGATGTGGAAGAGTGACTAGGCAATTTATTTATTGTTCTCTCGCTACACTTATTCTCAAATGTGCACTCTTGCCATGCCTTAGCGAATTTTTGCGTTTATTGAATTTTTCACCTTTACTCATGTTCTTCTACAATTTCTTAATTATTTTCTGTTTTATGTTTCTGTGTTCAAAGTTTAAAATGCAATCTCATCATATGCCTGATTGCGAGCGCAAATTTACTTATCTCATTCTTAATTCTTCGCCATTACTCTGCTGTTTACTATTAGAACTCTTTACTATTTTGTCTTACCATTAGATTGTCGGTAAAAAGTGACTCGAGAATTGATTCTAAGATTCTTGTAAGATTCTCGTGAAAATGGGAAGCAATTCTCCTAACATTCCGCGGGTCCAGAATGTTGACGCGGTGCCATTGCTCGAGTGGCTCCTGCTGCTTGTCAGATGTGTAGAAGATGGCTGTGCCTGGTAAGGAGAGAGAGAGAAAGAGAGAGAAAGAGAGAGAAAGAGAGAGAAAGAGAGATGGAGATGGAGAGAGAGGGAGAGTCAAAGAGAAAGATAAAGAGAGAGAGAAGAGAGAGAGAGACGATGAAAAAGATAAAGAGAGAGTGAGGGAGAGAAAGGAATAGAGAAAGAGAAAGAGAGAGGGAAAGGAAGAGAGAGAGCGAGAGAGAGAGAGAGAGAGAGAATGAAAGGAGAAGAGAAAACGGAAGAAAATGTCTATTGTGAAGAAAAAAAGCATCAAATGTCGAGGCGTTATTCCCCCGTTCATTGTTTCCCGTCTCATGCCTTTTTCACTACATCATATAATTCTTGCCAATTTTTCCACTCTTTTTGCGTGAAATTGTTGAATTCCTTCTCATTTAAAATGTGTTCTTTTGTTCCCGTCTACAGTGTTCATTTTCGTCAAAGTATGCATCGCAACTTTTGATGCGACTGCATTTTAATCTCTCTTTATCGCTCTCTCTCTCTCTCTCCGTTTCCCACGGGAGTCCCTCCGCGTTTGGTCTACGTGACAATGTCTCTTCTAATTTTTTTCCCTTTTTCCTTTCGTCCTTTTCCTTCCTTGTCACCAACTCTCCAGCAATAGGATATTGCCACCATTCTTCTGCTAGAATGTAGCAGATGGCTGGCTGGTGTGCGTAGGAGTTGCGGAGGCTTGGTGGAAAATGAGAGTGTGATCGGGGAAAAAAGATTTGGCGGGGGAAAGCGGAGAGAGAAAAGGCGGGAAGCTTAAGAATTCAAAAAAAGAGGCGGGAACTTAAGAATTCAAAAAAAGAGGCGGGAAACTTAAGAATAAAAAAAAAGAGTTGACCAATTGCTCGCTCGGCGACGCTCTCCGGGAACGTCCACGTGATGGCGACGCGGCCAGGCGACAGGTTACGGTAGCTGAGCGCGTTCGCCTCGGACACTTCGGGAGAAGTTGAGGACGGCTCTGGTTCTGGAAGCAGAGAAAGAGAGAGAGAGAGAGAGAGAGAGAGAGAGAAAGTAGAGATAGCGAAGGAGACAGAGAGAGAGAGAGAAAGAGGGAGAGAGCGAGGGAGAAAAGAGAGCACAGAGAGAGAGATAGAGAGTGTCAGAAGAGAGAGAGAGAGAGAGAGACAGATAGTGTCAGAAAAGAGGGTGAGAGAGACAGAAAGAGAGAGAGAGAAAAAGAGAGCACAGAGAGTTATTGAACGAGAGAGACAGAAACAGAGAGTGGAGAGAGAGAGGAGAGAATAGATGTTTCAAGTGGATGCTCATTATTCAAGAAAGAGAGAGATAGAGAGAAGCGGAAGTATAAACGGTGATGCGATGTGGACCACTTTGCAGCGAATACTGCATTAATAGGAGATAAGGTTAGCGTAGAGTTGTGCAGACTTTCTGACTTCCGGTTAGAAAAAAAGAGAGGAGAAAAAAAAGCTAAAGTGAAGAGTAACACGTCGTGCCATGGACACCGTGAGAGATAGGATCAAAATGATAATTTACTCTCTTTATCTCTCTCTCTTCATTCTCTCACTTCTCTCTCTCTCGCTCTCTTTCTCTCTCTTCCCTCTCTCTCTCTCTCTCTCTTCTCTTTCTTCTTCTGTGAATATTTCCCATGCCAAACTCATCGTCAAATTTTTCAAATTTGTTACCAAATTTGTTATTTTCGCACTGCTTGGTTCAACCGGGATTATGTATGTATAACTCACTTTATTTTGCTCTGATGTTTCACGGCAAGTAATCGTGGCCAACGTTTCTTTTTTAATATATAAATTAAGCTAGATCGCAGCAGCGCTTCAGCAACTGTTAATATGCATTAAAAACAGCGATGTTTTGCCTCCTTTGGGATCGAGAATTAAGGTTACTGTAGACTCGGGTTCATTTTTCTGGCTATTTTTAGTGTGTGTGCAGGTTGTTCGAGTTGTCGGAAGAGTGTTGTTGCTGGAAGAGTCAGTCGCAGAGGGAGAGAGAGAGTGCGAGAGAAAGAGTGAGCTCTCTTAATCTTCGAATGGGTCAACGACACCCTTCGAGTGTCGCCAGTCTGCAAGTGGTGGGAGGCGTCGCTCTAGGACCATGGGACCGTGTTTTGGCGCCAAATTTGAATTTTGTCTAAACTCTATTGCGACACTTTCGCGGGTGGTCACCGATCATGAATAATAATTACCATACCATCTTTGTTGGTTGAGAAGTAACTTTTAAACTGTATAAGGACGCATTTTTACCGTATATTATTTACGTATATAGTTCATTAATTATTGTACACCATCTCTCGCTTGCTAGGCTTGGTGCATATTTTCGGGCCGTAACCGAGCGGACCAACCATAAAATACGGCCCAGACTCATGGACCTCGTCTGTTCTCATCACCTACCGATGGTTTTGAAGCGATAGAGCGACGGCGCACGCAGCACGCTGCCGTCAAGGTTGCGTACGTTGACTCGGACATAATAGGTTGTCAGACTCTTGAGATTCGGCAGCGAGAGCGCCGCCTCACGAGACGGCAGCGCAATGTGCTGCCATTGCGAGTCGGGCAGGTCCTAGATGGAAAGTTCTGGTCCTAGATGGAAAGTAACCGTAATCTCGCTAAACAGATAAGTAGTTTTCCCGAAGTTTTATTATCATATTTGTTTTAAAAAAATTGCAAAGGACTCATGTTTTGCATTAATCGTCTCGCTCAAGAATTATGTTAATTTTCACCTGCCATTTTTTTTTCGTCTCGAAATTTACTTCATTTTAAGCTTTACTTTTTTCTGCCAAAATTTCTCATCTAGAGAAATTCAGGTAGATAAAAAAAGAAAAACGGATAGAATAGGATAACAGCGATAGCACATGGAAGTGGATATAAATAGTAAATCATTATTTATGCGATCATCACCTACCCAATTATGTTTTCTTCCCGTAATTCACTTCCTTTTTTCCTGTGATCTTTGCTCTGCCTTGTTTATCTTTCATACTCTGTCTATCTCTGCGCCTGATCTCTGCTTATGAGTACTACATATATGAAAATAAATGTATTACCAGCAGGCAGAATCCCGCATTATTCGGAAGCACTCGGGTGCTTCCGCCGTAATGCTTCTCATTCATTACATTATTGCATATTAAACAAGATGCCTCGCGCGACTGCTATTTGGGCATGCGAAAAATGAGAATAATAATAATAATAATACGCAAAAACGCTACTACCCAAGAAGGCCAACGCTCTCTTGCACTCAACGATGCCCGCGTCCCAACAAATATGTAATATAAGAAATTTTTCCCACACCTACCCAACCGCACCTTCTCGTTTTTGTTATGTTCAAATAACAACAACGCATATTCTGTTTTTTTAAGAACATGAATAATTGACAGCCTTTTGGCTAGTTGTATTTAACTAGTAATTACTCTCAAACGTTATTCTACTTTTCTTTTGTATGGGGTTTGTTCTTGTTCTTTTTTCCCCAACCTTATTTTCGCTGATGTACACATCGTAGCCCGCGATCATCGCCGTGTTTACGTTTCTGCAAAAGAGAGCAGAACAAAGTCTTGGAGCATATTTATTTGGAAATATATACATATGTGTGTGTACATACATACATGCATGTTTGTGGAAAATATATTACTTTTTTTTTGTTTCTCCCGTCTGAAAAGACGATGAAGAAAGCGAGCGAGTGCGATCTGGGAATTGGCGAAGCATGTGTAAGGAATAGCATGAGGAATTAGACACTTTTTTAAGGAATCAAGAAAAAAAGGCAGCGCCGCAACATTCAGATAGAGTCATATTATTTTCTTGAGGAAAGTTAATTAGCGCGCTCGGCGACTGGGAAGAATGGAAAAAAAACAGATGGACGTTTTTGATGTAGTACTGGTCAATTTCTGTGTCAATGCTCTCTCTCTCTTTCTCTCTCTCTCTCTCTCTTTCTCTCTTTCTCTCTCTCTCTTTCTCTCTCTCTCTCTCTTTCTGATTGAAAGTGTAATATACTTTTGGCAGACGAACAAAACACTAAATTTGGCCACTAGACTAGCTGCTTGAGAATGAGACCGTCTGCAGGCGATAAGAAAATTAGCGAAGCAAAAAGGAAGATTAACGGGTGCAAAAAGGGAGAGAGGGAGAGAGAGAGAAGAGGCAGAGGGAAAAGGGTAAGAAAAGAACGCTGAGATGGAACGGGCAAATAAATGAAGTGTGCAAGAAATGCCCCTTTTTGCCATAAGCGGAATATATGAAGGGGATTAATTTGAGCAAAAATGGGGAGAGAGAGCGGGAGAGAGAGAGAGAGAAAGAGAGGGAAAGAGAGAAAGAAGAAGGGGAGAGAAAGAGAGGGAGAGTGAGAGAGGGAGAAAAAGAGAGAGAGAGGGAGAGAGAGAGAAAGGAGGAAGTGAGCCAACTAACTGCTCGAGCACCCACTGCAACTTGACCGAGTTGACATCGTGCGAGTAGATAACGTCGACCTTGCGAATCGGGTTTTGCTGGACTGAAATGAGTTTTGCTCTCTTTAAATATATTATAAGGTTATAAAGAATAATAATCATCATCTAATTTATTATATGGATCTAAGGCTAAGATTTTAGATGGAGAGAATGAGAAGAAAAAAAGAAAAAGCGAGCTAAATGATGAAGTAGAGATTTTTCTGATCTTATTTATAGAAACAGTCATGAAATACGCTCCCACGCTGCTCGCGGGCTCTTTTTGCGTCGTCCTTTCATTCCTTTTCACGCTGCCACCACAAGTGATATTGAGAAAAGCGTGCGGAAAAAACGCGGAGGATCTCGGGGGGGGGGGGGGGAAGGAGAAAAAAAAAATAAGAAGAATAAGAATAAGAAGTCACTTAGTGCTCTTTGGCCCGCGATTTCTGCCTTTTTCCGGATTCCGATGCACCCTGTTCAGGCGCCCCTTTTTCTTCGCACAACACGCAGAAGACGCAAGCTATGATGCAACCCAGATTATTTTCTCTTTTTTTGGCTCTCTTTATTTCATTCAAATTCCGTAGCTTAGAAATTAATTTAAATTCTAATAACTCTTTATAACTATTGCACTCATACATATCAATCTTTGTTTCGACAATCGCCAACCTGATTCTGATATACTTTTCCATACTTTTGAGCTCTAATCCTCAAGAACATTGCTCTTTCGCTCACTTTCTGCTTCCTCAAATGGCCGACTGAACTTCCCTTGCCATTTACTTGTGAAATGTTCGCAATCTATCTGATTTCATGCTTGCTGACAAGAGAGGCGAAAATGAGAAAAAGGTTTTTTTTAAGCGCGAGAGAATGAGAGAGAGTGAGATAGTGAAGGAGAGAGAGAGAATGAGAAAAAGAGAGAAGGAGAGAATGAGAGAGAGAGATAGTTCAACGGAAATGATCTTTCCTATCGGCTTATTGTTAGGAATAAAAAAATTGATGTACATCATGTGACATTTGCTTGCACTTCCCTAATCGCTGAAATCTTTTTTTCCTTCGCAACCGACATCAGCCGAGTTTGCGTGGCGTTCATATTTATCATTTCATTTGATACACGCATGACAGCGCACTCGCGATCAATCATAAGCTTTTTTATTTGCTTTAATATTCTGGCCAAAGTGTCCTGTCCAAATGTGAACCCTCTCTCTTCTACTTTCTTCTTTAACAGCGAGCAGCGCGGACAGTTGCAACATTGCATACATGCATTCATAGATTAATAGATACATTTATTTTCTGCTAATCATTACGAATTCTGTGCTTTTCATCTTCAGAGTCAATATATGTACATATTTATTCATGCGTTCGAAAGTGATGATCGCTTCTAGCAACTTTCCACATCCGTCCTGGTACCTTTCATTGCTCTTTGATCGTTGGTCTCATACGGAAAAGCCGCCTCTTTTACATGCTTCCTTCCCTTCCTTTCAAACGTAAGCGTGGATTCTTTTTTCCTTCGCATTTTCCCTTCGCTCCCAACGTACTCGCTGATGCCTTTTTAACTTCTTTTTCGCTTCTTTTCCCAATTACTCGTTGGTGCCTTTTTAGCGCTCTTTTCAGTGAATTTCCAACGTTCTCTTTTATGCCCTTTTATCGGTTATTTTTTCTTCACTTTTTTTCTGCGAACTCTTTGCGCTTTTCCTATGTTTTTTCATAGAACTATTCGATGCTTTTTTCTCACAAACTCTTCATTCCCTTCGCTCGCAAACCGTACTCTTTGGTGTCTTGAAGTTGAATTGGCCGCTTTCGGTCGCAGCGCCATTGCGCATGAGTGTCTTGATCTTGAGCAGGTATTCGGTGTCACTGGAAAAAAAATAATTTTTTTTTAAATTAATTTATATTTGATATATAAACTAAAGTACATCTAATGTAAGTACCACTTTCTCTCCCTCTCACTAATATCCCGCAACGAAGTTGACGTTCGGCCTATAACATCCCTGTGCTCATCCCACAATCGGCCTGATACAACGATAAATTGTTTAATTGTTTAATGTAAGTAGAATGAGGGTCTCGTTTATCACTTCTCTTCCCGTTTCCTCTCTCGTAATTGAGTACACATATGAATATGTATGTATGTATAAGCAATTACATACGTGCCAAATTATGTTCAATTAGAAAAATTCACATCGAGCAGCTTCCCATGTGACCACACAACAAGCCAAGCCCAATTCACGGTCGCCACAGTCCCTCCAAAAGTGGGCGTGTCCATAAAGCGCCTCACTCGCTCGCCTTCCCTCCCTCCCTCCTCTCTCTCCTCACCTCCTGAGTGTCGTGAGGCTTGCTGTCGCTGTCGCGCCATCAAAGTTGATCGTCTTCCACTCCTCCTGGCCAGCCTCCGCGTACTGCACGTCGTAGCCTGTATATGTTCACAGAGTCTCATGATGAATATTTATTACCGTAATTTGAGGGCCGTAATTTATGGTGCCTAAAGTTGCGCAACCTAGAAAAACGAAAACTATACTAAAGGTTTTTTTTTAGCACGCTCTTTCCTATTGCAATTTCCGTCGCAATTCCTATGCTGCTCTAATTTACCGTATTCCAGTGTGTAGTGTGAGTCTAGCTTGATCCAAGATGACTTCACGCTTTGAATACATATCTGTATATGTATATGTAAATACATGTAAATTATATGTAAGTGCGCGAGTGCACTTCACACCTTAAAGACTTTTGCTTCCTGCCGCGCGAGGATAAATGTAAATGCACTAATGAATGCTATACCATTCCGATATGCGCATAGATTTGAAGTCTGCTTTCCTTTTTCAGGTCGCAACACCCCGCTCGGACTTTCGTTGGCACATTGCCAAGAGAGACTAGAGGAAACGAGAGAAGCAACCGCTCGCCGAGAAGAAGAGGGTGGAAGAATGAGCACCGAGTGGACCATCTCACTCACCGACTATCTTGTCGGTCATCTTCGTCGGGACATCCCATGTCAGGTTGACGACGCCTGCGCCCGTCGCCTTGAACAGGCTGCTGATTATCAGGTTGCGAATCTCGAAGAATTCGTCCTCTGAAAAAAAGGAAAATCTAAATAATTAAGTATTTAAATTTATGATTATCTTTTAATTGGATCAGAACAATAACTATCCACCATATCACAGGATACTTTTTTGAACATGTTTGCAGCCAGAAATTTCTCTTTTAGCTTACATACTTTTCGGTCATTGTTTCATGCTTAAAAAACCAATTGTAATATGTTGAGAGAATAGAGGATTAAATTTTTTTTCGTAGCTATTATCCATGAAGTGCGTTCGAGAGTTGCATTGCGTCGTTTCCTCTTCTCTCTAATCAGTCAAGTATTTATTTTTTTTCCATATAAATGTGACAACTCATTCGCGATTCCATAGCGATGATTTGAAAGCAACGAAAACGGTTATTTTTCAAAAAAGAGGTTCAAGAGGCGTATCGAGTGTTGCCTGCGTTAAATTGTAAAGTTACAAAAATTTCCAAGTTAAAAAGTTGCTACAGGCAACTAGCCCTAACCATAAGCGCCATGTCATTTCCTCCCTTCTAATACCCACCATACCCCCAGCCCCAGCATGCTTGTCAACACTTTCCATCTACTCCCACAGTTCCCACCGTCCAATTTGTCTGTGCAGCACAACAGCACAAATTCGCTGCATATTCCGATATTCCGCGTGGGACGTTTCGCGGCTCTGCCCAATGGTCCCTCCTTCCTTTGTCTCCTCTCGCCCAAAGACTAATCATTCCAATTAATGATTCTATGTAGAGTGCTGCACAATGATTCATATGTGTGTGTGTTCCCATGGGCTAATTCCAAGAATTATTCCATCATTCCATGAGAATTTCTAATTGTAAAGTTGTGATAACGAGAGGAAGAGAGAGAGAGAGAGGGAGAGAGAGAGAGAGAGAGCGGGAGATAGAGAGAGAGAGAGAGAGCGATACAATGAGTTATAGAGAATTATCAGAATGACGCTATTTTTGAAGAATATTCTTCATCTAAGAAATAATTTCGATTTAAAGGAGGGCGATCACCAAAACATTAAGTGATATTTCAAATTGCCGCCGCGGCCCTTTGCACTCTCATTCGCGCGTGCTATTTTCACGCAGCGTGCGTATTTGTGCGCGACCTGCGCGAAATAGCACTCGAGAATGAGAGTGGTGAGGAATCACAGGGCAGACGAGCTGGCGCATTTTATATTGTTCGGTGACGTTTAAAGAGAATTCCTGTTAATTGTTGTTGTCTACATTAACGCACCCATTGGCATGGTGAGCTCGACAATGGCGGCCGTGCCGGAAATCTTGCTGTCCGAGGCGGCCGTTCTAATCGTCAACTCGTAGCGCTCTCCTATTAAAAATAATTTAATAATAATATTTATTATTATTATTATTATTGTTAATATATATTAGATTACGAGTAATAATTATTCAGTAATTATCGCTTCTGTAAAATCTCCAGACCATTCTAGTAGCGTCTCTTTAAATCACATTAACTCTCGCAATTTCTTCCAGTCAAACCTTGATTTTATGAGTCCTTTTCAAAAATCTGACCTGGAATCAGCTTGCCCATCGTGAAGCTCGTAGCGGATGTCTTGATCTGCAAAAAGATTATGTGCTCTCGGATCGACGCTGTAATCCAAGAGCAAGATTCTTAAAGGTCTTTAATATTTGGTGAGAATTTGGCGCTCTTTGCGTCGTGCGATTTATGAATTGGAATCTATCGTATGAGATCGAGGACTTTTCGACTTCCGCGTTCTCCTCTTAGATAAACGCTTTTCACACGTAGGCAAACGTCGTCTCAGATCGTAATTTTTTTTATTATTAATTTAATTAGTTAAGAAAAAAATTATCTTAATTTGATAAACTTGTTGACAAGGAGGCTACATCTTAGCACACACAAACAATATTGGAAGATCGTATGTGTAGTATGTGTGCAACGCAAGGATCTATCACTTTTTATGATTCATCTCACGAGTCTCTCTCTCTCTCTGTCTGAATCCTTTCCTGTAAACTGCTTATGGTATTTTAACCGTGTTAGCAGAGTGTTTTTAATGGAGTGAGCTTGAAGTTTGATTTTGCTATTTCAGCAGAGAGAAAGAGAGAGAGAGTGAAAGAGAGAGAGAGAGAGAGAGAGAGTGAAAGAGAGAGAGAGAGAGAGAAAGAAAGATGTCACTGCAATACTCACTGAGTAATCATTTTTTCCCAATGATCCCGTGTTCATTTTTTTTTCTCTCCACCATTTCGGCCGCTTCATTCCTTTATTGTCACTATCCGTCGGCCAAGCGAATGCCTTTTCACGGCAGCTTGTACTATTTCCATTCTTCATTCTATATGCCCTAGGGCCAGTCTCTCTTTGTATCACTTGATTCACTTGATACATCGAGACTGATTGTGAGCATGGAAGTTTCAGCCTTTTGATCGCGTGGGGGGCTGGCTGTTTGAGGAGCTACCAATTGTTCCGATTGTTCCCAATGTGTCACTGGACGACACAATGATATGTGCAGCAGACAATTTCGTCTTTTTTTCGTGTACCAAAAGGTGCTGGCTATTGGCTGGGTGGCAGAACCATTATTAAAATATACTCGTCTATTAAATCGAACACTCGTATCTCGTGGGTGATATGTGGTGTCATTTGAGAAGAGACCCACATGTATATCATACTGAAAGTCTATTAAAATTGAAAGAAAGGCTGCCTCGTAGTAATGTCTGGTTTTATTAGAGAAAATATCAGGCTCTCAGTCCATTGAGCCCCCCCCCCCTCCTCCCCTTTGTGTATGTTTTGCATGGTGCACTCTTATTAGCCCCAGCTCTGCATCATAATTTTTTCTCTCTCTCTCTATCTCCCTCTCTTTCTCTCTCTCTTCTTCATCTCTTCTCCCGCTCCTTAATCCCCCTTCAGGCTAGACAATGTCAATATGCCCAAATAGATATATGTATATCCATTGCCCTTTCACGGCAGCTTGTACTATTTCCATTCTTCGCCGGATATGTAAGCGGAGCCAGGAGCCACTCTCTCTTCTGTTCCTTGGACCTATTTTGGTTGATGACACAAGAGTCTAGCTTCTCCTATCTTTCTATCTCTCTCTCTCTCTCTCGCTCTCTCTCTTTCTGCCTCTCTCTCTTTCTGTCATTCGCTCTCTCTATGCTTCTCTCTCACTTTCTGTCTCTGTCTCTCTCTCTTATTCTTTCTCATTCTTTCTCTCTCACTTTTTCTTTCTTTTCTTTTTCTCTTTCTCTCCCTCTGTCTCTCTCTCTATCTCACTCTCTCTCCCTCTCCCTCTCTCTCTCTTTCTGCCATTCTCTCTGTCTCTCTCTCTCGCTCTCCCTGCCTCTCTCTCACTTTCTGTCTCTGTCTCTCTCGCGCTCTCTCTCTCTCTCTTACTTTCTCTCTCTTTCTCTCTTTCTCTCTCTCTCTCCCTCTCTCTCTGTCTCTCTCTCTCTCTGTGCAAGCCTGTCTCGAAACTATGTACTATCATAATTAGCATGCCCTTTCTATTGTTGTTTTTTTTTTATTTTCTTCTAGAGAGGGCAGTTGTCCTTTTGCAGTGCCCAAACAAACAACTAATGTAAGGGTGACGAGCGGAAGGAAGACGAAGAGAATGTATGTAGTTGATAAAAAAAGAAGAGTTGTTTTGCCTCAATGCCTAATTATGTCCTCTTCCGCTCTCTCTCTCTCTCTCTCTCTCTCTCTCTCTCTCTCTCTTTCGCTCTTTTTCTCTTCTGCTCTCTCTTCCGCTCTATCTCTCTCTCTCTCTCTCGTACTTTCTCTCTCCCGCTCTCTTTCGCTCTCTCTATCTCTCTCTCTCTCTCTCTCTCTCGTACTTTCTCTCTCCCGCTCTCTTTCGCTCTCTCTATCTCTCTCTCTCTCTCTCTCTCTCTCTTACTCCCAATCTCGTGCTCTCTATCTATCTCTTTCCCTCTCTTTAAGCTCTCGCACTCTTCTATTCTCATGCTACACTCATGTTATCTATGCCCATCCTTTCCCTCGTTCTCTTCCACGCACTCTCATTATTCTACTCGTCCGGAATCTAAAATGGCTGCCTAATTTCTGACGGATATTTGCGTTGTCGTCTATTTACCGTATTCTAACTGCTATTTTTAAAGCTATTCTTATATTTTAATAATAATATATATAATAACAATTTGATAAAACCAACTTGTTGCTTCTGAAGCACACCCCCAGATCGTGTGGTCAGCTGCTTGACATTGACAATGTAGTAGAGATCTGTGAATTAGGAGATAGCTTTCTTTCTTTTTAATATTCATAAAAAAATTATCTTAAAACACTACATTTTGCAAATTGTCTCTATTTTATTTCTAGTGAAACGGCAAAGCATCAGCTTTATGTATATATTTTTACTTTCCCTTTCTCCTTTTGCAAAACTTTGCACCTTACTCGTTATGACCTCATTTATGTACATATATTCATAGTACATCTCATTCTTTCTACGTATCTTCCATCTGTCATAAATCCGCCCATTCTCGGATGTCAAGTGCATACTCTCTCCCGGGTGCACAGGCTTCCTTATCCTTATCTATGCCAGTGATGACATACATATCTCATGGTTATAAGGACTTTCCTAGAAGGTTCAGATTCCATTCTCTCATCTGAGTGGACGCGTCTGGACGGAAAAAAAGAAGACTGACTGCTTTTCTTTCTCGTCATTCCTTCTCCTCCTATGCGCCATCTGCGTAATCCGCCCAGATCCACCATGTCCTGGATATGTTCCTTTCTCTCCCTCCCCCTCTCACGCCCTCTCTTCATCTCTTTCCCTCTGTCCCCCCTCTGTCTCGCTTTCTCTCCCTCTCTCTTTCCATCTCGCCTTTCTCTCGCTCTCTCACTGGAAAAATAAGATGTCCTCTCTTCTGTCGCTTTCCTTGAGAATCCCCGTTCTATGGGACAGCTTCATTTTGTCAGTATACATATGTACTTCTACATTGCATACGTCGTTGCTGCCGGATTCTTTTTGTTTTCTCTTTGTTTTCATGAATTCAAACAATAAATTAACGACTGAAACGAAGAACGCCTAGAATTCTGGTCAAGAAAGCTTTTTCGCTTGCTAGTCTGCTAGCTAATCTTTTCGCTTTTTATTTCTTCTCTTAACTTTTATCTTTCTCTCACAACCACCCTCATTCTCTCTCTCTCTATTGCGCTTTCTTCCACTCTCTTTCTTTTACCTTTCTTGATGCACTCTCTCTATTTCTCTTACTCTCTCTATCTCTCTCTCTATCTCTCTCTCTCTTTCTCTCTTTTCAAAGAGCCGCCTACTCATAGCATCCTACGAACCATTGCACGCTCCCATGAGACAAGTATTTCACATCTTCCTCACGAAGTACTTTTAAGAAGTAATTACGACACGCGACAGGGTTCGCTTGCACTTGGACGAGAACTTTACTTCTTCTTTTCTTCCTCCCTCCCTCTCCTTCTAATTTTAGCAAAATTCATGCAATATGCTATATCCAAGCTCCGCAATTGCAAATTTTCAGGCTAAAAATTTAAATTTAATCTCTATGTCCTTATCAATACGCCCTGACGAGATTACGTACATACATACCTTTGAAAAAGTGATATGTATGTATCTACATATGTATGTTTAAAAAAAGCATCTCTCAAGAACCCGTGTTCGGGTAACGAGGTGGTAGTAAGTTCTAAGATCAAAGTTCAAAGTTCAAAGTTCAACGTCTCTCTTTCTCTCTCTCTTTCTCTCTAATTCACCATCGTCACTGCCGCTGCCCGTCTCGACGGGCGTCCACTCGAGCTTGACCGTCTTGGTGCCGACGACGTGCGCCGTGAAGTCGACTGGAGGGAGAAGTTGACGGTCGTCGATGTCGGGCAGCTGCGCGTCCTCGCCACCGCCCAGGAGGATCTGAAGGGTGGAGAGAGAAAGAGAGAGAGAGAGAGAGAGAGAGAGAGAGAGAGGGAGAGAGAGAAGAGAGGAAGAGAAAGCGGAGAGAGAGGGAAGAGGAAGAGAGAGAGGAAAGAGGGACGAGAGAGGAATGGAGAAAAGAGAGATTTTGAGAAGGAGATAGAAGAGAGAGAGAGAAAGAGAGAGAGAGAGAGAGAAGACAGAGAAATAGAATTCTATCTGCTGACCCTCTTCGTGACCGTTATAACGAGCACCTGGCTCCAGTCCTCGATGATGTGACCGCCTCGTTCGGCGTTCACCTGTAGAGAAATACAATTTCGTTAACTGTACTTTTCGTCTTTGATCTATGATCTATGATCTTTGACTTTTTTATCTTTGATTTTCCAATTCCGTGCCAGCTCAAGTTTGAGGCTGTGTTGTGCTGTTATCCCAGGCTTGTGTCGGCCCTCGAAACTAATCCGAAACTCATTAGCTGATTGCTCCTCTAGAAGTGTGTGCAGTACAAGAGGTGCCAAACCATTTACATGCTCATGGAAAGTAAGTGAGAGAGAGAGAGATGCTAACGAGCCCGTATTGACTGATTTTTCCCGTCAATATGTGCACCCCGGCATACAAAGTTGGTCTTGGTATTGGAGAGGTAGAAATATCGTGAAGTAGTAGTAGTAGTTATAAAGTACATTAGGATCATCAGGATCCAGGTTTACGTCAAAACATATATTATATTTTAAAACTAATTAGTAACTGACATTACTCGCTGTATTCCATATCGAAAATGGCGTTATGTTCAGGATTTTTTAAAGATAATTATCATCGTAACGTCGTAGAAGAGGAGCCAAAGTTCACATTGGACTAGGCCGGCTAATGAGAGCAGTTGTATAGCACAATTCTACCCATTTGTGCCCACAGGAAAAAAGTCCAAAAGCTCACATTCCACTTACTTCTTAAGAGGGTCTCATGAGTGCTAAGCAAGGACAGTTAAGCAGTTTTACTTCGTAAGGTCCGTTGTGCGATAGGCCGAAATAGGCACAAAGTTCCTCCATTTTCACCAGTTCTTTTGGCAAGTCTCCTCACGAGAAAAGTGAAAGGCATTGTGCTTGATAGTTCAATTGATTATTTAAAAAAATTTTGCTTGATAAAATTCTGGTCACCTGGAGATGTGCAGCTCGTCATTTTATATTAGTTTAAATTATAATATATTAAAAAAACAACTTAAGGACCTGGACATGCAGCAGCGTCATTTTTAATTATTTAGACTAAATTATTATTTCAAAATAAAAAAAAAATAATTCTGATTGATGAAATATTTCGTCACCTGGACATGCAGCTCGTCGTTGTGCTCGAGCTCGGGCAGATTCAGACGCACCATCGTCTCAGACGTACGAATGTGCTTCCATCCTCCTCCTCCAGCCGCGCCGCCGCCAGCGCCCGGCCGATTCGAGCGGTAGCGCACGTTGAAGTGGACGTCTTAAATTAGCGAGGAAAAAAATCCACGTTTGAATTCGCGCCCTTTTGCCTGACACATGCGATAGGCCGATCCTAACGGTGGCGCACATTCTCAACGAAGAGCGCAAATACTCGCGTTTGAATTCGCTCCCTTTTGCCTGATACAAGGGCGAGAGAGCATGTGATTTAGAGAGAGAGAGAGAGAGAGATGCGACAACAATTGTCAGGAAAACGGAAATAGATATTGTGCTCTTTTAAAGCAAATACGTCATAACCATTATCTATATGTTTTTGTTCTAGAGGCTAATATCTGTTATGGCATGCATTAGCAGATATATTTAGATTTGCGAACTCCCCTGAGACGAATTACACGGGGCACAGGCACTAATCTGCCTCTTATTATTATTATTATTATTATTATTATTATTATTATTATTATTATATTATTGGTCTGCTTCCGCCACTTTTTGGCATATATATATCCTGCAGACTTTACTTGCTCCTACGAGATTTCCCACTTTAACAACTGCCGAGCAGAAAAAAAAATTCTTAATTAGTGCTAAAATACATAGGTGTATTCAGTTATACTTTCCGAAAAAAAAATTGAAGATCTCATGGAACGCTGCAACTTTGACGGAAAAAAACGCGTTTTTTTTCTTCTTCTTACAATTGGTTGTCTGATCTTCGAATTAAAAGATCGCGATTTTTTTGGATATCTATGAAGCCATTCCAATTTGCTTAGCGGCACATCAATTATCTCTATTTACATGTCTGAAGGTCAGATTAGTGTAATCTTTCTGTTTTTTTTTTTAATTCTTCGCCTGCACCGTTTTTTTTGTAGCGCGATGCGAGATAAAATCCAGTGTATGCCGAGACTAATGGAAAGAAAAAAAGAAAGAAAGAAAGAAGTGGGATTTAATCATAAGCCCAAGGTAAGTAATAAGTCCATGAAGATAATTTGCATATTCATAAATATGGTAATTATGTGTATTGGCTAAAGTGTACTTCGTCTCGCCTTGCTTCTCTAACTACACCGTCATTATTTTTCACGCATTTTTTTTCCTCTCCCCTTCCGTCCCTCCAATCTATTTCATCTATGTCCTTCTTTCTGCTCTTCTTCACTTTCTTCTTTTGCCTTGTCTAGGACTACTTCCAGGGGTAAGGCACAACTTTACATATACAGCTTTTTGCATATATAGCATAGAAGCCTAGAAATCTGCCTTCTTTGGAGGCTTTCGAAGAAAAAAAACATCACTCGAGAATGAATTTGAATGACGGAGTCGTCTTTGAAAGTCTGCATATGCCGAATTTATTTGGACTCAAAGTTACTCTTACAATGCCATATTACTTTGTACATTAGTTGTCGGACTCACTTTTTTCTTAGTTTCGAGTGTACGGATGTCTGTTTTGTTTGCGTTTGCTCCAATAAACAAAAAATGCACAGCAGCAGCGCCTTCATCAGGAAGAAGAAATACACACTCCTTTCCTGTTTCCCTCTTTCTTTCCTTGAGTGGAAGAAACGGAAGGAAGGAAGAACTTGGATAATTCCAGAAGATGCTGCAGGCATCTAGGGAGAAAGTTTGCTCGCTTGCAGCAAGCTGCTTCATTTGGCAGCGCGCACCCGTCCCACAGGCGGCTGCTTTTCTTCTCTCTCTCTCTCTCTCTCTCTCTCTCTCTCTCTTCCTTTCGCTTCCTCTGTTTCGTAGTCTCGCACACAAATTACTCTGTTGTCCACTCCGTGACCTCTGTCCCTACTGTACACAGTTCAGAATTGTTTCGGACTATTGACCACTTTCTAGACTTTGGTCAGATTTGCTTCTTTCAATTGCCTTGTTCTTCCGCCAACCAGAACAATTGAGGAAGCTACTACTTACTGTACATTGACTCCTACAATTTCCTCCCTCCACGAAGCCGCCATACAGTAGATAGAATGCGCCTTCTTGTCTGGCATGTTCTCTGGCAAATTGTGTATGTATCTCCATCAACCAGTCCGTCCATCATGACTTAATTCACTCGCTCACTTTTTTCTTTCTGATTGCTCGTACTCTCTTCTCACAATCAGGCTTCTCGAATCGTGCGACTATTGCCGTGTTCAGCGATATTTTATTTACTTTGCGAAGTATCCCCATTAATGTGACATAAACATTGGCATAATTCCCCGGGCAATCTTTCTCTTACTATCGCTAAAGCCCCAATGTTAGCGTTTTCTTTTCTTTTCATCATTGCGAAAATATAGATTTATCTGTGGAAGACCTTTCCGCATACGAGCGATGAGAGACGGTTTAAAGTGTAGATTTATTTTTTGCCGTTTCTTTCTCTCTTCTCTCCTATCTTCGATCAAAACAGATAAGCGGAAATGTCTCGGAAATAGAATGTCTGCTAGAATCACTGCTCTATATTCCGGCCTCCTTCTTATCTAAAGTGTTCTATCTCTCTTCCTCTCTCTCTCTCTCTCTCTCTTTTGATCTTCTCTCTTGTTATATGCTCGTTCAAGTTTTTGAGTCATACTTTGTCAAGGATATCCGCGCTTATTTTGGGATCAGAAAAAGGGGGCGGGCCAAGCCTGAGAATTAAGGTCTCATTAGCCAGTTCCCTCGTGTCTGCGCCATATTAAAATTTTGTGTCGTGAGAGTGGGTAAGAATGGCGCGATTTCCTTTGGAAAGTAGTACTTTATACAAAAACAAAACCGCCACCGATTTTTGTTTTGTACTTGTTAGTGTATTTTTTTTAAATAATTAAATATGTACATATAACTTACGGTCAGTTGGCTGCGTAAAAGTCCACTCGACAAAGATGGAACTGCTCTGTGGGTGATATCTGAAAAAGGAAGAAAATATAAAGAGGAAAACAAATTCCTATTTTTTTCGAATAAAGAAAAGTTCATCATCATTACATTTGTATGAAAGTTAGCTCTGTGGAGATATTACCCCGAAAATCATGCAAAAAGTGCGCGTATGCAAACAAATGTAAAAACGGCCATAACCCAATTTATTATTCACAGTATCCCAGGTTTGCAGTTAATCCCCATCTAAAGGCAGGAACTATCTCTCACTGTAGCTTTGTAAAGAGAACTTGATGCATCTTCCATCCTTATTCCTAGTTAAGAAATTTTGATGAGTCATTCTTCGTCGTGCAATCTTCAGTTCTGCATATCTTTCTTTTTGCTTACGCGTACATTCAAGTCAATCAGCACGTTTCTATTGATAATTAGCGAGACTGATTCTGAGTGAGCGCAGCTCTCAAGTTGTCTGAAGAAGCCAAAAAAGCGAAAACGAAAAGAGAGACGAAAAAGCTCGTCAGCCTCTACGTGAATACATGTATTTATTTATTTATATATATATATATATATATATCTATGTATGTATGACCACCACATTTATATGGCTTGAAAAGAAAGAAAACCTTCATGCATGTGTATTTCAGTCTTGCTTGTGCTTTTGGATATTTCGCCTTTTATTTTTTTAAATCTATTTTTGTTTTTTTTTCTTTCTTCGCTGTCTTCTGAATGAGGTTTAAGAACAAAAAGCAAAAGAATTTTTTCGATCAAGAAAAACAGAAGATATTCTCACCTCGCTTTGAGTCCTCGAATATTTGGTGATGGCATTGCCATGGCGGCAGCGAAAAGCACGCTGGCCATCATGAACATTGCAGCCGCGATTCGCATCTTTCGCTGTCTCTAGAGTACTTTGTAATGAAATAAAATATTGATTAGAATTTTTTTTTGTAAACTAATTACAAGTAGTAATCCTTTTATGTAATATCAGTGTGAAGTATTATTTTTTTTAGCTATAATAAAAAAATTAAAGTAAAGCAAAGCTAATATATGGCAAGCTAGGCAAAGCAAGCAGAGGTTATGGCTGCCGGATGGCGGTTCGAAATGACCGGCACCTCTTATCTCTTGCCTCGTTTTGCCCCTCTTCACCTGTCCCGGTTCCCTTGTGCCCCTGTGCCTCCTCCTCTCCTCCTCCTCTTGCCGACATGCCCGCTATCTATCCCACTCCCCGTGTCGCTGTCTGTCTCAGCCGTTCCTGGCACTTTCCGGACATCTTGTCAAGTGCTGTCAAGTCTCTTGACCACTTCCCATCATCTCCTGACTCTTCGAATCTTTTTTTTTCACTCTCTCGGTCACTCTCTCTCTCTCATTCTCTCTCTTTCTATCTTTCTTTCTCTCACTCTCTTTCTCTCTCTCTATCTCTTGAGTGTCTTTCCACCGCCTTATCCTATTTCTACATTTAACTCGTAAAATATTTCAAGGTATAGATCTCTCTATCTCTCTCTCTCTCTCGCTATCTCTTCAAACGCTAACTTTCACTTCTCTCGTACAACAAGTCTCTCTCTCCTCTCTTTCACTTTCTCTCCCTCCCTCTCACTCTCTCTCTTACTTTCTTTCCCTTTCTCTCGCTCTCTTTCTCTCGCCCACCCACAGATCTCAAAATAAGCTGAGAGCTTTTTAGTGACCCAAGTTCATTGCAATTTCCACTCAAAGCGGGTGATAAGATATGATATTACTCGTGACGGTCAACCTTTTGATAGAGTTTTAGTGTCCTTGCAATAGGGAAACAGACGTTAATGGATGCACCATTTCGTATTTGAAGGGTATCACAGGAAAAAAGGAAAAGGAATGTCTTATGTTAGTCTTACATGGAGTTTGAAAACTCATTGAATCTTCCAGTACAAATGTATTGGAGAGTTCAGTCGTTATGGTTGAGATGAAGCCAGCCAAAGGTTGCCCTGTGATTATATACTGCTTTATTTGCTGACCGATACAGATGTCAGACGGCTGGAGGGAGAGAATTGCTTTGGTTATCATCATAATCTCTTTCTCTATTTCTGTCTCTTTGTTTCTCGCTCTCTCTCTCTCTCTCTCGCTCTCTTTCTCTCTTTCTCTCTCTCGCACTCTCCCTGTCTCTCTCGTTCTCTCTCTCTTTCCCACCCGCTCTCTCTCTCTATCTCTCACGATCTCTTCCCCTCTTCCTCTCAGCATCTCCTTACTTCCTTTGTCATGCCAATTCTCTGCTTCATACCCTGTCTCACTTCCATGTCCACCATAACGGGTTTTAATTCCCGTCGCAATCTCTTGTGCTGCACCGATGAACAGAAACATAGATTCATACATGAACCACATTTGTCAGGGCAGACGCGCAAGCAGTCTCTGAAACAATCTAGAAACATGTGGGTATGTCTGTCTGAAATAAGTCTGAGGATGTCTGAGCTTCTAAGTGATTATTATATTATAGAGTGCACATCAGTTTGGTATTGGCGCGATTCAAGTGATTCATGAAATAATGGCATACGAACGGAATCATTCTTTGATGTTCTACTTGGTTAATCTCTCTTTTAGAAGGGAAAACATCGGTTATGTACATACATACAACATTCCACATTTTAATCATTTTATGTATATCTTTCTTTTTAAGACATTCCGTGCGGCGGCTCGCTCATGAGAGTAGAATTTTTGAATCTCCTGCATTTTGGTGGAATTTGAATCTCCCGTGCGCATTGTGAGAATTGGACTTTCTCCGACAAGTTCAACTTTGTGAGAGGCGCTTCATGCGCACTTCCTTGCACGTTGTTATCACCCACGTATTCCAGAATCGACCTTTGAAATCATGAACTCGGGGTTGTCGTCTATTGGCGAGACTAACTAGTTTCGCGCTACCGAACTGTAAGAAATGCCCAACTTCCTACGCTAACGACAAGACTAAACAGGCAAAGAAAACACACAAAAAGGAAGAAAAAACGGCGTATGCAAATCTGTGCCTAGTTAACGGCAGCTTCTTTCATATGTACAAAGATGTCATATCAATGTATTCGTTAAGCTGTTTCCCGCATAAACTGCCAAAGAGCGAGAAAAAAAAGAATAATATTCTCGTCCAAGTGCTCATTTCTTTACATATTTTTGCACAAAAAAAAAGAATGAATGCCGAACTAATGTGCCCAAACTTCTCTTTTTCTTCCATTCCCTGCAAAAAAATGATCTCTTTCATCTTCACGATCTCGCACACGCCCCTCATCTTCCTATTTAAACTAATCCAGTTAATACTTTTTGGCGTCATAATAAAATTAGTCATAGTAGCTTTAAAGTTTAAGTTTCTTTTTGGATTGACTAGGCCAGATAAAGAATAGGTTGCCGGAGTAGAGTACATTTTATTATTGACCAGGTGTGGGTGGTAGTTTAAATAAGGCTGGAAGGTGGAGTACTTTCGTAAGCACAAAAGGGAATAGTGCAGATATTGCAGATATATCATAATCCTCTTACGTGATACTATCTCCATATAAATCGGCAAGTATATAAAGAGTTCACTCCTCAAAAGCTCATAACTCTTTTGAGAGTCATCTTCTTCTGCCTTGACCCTATAATGAACGCGTCGGACCTCAGTCTATAAAGTACCATACTCCGTAAACGGTCGCCTCTCCTTTGAGAGTCGTCTCTACTGCCCTGCACCTGCAATGAACGCAACGGATCCTGAGATGATAATGGAAGGCCACGCTCGGCCCCAGTTGGCGCTGTCCAGCTCGGAGATGCTCGAGATCTGCTACCAGGTGTGTCATGGCTCATTGGTAGAACAGCTGACTCAAAAGTGAATGGTCCCTGATTCGAACCCCCGTTGCATTTATTTCTTTTGCCAAGTCGAGCAACTTTTCCATTACAGTTGTTCTTCCTCGTCATCGGCATGCCCATCAACATTGTCGCGCTGAGAAGGACGAACAAGTCACTGTTAAATACATACAAAGAAAAGAAAAGTATATCTTTGAAATAAATACAACTTGTTACCCCATCTCTCTCTCTCTTCCTCTCTCTCTCTCTCACACACTCTCTCTCTGTCTCTTTCTCTCACTCTTTCTCTCTCTGTTTCCTTTTCTCTCTTTCTCTCTCTATCTTTCTCTCTCTCTCTCCCTCTCTCTCTCTCTCCCTTCCAGGCGAATGCGCGATGGCGGAGTGGAAGGCCGCCTGATGCAGCTCTCCCGCCAACTGCTCATCGCGCAAATCCTCGTGCTCTTCGTCTACTGCTTCTGGCGAACTTATTGGATCTACAAGTTCTTCTGGGTACAAGGTAAGCGACCTACATGTAGATTAACCATCAATCTTAATTAATTGATTAATGGTTTATTATCTTATCTACACATTACATTTCAAATAGCGACCATATCATAAAGAGATGTATGTAAGTAATATTATATTTCACTTTCGATTAATAACCGTGTCATATTGATAATTAAGATGAATTTTAAATGGAGAAAAAGTAGACAAATGTACATATGAATGCATCTTTTCATATCTGCATTTATGAAGAAGAGGAATAAGAAGAAGAGGAAAAAGAATTAATAAAAAAAACCCAGGTGATTTCCTCTGTCGTGTCTTCTCGTTCGTGTCGGCACTCGGCTTTCATCTCTGGTCCAATCTGGTGGCAGCGATCGCTGTCGACATGCTCTGTTGCGTTCGGTTCGTTTCTCGGCACAGGGATGTCCCAAAACCCGGCCATGGTCCCAATGGGTTTCCCAAAACCCGGCCATGGTCCCAATGGGTTTCCCAAAACCCGGTCATGGTCCCAATGGGTTTCCCAAAACCCGGCCATGGTCCCAATCTGTTTCCCAAAACCCGGCCATGGTCCCAATGGGTTTCCCAAAACCCGACCATGGTCCCAATGGGTTTCCCAAAACCCGGCCATGGTCCCAATGGGTTTCCCAAAACCCGGCCATGGTCCCAATGGGTTTACCAAAACCCGGCCATGGTCCCAATAGGTTTCCCAAAACCCGGCCATGGTCCCAATGGGTTTCCCAAAACCCGACCATGGTCCCAATGGTTTTCCCAAAACCCGGCCATGGTCCCAATGGGTTTCCCAAAACCCGGCCCCGGTCGCATATGGGAGCCTGGACCGCGCCTGGTTTTTGACATCCCTGAACTCGCTCACAATCAGTAGTCAAATTTACGAACAATACATACAAACAGCAAAAGATGAAAGCCATTTTTCTGAATATCTATTAAAAGTGAGCGCAACTCATACAAAACAGAGAGAAAATGAGATCGAGAGTAGAAAGAGAGAAAAGGAGTGAGAGAGAGAGAGATAAAGAGAGAAACAGTACTAACCATTACCATTGCAGCTCTCCCCTCAGCAGCTACCGCAACGGCGCCACTCGTGTCAAGTACTTCATCGCGACGTCATGGCTGCTCGCCGTCGTCTGCGCCTTCCCGATGCTCATCTTCCGCGGCACGGTCGCCATCAGTGTCAACGAGCGAGGCGACATGATCTATGGCGACGACGCGAACCCCGAGTGCCAACAGTGCTATCATCTGGTATTTAAACAACGATTAATTGACTTATTAATTAAGTAGTTAATTAATATAATCGGGCGCTGCCTCCAGTGCTGGAATCTGGTACGGAAGGAAGCTCTGTTTTTGTTAATTAATTAATTATCCAACTAAATAATTAATTTATGTGATACAGTTGTTCATTCCCAGATTCATCAGACAGCTACATATTAATTTCAAGCTAGTAAACTAGGCAAGAGTGCCGGCAGACAAGAAAGAAGAAGAAAATTATGTAAATGTATATTTTATACAAATTATTTATTGTATGCAAATTATATATTTCAAATATAATATGAAAATGACCGTCTTAGAACTACTCGATGAACGTTCTCTTGGCGCACAACTTTGCGCACGTCATCACCGTCTTCTATGTGCCGCTGGCCATCATCGTGACTTGCTACACGGCGATCGGTTTCGCGCTCCACCGCCAGATGGCCGCACGCAAGCTGCTGGCCGACGCCGGCGTCGCGTCGCGATCGTCGGCGACCAAGGTAATTAATTAATTTATTAATTAATTAGTCAATTAAATTTATATTAAATTAAACGTTTACTAAGCTATCAAAAAATCTTTTACAAAAATTTAAAATTGAAGAAAAAGAAAAAAAAATGCATTAGGCGCGCTTTCTTCGAGCATCCTTTGCGATCGTTTGCACCTTCTTCTTCACGTGGCTGCCATATCAGGTTTGACTTTTAATTCGTTTTTATTACTTAATTAAAAACTCAACAATTAACAAATTAAACAGAAATAATGACACGTGCCACTAGCAAAACCTGCTTCTTAATCAGGTGCTCAATCTCATAAACGTCATTTGTATCGGTCGTGATGAAGTCTGCCTCGAGGGCTACGACTTCCTGCAAGCGCTCATTGTTGCGAGGTCTGGTTTCAATTCTCTCAATACAAATACAACGAAAGAGGCGCGGTAGAGGACTCGAACCTGGGGCCAAATGCTCAGCGCATCCGCTGCGTCACCAATAGGCTAAGATAACCCCATTCAGCACTTGCATCAACCCGTTCCTCTACCGCTTCGGCGCGAGTCGCGGTTCATCAGAAAGGAACCGCAGCTGTCGCTTCCAGTCGGCGTCGACCTTTGAGAGTTCGGCCACGCGCCTCGGACAACATCAGATACTCAACGGGCAGCATCGGCGAGTCAGCAGTGCTAAGGTAGGCATCACTCTCTCTCTCTCTCACTCTCTCTCTCTCGCTCACTTAGTTTATCTCTCTCTTTTCTCTCTCTTTATCTTTCCCTCACTCACTCTCTCAATCTCTCTGTCTCTCTCTCTCTGTCTCTCTCTCTCTCTCTCGTTTCGCTATCTGTCTCTCTCTCTCTCTGTATTCGCTGTTGCTCTGTTCGTCTCTCTCTCTCTTTGTCTCTCTCTCTCGCTCTTTCTCACAGTCAGGCATTGCACCACACAAGTTGAAAGAGCAAGAGATTGCATTCGCGTTTAATCCGAAACTATAAAATCTTGTTTTTTGCTTTTTTTGGATCCCGGTATTATTTTAATTTTGTGACATAATTTTATATTTAATTTTTAATGCAGTGAGGATAAAAGTATGAAAAAAAATCCATCCTGTGCAGGCATCCGTACTCGTGATGACGCGTCTGGAAGCAACGGGCATCCTTCCCTTTCTCACGTCACGGAACAGCTCCGTCACGTCAACCATCGGCTAATATCGGTCCGGATAATACCGTTCGGCAAAATATCGTTCAGGCGAATACCGCTTTTATATAATTTTTTTTCCCTTTTACTTCTGTCTTTCTTTCTCTCTTCAGCATAATGAATTTTGTTCGTTAGAATTCACAAATTTTTTTATTATCAGAAATACTATTTCAAAAAATTAAATATTTCTAGACAAGATGTTCACCGCTATTCAACTATCGACATTCATAAACCTTTAAAGAGATCACTGCGCGAATTCAGTGTATTTTGTGTCAAAATTTGAAGCTTTAAAGATCTCGCTTCTCTCTCAAGTGTGTTCTCTCGTTAACGTTGTATTCTATTCTATTGCATAATCCTGCACAGAAATTGATCAGGCCTACTATGTACGGAATTGCGAACACATACCTATATTTCTTGCCATCAAAATACATTAATAAATTCTGTCAAAAACATACACACACAGGGTGCGTAAATAGTGTTGCGAAAACAACGACCGGAAATCATTAAGTGAGATAATAAGCCTTGATAATAAAAATAAATTTAAAAAAAAAACTCGTTCTACCATCTTGTATTTAAATAACTAATTAATTGAATAAATAATTAATTAATTAATTAATTAAAGATTGCCTTCACACTTTTGTTCGAAAGTATACATATATGATGGTGCCAACTAAAAAAAAAACGGTCGTTTTTGCGTTTTCGAGTGATTTGTGTCATGTGTTGGCTTACTAAACTGCACATTTTTTTGGGCATCTTTATCCACGTATAAAGGTGTACAGAAATTCGTGTGAAAAATTAGTACAAATGTACATGTATTAAACTGCTCAACAGTTGTTTGAGAATTGAGCAAAAATATACACGTACAAATTTGTTCATAAAACGGTGTCAAAAATTAACAGAAATGTGCATGTACTAAAGTACTCAAAAACAATAGAAGAAAGTGGGCACAAATATACACGTACAAAAGAGTACGGAAAAGTTGGGGCAGAAAGTACGCGTACAAAACTGCTAAAAAAAATGAACACAAAAATGCATGTACAAAAGTGCTCAAAATGAAATACGAATGGCAAAAAACCTCTTAATTACAGGAGTGAATTCTTTTAAGAGAAAAAAAACAACTAAATATTCTACCTATCGAGGAATACAACAAAACGTTCACTTAATAAGTTTATAAAGTAAAAATTACAATATCGGCCATGTTCAACACCCCAACAAACAAAATGACAATGGCCCACCCAATAATGGTAAAGACGTATAAATAAAAACATTAGAAAAGGAAAACAAAAACAAAAATAGCTTGAAATGTACTATGCATGGAAGTAAGGATGTCGAAAAATGTAATGTAAGGATGTCGAAATACGAAAACATTTTTCGACATCCTTACATTGCTCCATATTATATTTTAAAGCTATTTTATGTTCTATTGCTTTTCTAATGCTTTAGTTTATTTATTCTTGCCAGTGTAGGGTGAACTTGATGTTGGCATTTTGTTTGTTGGTGTTTGAAAATGACCGATATTGTGATTTTTACTTTCTAAACTTATTAGGTGAAGGTTTTGTTGTTTTCCTAGATAGGTAGGATAGTTAATTGTTTTTCTTAATCGTATAAGCATTAATTTACTCCTGTAATTAACAGGTTTTTCCTGCTAGTCGTATTTCATTTTTGAGCACTTTTGTACATGTATTTTTGTGCTCAATTTTTTGTGAAGTTTTGTATGCGTACTTTCTGGTCCAGATTTTCAGCACACTTTTGTACACGTATATTTTTGCTCATTTTTCTTGATGACTTTTGAGCACTAATGTTCACGTACTTTTCTGCTTATTTTTTAGTCTGATCTCTGCACACATTTATACGCGTACTTTCAAGGTCATTTTCCAAAATGATTTCCGCGCACATTATGACATGTATATTTACGCGCAAAATTATTTGCGCACCATTGTACGTGCATAAAGATACTCAAAAAATATGTTGTTTAGTACATGTACTTTTCTACACAAATGACACAAATCACTCGAAAACGCAAAAACGACCGTTTTTTTAGTTGGCACCGTCATATATGTATGTACATACCTGTGCATTAAAAATTCATAGCTAAACTTCTTACGATTAGGCTGCTTCTTTCTTGTCAGAAGGAGCTGAGGAATAGGGGCTACATACAATGTTGAAGGAGGCGAAGGAACGATGAATATAAATTTCTTTTCCTTTACTCACAATTAGTTAAAATGAAATTTGTTGGACAACAATATGGACAAAGACAAAGTGTAAAAAAAATAAAACTAGAGTTTTCAGGGATTGATTCATGAGGAATGCAAACATTGGCCACAGGCAATGTGATTATAATACATCTTCGAATAAAAAAAAACCGGAAAAGATTTCTAAATTACTGATATCTTTCTGTCCCCATACTAACCTTTTCTCTTTGCTCGCACTCCTCTCTGTCTCTCTTCTCCCTTTTCTCTTCTCGCTCTCTTTCTTTACTCCCGTTGTTTTCTTTCTGTCTCTCTAGTTCTCTTCGTTCTCTCCCTCGCTCTGTCCCTCTCTCTCTCTCTCTCCCTCTCTCTCACCCTCTCTTTCTCTCCCTCAACCCTCCCTCTCTCTCTCTCTCTCTTTTTCTCCCCTCCTACACATCAGACCCACAGTGCGTGTCCGAGTGCTTGTCCTTCTCCTCCTCTCGCTCGTCCTCCTCGAACCGTCTCCAGAGTCCATCGACGAGCTCTATCGCGACCAGATCGCCCGCGTTCGCTGCAACGAGCCGACAGAGGAAGACGCCGTCCGATCGGAGGATGGAGGAGATAAAACGACGAAGCATGACGTCATCTGTATACAATACAGACATCAATTATATAGAAACACACAAACAAACCCACGCAAAATTTCTATATCATAAATAGTTTCATTAACGGTTATAACCATAAATGGCCAGTTTTCATCAAATTATTTTTTAAATGTAATAAATTACTTATATAGATGCTATATGTACACTTACATTTCTATTTTAACTGTTGAGTATCGTTTACTTATTGTACTATATCGTTATAAATTTATTTAGTTTTCCTTCTTAATTAAATAGAACTCTTTCGTCGTCGTTAAATGCTTGAGAGTAAATATTTAAAACATTTAAAATTTAAATTTCCCGCGCGCCAACCGCAGTTTGGCCGTGGTCCCGGCGCGTAGATGAAGCGCGCGATGAAGCGCACGCGAAGAGACGGCGCAAGCATGACGGCCGTCCAGTGGACGAGCGAGATGAACGTGGCGACGAGCGTCGCGAGCAGCCACCACCACAGGAAGAGGAAGACCTGCGAGGCGTGGATTTTTTTATGCAAATTTTTTTTTTGCAAATTTTTATGCAAATTTTTTAAACATATTTATTTCTAGAATATCCATTTTCGATTGGTTAAATTGAACACCACAGGAAGAGGAAGACCATCTGCTAGAGGAAGATGGTGGCTTCGATTGCGAGAATAACTGGCGGTTCTATTGGAATGTTTGTATGTAGTAATAGTGATAGCGGTTTATACCCGTTTTATGGGTTGTATAAAAAATTACTTAAAACAACAACGCTGAATGTGAATCCTTCAAATATGGCAGTATTATGGTGAAGTAAAGGGTATCAATTATAAAGCAATAAAAAAATATCACAAAATAATATGTATGTAGATTGGAACCGGCCATTGAACCTTCTCATTGAACATGTTGATCATGATGACACACTGCACGGTGTGCTGAACGGTCTCATTCAGCGCCATGCGAATCTTGAAGTCGCACATCGTCACCCTAAAGTAATTAATTAATTAATTAAATAATTAATTTTGCTAAAAAATAAATGGCTCTTTTGAGTTTCAAGAGATGAATTTCAGTTGTGAAAAAGTAGTCAAGGTATCAAGGGTGCCTATCGAAACATTTACAAGTGACTATTCCCACTTGGGTCGCCTCTTTTAAATTAACAAACAAAGTTATACCTCGGAAAGTGTCCTGACTCCTCCCACTCGCGGCCCTCGATAAGATCAAGTAGAATGCCGACGCCCCAGAGAGAGGAGCTGGTCGCAAGGAAGCGATTCAGGACGACGAACTGGCAAGCGGCTTGCACGGCGTAGATCAACTTGATGAGCAGATAGAGCCCGCTTAAGTAGCGGCCACTGTGGAAGACGCGGAAGCGAGCTGAAGATGTGACACCTTATCTTTGATCGACCTTTCCTTTATGATACGTGATCATGAATTTAACAGATTCCCGCTCATCTTAATTCTTCAAGCGGTAACTCAAAACACATTTTGTTTACTAATCCCAACTGAAAACACGAATAAATAAATATAGCCAGTGAGCCAGTATACGATTGATTGTGAGAGATGAAGCAAGCGAAATTGATGATATAGAAACATTTCTTTGTTTTATGGTATAATTTTTTTAAAGAAAAAAAAAAGAATAAAAAAAGAAAAGCCAGGGGACTCACAATAATCACTGAGTTGTCGCGACTTATGCAGCGAGTCGTGGACGTGCTTTGCGAGCGCGTCGAGCGTGTCGCGTCGCGGTCCAGCGGCAGGCGTCGCGGCTGCCTGCTTCGCCATTCGCACAACGCTCTTGATGGCGAGGCCTAGAGGCTCGTAATATGAGGCGAAAATTAATTTTTTGGATGGCTCTGTGTACACATACATACATGACGGTGCAAATTATTTTAAAAAAAATGTATGTACTTTTTGCATTTGCTGCACGAATCTGCCAAATTGGTCAAAATTTTCATGTACATGTGCATATTGTCGAAAAGTAGAAAAATGCCGTTTTTCTTAGTTGGCAACTCCATATACGTATATATATGAACATATGTGTCCGTATTGTGCTTGCAAATTAGGAGTTGGCGACATTCAAGCTCCTTTAAAACGGGCTTCTTAACTAAGTGGAAGAACTGCACACAGCGCAGGAAGTTCGTTTTGCTCGCACTCGCAAAACGAACTTTGAAGTGATCAATTCCGACCGGAACTTCAAAGTTCGTTTTCCCATTACAACACTCGTTTTGAAAGAACGTTTTCCGCGCACTTCATAACGAACATTCCCACCAGCGGGGAAAAGTGTGTGTCTGTATTCAATAGCCAACCCGAATGAGCGTTCAGAATGCGCCACAGCAATGCTGGAAGGTAGAAGAAGACACCCATGACTCCGAGAATGAACGGCACCCACTGATAATATCCTGTGGAAAGAAATCGACTTATTAATTACAATATTGATTAAGTAATTAATTAATTAATAAGTTGCAGTTCTATTTCGCAACTACTTCTTTATATTTTACGGATAAGGGATCGATGGAACAAATTATTAAAAAAAATAATCTTCACCTATTTCTCTCGCTTCCCTCTCATCGTTCCCAGGCGGCAGCGCTTCATGATTCGGCACAAAGTAGGTGTTCTTCACGAAGCAATAGTACTCGCAGTACTCCTCCATCGCGGCTGTAATCATCGAATTTTTTTGTAAGTGAAATAATTTTTTTATTTAGAATAAAAAAATATGAATATAGAGAAGGAAATTGAAAAATAATTAAGAATTATTAAAAAAAATTAATTCTAACGCTGAAATTGCGCAGGGACCCAGCATTGAATCGGTTCTCCGACGTATCTGTAATAAAAATAATAATTTTTTTTTATAAATACATGTAATTGACTTCCCTCAATATGTTGTAAAAAAAATTATAAAAATAACGAGAAAAAGGAAGAAATTTGAAAAAATGAATTCTAAACTGTTTGGCCGACAGCGTGAGCGAGAGAATGACGAGAATGGTTGGCGTGTAAAAGTAGTTGAGACGATCGATAGCGTCATCTTCGAGATGAGGCTTGAGCTCATCGAGAAAAGTGTGAACGAAGAACATTATAACCTCTCCACCGAGAGCTAACGGGCGACTAATTAAGGATATTAATTAGCTTATTTAATCTCGTTCTCTGCAAAAGTAGATTTTCATAACAAATAGGCAATTTAAAAGAAAATTTCATAACGATATGCATATGTTTCCAATGCACATAAGCGATGGAACTGAATAAACGAGAAGGCAAAAATTTAAAAAAAAGAATAATTTATTTATTTAAACGTCAACCAAGCATAAGTACTAATAAACTACAAAGTGTCAATATTCAATATAAAATATTTACACATATACTGGACTACTTCATACAAGGCAATAATGTTTCATAACAATGAAATATTTGTGCTTAGTCATCAATTGTCTTCTCGATTGGCCAATCCGGATGTGAATTGCTCAACTTCTCCTCTTCGAGAAAGGACTCCCAGAGAATCTATGAAAGCTTGCATTATTTAGTAACAGTTACTGTGTATATTAAATGTCTATATATTTCATTTATTATAAAGAGCTTTACCAGTAGATAATTTTTAAAAAATAATTATAAATGAATATAAATAAATAAATGCTAAAAAAAAAAGGAAAGAAACTTCTAGAAGCGAAGAAGCGACAGTGTCGCCTGAATTCGAGGCAATGAGACGAAGGATAAAGACGCAATCGGGTCTAAGGCGACGTGTGATGAATGCATTGAACATGGCCATCTTCTTTGCCGAGCTTTCGATCGAGTCCACCTTGTGGAAAGGTAGAAAATAATGAATGAATAAATGAATGAATGAATGAATTAATTCATTATTTTATTTAATTAATTAATGAAGAAAAAAGATTAATTAATTAATTAAGAAAAAGAATAATAAAAGATATTTGAGATAAGTAATAAGAAAATAAGAAAAAAAATAAAAAAATTTCGTATGAATTAACACATATATTCGTACACATTGAGGAGATTTCGTAAGCATGCAGGAAAATTCGTTAATTTTAGTAGTAGCTCACCCTCGCCATGTAGCTGTAGATGATGTCACGCCTAAACGACGGAAGCGTCAGAGTTATCGTCCAGTAGACAAGGCTTGCGACGCTGAAGATGGGAAAGTGGTTTCTTTTTAAATTTTATTTTTTATAGAAATAATTCTTAAAGGAGGGCGATCACCGAAAAGTCATTGACGATAAATGAACCATCTTAGTTATTTTCGAATAGTCTGGGGCATGCAGAAAAAGAATATGTATATGAAAATGTACAAGAAAGTTCCATATTCAAGTATAATGAACTTTAAAATGCAAATTTTGAATGAATTTGTGATTGGTGTGAAAGGGAAAAAGCAGAACCCATCGGTAGAATCCCAACTTCACGGCCACGTACCCATCGCGGGAAAATAAAATTACAAGGATTTGAAGAAATTGTTATGGTGAATGCTTTATCACCTTTTGGTTCATTTGTTTTAGAAAATGTTTTTATAAATTCTTGTTACGCAAAACATTATCAAATAGGTATAACAGCAATAACAACCCGCTTCAAAAAACACACGCACATTCCTCTCGCCCTGCCCGGTCATAGAGGCAGGTGACCTGTCAGCCGCTCTCTGAACAATCCCCCTGCTTCTTTCGTCTCTCTTCAATTCCTTTGCTCCCTCGCCCATGTCTCCTCTTCGCGGAATCAAGCGCCAAAACTTGTCCCCCTCCGTCATGGCCGCAGAAGCCGTTGAAGACGTCAACCTCAAGAAGATCGTCACCGATGCCCTGGCCTTCGCCAACGGCGTGCCGCCGGCTGGGATGAACCGCCAGACTTGGGACGGCATGTCTAACATGATCATCCTTTTGTCTACGGCTGTAGAGAAGCTTTCTTCTCTCCTCCCTTCCAACTCTGCCTCCCGTCCTCCCCTCGCTTTCGACCCTTCAAGCATCGCCGATCCCCAATCCGAGTCGCCCGTGGAGTTCCATCTTAGAGAGAGATCTCTCGTTGTGGCGGGGCTTCCGGAGTCGGCTGCTGTCTCTCCCTCTCAGCGAGTCTCCGAGGACAGGGAGAGGATCTGTTCTCTCCCTGTTCTCGGAGACTGGGCCAGCGAAGCTCCCGACCTCGTCTCCTGAAGGTTCTGCTCCCTACCCGTTCCCACCTCATGCAGGCCCTGAAGGCGGCAATAGAATATGAGCGGGTTTCCAAAAAGCTACAGCATCTCATTGCTAAATTCTCTAGGAACTCGGAATCTCGATTTTTAGCCAGCCCTTCTAAACTTTTCCAACACCTTTCTACCAGGCTAAAAAAACGTCCTCACATTGGCTCCTTCTACGTGAATAGTCAAACTCTTTCGTCTGACTCTTCCAAAGCTGAGGCTTTAGCTAGGCACTTTGCCAGTGTTTTTATTTGTGATAACGGAATTCCTCTTGTTCCTTCTCTCCATACCTCTCACTCGCTCTCTAATTTCATTACAATGCCTCAGCAAGTAGCTTATCATCTTCGACACCTAAAGCCATCCTGCTCCCTTACTTCAGATGGTATTCCTGCTATTGTTCTTAAAAACTGTTCACGCTCACTTGCTGAACCATTGAGCTTTATCTTCAATTTCTCCCTTTCATTAGGCCAGGTTCCCTCTAATTGGCGAGAGGGAATAGTTCTACCAATCAATAAGGTCCCTTCGCCTTCCTCTCCTGAAGATTTTCGTCCTATCACAATTGCACCAGCTGCCAGAAAGGTAATGGAAAGATGCCTCAAGAGGAAGATCATGCAGCATTGTGAACGTTTTAGCCTCATTCCAGAATGTCAGCATGGCTTCACAAAAGGCAAATCTGTTATAACCAATCTTCTTGAATGTTCTCAGTTTTGGAAACGTGAAATTTGTTCTAACCGGTCGGTAGATGTCCTGTACTATGATTTTGCCAAGGCCTTTGATAAAGTGTCCGTTCCCAAGTTGCTTACCAAACTTGAATGCATGGGATTTAAAGGAAACTGGCTCCTCTGGTTTGAGTCCTTTCTCACACACCGCTCGTTCAGAGTAAAGGTCAACAACACTTTGTCATCTGTGTTCCCTGCTAACTCTGGTTTCCCTCAGGGTTGTGTATTGTCTCCTCTGCTTTTTAGTCTTTACACTGCGGATCTACCTGAGGCTATTTCACACTTGCCTCTGGTTAAAATCTCACTTTTTGCTGATGACATAAAATTTTTTACCTCCTTTGACCCCTCTTCCCAGGGTATTTCTCACTTTCATCTTTCACAAGCAACTGTTGCCATTCAAAATTACTGCCAAATCATGCAGTTGGAAATCGCACATAAAAAGTGCGTTGTTTTGCACCTAGGTAAAAAGAACCCCCGCTTAACCTACTTTGTCTATCACGCATTCCCGTCTCTCTCTCTGTCTTCTCTTACATCTCCGCTGTCTCCGTCTCGTACCATCCCAGACATATCGATAGCTTTCTCTGTCGCCAGTGGAGCAGTACGAGACCTAGGTGTCTTAGTAGACTCTGACCTTAGCTTCAAGGAGCATATATCAGTATTTGTTTCTAAAGCTTTACGTCTCGTTTATGCTATCTTCAGAATACTTAAGTCTAAAACTGCTCAACCATACATTCGTGCATTTAAATGTTTTGTTTTGCCGGTTATAGAATTTGCCTCACCAGTCTGGTCACCACATAGAATTATGCAGATTCGAGCAGTTGAGAATGTACAGAAAGTTTTCAGTAGGTTACTTTTTGTTGCTCGCAATCTAGAATAGACTTTAAGAATATTCCATCGTATGATGAACGCCTTAAACTTTTCTCTCTTTCTTCTCTGTACCGAAGGCGTTTAGAAATTGACTTTACTACGTCATTCAAAATTTTGAATATGATTCTTGCTTCTAATATTAATATCTTTTATTCGTTCAAGCCATCTTCTGGTCGTAGATCTGTATTCTCATTTCACGTTCCTGGCACTAGATCTGATTTACTCTTCTACTCATTTGCATTACGCACTGCTAGAGGGTATCCTAACTTGCCTTTATCTTTCATTACTGCAAGGTCTGTTCCGACTGCAAAGGGCATCCTATCTCGAATTGAGAATATATTCAGTCTTGTTAATGCAGTTATAGTAAATAATCTTTGATTAGCGTGTTGTTATTATTTCCTGCTGATGTTCTAAGCCCCCATCGACAATCCGGGTTAATCCTCCTGCTGTCCCTCTCCAGCTTGTACCGTCTCTGGCAAAGACGAGGCCGGGCAGTGGCGCCCCCGGCTTGGTGCGACTCGGTGTGTCGATCCCTACCCCCCCCCCCCCCACCACCCTCACCTATTTTTACTATTTTGCAATGGAACGACGACCATAGTCTTTATGTCAATGCTGTCACATTGAAATACTTTATTTCATGTACGATAAATAAATAAATAAATAATTCCTAGTCTACCGTACATTTTTGAGTAATTAAACGGACTTCCGTTCGAAGTCTTTGTACGTTTGAACGCACATTACTGTATTTTCGGTGATCGCCCTTCTTTAAGCAAAAAAAAAACAAGCCGCAACATTGAGTATAATAGTTCTTTTTTTTGTTGCAAAAATTTTTATTGTTAGAAAGAGAAGAAGACAAATTAATATGCTACATAAATATAGCTAAAAAAAAGTATCGCCAATGTCGGAGGCAATAGTATCGCCATTTCGAACTATTCTCGGTTTTCACGCCCGTTGCTCCTTGCCTGAGTGCAGCCATGGCGGCGAGCCAGAACCAGAGGAAGACGAAGACGATCTCGTTGTACATGTTGATGGGCAGCACGCACTGCACGCTGTGGCGGTGGATGTTGGAGAGGACGCGCACTTCGAAGTCACAGGTGGTCACGCTTCAAGAGAGAAAGAGAGAGAGAGAGAGAGAGAGAGAGAGAGAGAGAGAAAGAAAGAGGGTGAGAGAGTGAGAGTGTGAGAGAGAGGAGAGAGAGAAAGAGGGAGAGAGTGTGAGGGATGATGAGACAGAGAAGGTGAGAAGGAGAGAGGGAGAGAACGAGAGAGAGATAGTGATAGCGAGAGAGAGAGAGAGAGAAAGAAAGAGAGAGAGAGAGCAACGACAAGATGAGAGAGAGATCATGCAATTGAGGAGAGCGCACAGCGCTTTCTCTTCTCCGGACTCTAGCGCTGAATACTGTTCTCTCTCTCTCTCTCTCTCTCTCTCTCTCTTTATCTCACCTAACATGAGATTCGCCTAGTTAATTCAATCATAAGCGTGTTGACAATAACAGCCATAAATAAATAAATTTGTTTTTTTTTTCTCTTCTTATCCGAATTAAATAAATTATATCCTACCGCGGAAACGTCGCCGTCTCCGTTGCCGCGTCCCACGCGGCGCCGTCGCCTCGCGCCAAGCTCGCGGCCACCGTCAAGCCCCACGCGAGCGAGTCGACAGCGAGGAAGCGACGAAGCAGCCAGAACTGGCCGAGCGCATTCAAAACGTACAGCAGCTTGGACATCTTGAAAAGGTGTCACCGAATCACTCTCGAATACACACTTTTGAATTGGCGAGCTTATAGTATGTATGCATGTATGTACATACATATGTATACATTAATGTATGTGTGTATGTAGGCATACATTATTTTAACCCATGATTTTAAAATCATCTTTACTCGCATCATATATTCATTGATGTAATAAATTATAATTAGTTTGGAAAATATTCAGGAGAATTCAAAATGGGTTGCAAAAAATAAATGAAAGTCAAATATTTGTATTCTAACCTAATTAAGCTGTTCAAACAAAAAAATTAATAAAAGTTTTTCAAAAAATTAATTAATAAATTAACAAAATTAATTAATAAGTAATAAGCAAACAAATCACATACACACCAAATACGAGATGATTAGCTGACAGCCGATGAAGATGTATGAAATAATTAAATACTTAATTAGATAAATAAATGAATAAACAAGCAAACACACCAAATACGAGATGATTAGCTGATAGCCGACGATTCGATGAGCCTGGCGAGCGAAGGCGCCCGAGAGGAGTCCGGCGACGATGCGCAACTCGGCCACTCGTTCCTCGCCGTCCACGGCGGCGTCGTGCACGTCGGCCGTCTCGCACAGCATGCCGACGTTGACGCTTATACGGATTGTTTACTACTTGTTTACTAAACGTTTACTAAATGTTTACTAGTTGTTTAGTACTTGTTTACTAAATGTTTATTACTTGTTTACCACTTGTTTACTTCTTGTTTACTACTTTTTTGCCATATACATATTTATATTAATTCATTTATTATTTTATCAGGTCATGTATTACGTTTTATGTATATGTACATTTTCATGATAATAGTTTATTAAGTTTCGTTAAATTTCTTTTCTTAGATAATAAAATTATTGTTTTATTGCTAGAAGATAGAAATCATGAGCATAGAATGACTAGATATGTATCTTCTTCCCAATCTCACCACATGCTTTGTAGGCCGCGCGCCAGAGTCGAACGGGCAAGTAGAAAGCGGCTGCTTGGGTGGCCAGAATGAACGGCACCCATTGGTAGTAGCCTCAAAAAAGGGAGAGAGAGAGAGAGAGAGAGAGAGAGAGAGAGAGAGAGAGATAGAGCTAGAGAGAGATAGGGTGATAGAGAAAAAGAGAGGAAGAGAAGAGAGAGAGAGAGAGAGAGAGAGAGAGAGATAGAGATAGAGCTAGAGAGAGATAGGGTGATAGAGAAAAAGAGAGGAAGAGAAGAGAGAAAGAGAGAGAGAGAGAGAGAGAGAGAGAGAGAGAGAGATAGAGCTAGAGAGAGATAGGGTGATAGAGAAAAAGAGAGGAAGAGAAGAGAGAGAGAGAGAGAGAGAGAGAGAGAGAGAGAGATAGAGTTAGAGAGAGATAGGGTGATAGAGAAAAAGAGAGGAAGAGAAGAGAGAAAGAGAGAGAGAGAGAGAGAGAGAGAGAGAGAGATAGAGCTAGAGAGAGATAGGGTGATAGAGAAAAAGAGAGGAGGAGAAGAGAGAAAGAGAGAGAGAGAGAGAGAGAGAGAGAGAGAGAGAGAGAGATAGAGCTAGAGAGAGATAGGGTGATAGAGAAAAAGAGAGGAAGAGAAGAGAGAGAGAGAGAGAGAGAGAGAACTGTTACTAAAGAAAATGCGAGAGAAGAGATAGAGAAAGAGCGATAGAGAACAAGAAGAGAAAAGAACAATAGCGGAAAGGAAGAGAGAGAGAGGGAGAGAGAGAGGGAGAGAGAGAGAGAGAGATAGTGAACGCAGACAATCAAACGGTGCATTTTTTTCCAGACATGCAATGTTTCAGGGTCACATGATGCAAATCGTTTCTATTCCTTCCTTTTTCTAACCCTCTTTCTCCTTTCGCTATTTCTCTACATATCCTCTTGTTTGCTAACGCGTTCTCTCCTTTAACATCTCCTAGATTTTTTCGCTGCCACATTCTCTACTACGCCTGGTCATTCATTGCATGAATGATTCAGTCTAAATTACGACCGTTTGTATAGCAGCCCAGGAAAAAAAAGAAAATGACTGAACAACTTCAATGAAGAGAGAGATTGAGATTCTTAGTATACATACTATATTAGAACATACTATATTAGTATAGTACATAGGAAAGAGTTGATAAACAAATATTGACCGATTTCATTTTTTTTTACATATTATTTACATACTTGAAACAGTTACTGACCGATCTGTTGAGCTCCTCCTACTTCACGGACTCCATCGTTGGCGCCAATTTCAAATAGTGTCGATTCGGTCTCGAGAGGAATGAAGAAGGTGCCCTGGACGAAGCAGAGATCACGCGCGTATTGCATCCAGTAGCCTGGATGAGGCTGAGTGATCCAGAGAGAGAGAGAGAGAGAGAGAGAGAGAGAGAGAGAGAGAGAAGGGTGTTGGAGAAGAAAAAGATAGAGGGAGACCGGCAGATTGACAATGGAGAACTAAAAATAGAAAGGAAAAAATAAAACATAAAGAGGCGACAACGAAAAGAAGAATTGGGCGATATTGAACAAAGTCAATGTATGCACATAGATTGAATGTTTCTTTCGTCTTGAACAATATTAGCACTACTCTGCGCTTATGGTAAGAGAAAAAAAAACAAATGTTAACAAATCCAATCGGACCTCTCCAATGCCGCGGGAACCAGCACTCGATCGGAGAGCCGACAAAGCTTTAAATTATGTAAATATGGGCTTGAATCAATTTGTGTATCAATTTATACTGGCGCTTTTTTAGTTATTATTTTTATAATATACGCGAAAAAAAAAACTATTGTAATAAAATAAATTTGAGCAGAAATAATATGTAAATAAAAGATTGTGACTTAGTTAATTAATTAATTAATTAATACCTCCATCCAAAGATGAAGACGGCGGCGACTGCGAGGCCGATCGTCGTGACAAAGTAAGAGAGCCGGTCGGCGAGGTCGCCGTCGGGACGCGGAGTGACGCCGTGCAGGAAGGAAGTGATTCGGTCCATGGAGCGGGGTCTAAGTGGGTCTAAGTGGGTCGAAGGGGGTCGAAGGGAATCGAAGGGGGTCGAAGGGGGTTCTAAGGGGTATAAGTGGGTCTAAGGGGTCAAAAAGGGTCTAGGGGGTTTAAGGGGGTCTTAGAGGGTTCTTAGTGGTCTAAGGGGGTTCTATGGGGTCTAAGGGGGTCAACGAGGATATGAAAGTCTGATGGAGAGCCTAAAGGGAACACACCGATTCAGAGCAGAGCCAGCGGGCACGAATGGGGCAGAAGGAATGGTGGAGATGACACAAAGGCGAGAGTTGAGAGAGTATCGAATTTAGGGAGAGAAATTTCGGGATAGAGAGAAGTAAATAGGCAGAGAGAAACTTGTAGAGCTGTGAAAATGATTTGTCACAAGAGAAATGTGTGAAGATTGCCCGGGCAGTGAAAGATGAGAGAGAGATAGGGCATGAAAGGGAGATGGAGAAAACGGGGAGAAAGAGAGAGGAAGAGAGAGAAGAGAGAGAGAGAGCGATAGAGAGGAGGGAGAGAGAACGGAAGCTACGGGATCCCTATACAAGTTAAGGTAGGAACCGAATGTAATAACTAAGGACAAAGAAAACAAATGAAAGGAACTATCCGGCGACCAATTCTACAGTAGCGCCAGAGAACCAGTTTGAATGCGCGCGCTCAAAAAGAGAGAAGTAAATAGGCAGAGAGAAACTTGTAGAGCTGTGAAAATGATTTGTCACAAGAGAAATGTGTGAAGATTGCCCGGGCAGTGAAAGATGAGAGAGAGATAGGGCATGAAAGGGAGATGGAGAAAACGGGGAGAAAGAGAGAGGAAGAGAGAGAAGAGAGAGAGAGCGATAGAGAGGAGGGAGAGAGAACGGAAAGAGAGAGATAGGGAGAGAGAGGAGGAGGGAGAGAAAACGGATAGAGAGAGAGAGCGCGCGAGAGAGGGAGAGAAAGTTGAGTTGATGAAAGATTCTTATCTCGTAGAGAACGATCCATTCGTCATTCAATGCATGTTCCATTATTCTGCGATTCTTTTTTTTTGCTGCTAACCAGTGATATCAGGCTTCTCGCAATTCCTAACAAACCCTCATTGTCAGATGGTATCAGATCTCAGATCCTCTTTTATGTCATAATCAAATTCCTATAGTTATTCGCGCTAAAATGAAGGAAAAGAAATTAAATTCAGATTTGAAAAAAAGACATCATGCGTTCTGATTAGTAATGCTTACATGATGATGTATGTATGCACGTATTTGTAGCTAGCTTTATTATGCTATTTTTATTATTCTGTAACCGTTTTTGATTGTTGTCAGAGTTGTACATACATACATATGAACATACATACACTATCGCCAAGGGTGCAGCATTTATTTTTTTGGAACTTTCCTAAAATTTCAAAATGCCCGATCAAATCGTGTGTTTCTCGATAAACGCACGTCGATTTGGTTTTTTTTTTGTTATTTTGACAAAGGCACTCGCTTTTTACCATGATCGAGCATTAAATTGTCCTGATCGCCAGGTGTCATCCTTAAAAAAAATTACCATTACATTGTCACCAAATTGACGCAGAGTCAATAAATGCCAAAGTGATAAGGCGCCATTTTTCTTTTTTTTTACATTATTGCTGCCTGCACATAATTCTTCGTTGCTACTTACTTCATCCCTCAAGCGTTAGAGTGTGCGCTGCGCGGACCGTCGCGAGCATCTCTTCGTGGACGGCGCCGTGCACGCATTTGCGGTGGCAGTTCGGCAGACTTGCCAACGACAGCCGTTTGTAACACCCATTTCACACCCACTTCTATTCATTGCTACTACATACTTCGGTGTGGCATTTTCTATCATGCTGATAAACTTGAATGAATCACTTCATTGCCTCCTCTATCACAGACACGTCTAGCAGAATGTCACAACTCTTAATCAACGTTGTCTCGAAAGGAAAGTTATGGAAAGTCGGCAGCGTTTACGCGGAATTTATTGGCTGCAAAGGTTTCTATCTGCTTGAGTTAGTTCAGCGGGTGGCTCCATTCAGTTATGTTACCTTTCAAACGATTCGGAACTCTACACGTTGAATTAACATTCTCAGTTGGATGCCCTGCTCTGAAGACACTCGCCTGTCCCAGTGGCATGGTGTGCTTTCCTGAAGATGTAACGTTCACCAATGACATTCTACAATGTGTTCACGGGCAACTCTTAATTTTTGTTACTATGTGATGTAGTCTTCTTCTTTTCTTCTTCTACGACATCTCATGTGTATTGCACCTTTTGTGCGCTCAAAACTTAAGGGATCAACATTTACTCTCAGCCCTTTAAGTCGGTTGTCTAATGATTAAAACAAACAGAGCGAGACGGAGAACGGTCAGAGCACAACAATCGATGCTTACCAGCCGATGACCTCGATTCGACGCTGCGAGAATGGTCAAAGCGCGACTCTTACTACACGTGCGCCTTTGGTAAGTATATATCATAGTCTCTTAGCAGCCTCTAAACCAGATTCTTTTTCAGCTTTTTCTTTTTTAAGAATACAGTGACGCTTGCATTCAAGCTTCAATGCGAAGCTACGGGATCCCTATACAAGTTAAGGTAGGAACCGAATGTAATAACTAAGGACAAAGAAAACAAATGAAAGGAACTATCCGGCGACCAATTCTACAGTAGCGCCAGAGAACCAGTTTGAAAGCGCGCGCTCAAAAAGTTGCCTGTCGCTCGGACCAGAGAGCATGTGAAATAAGACTACTGATGTAATCTAACGTAGCTAGTTCTCTATCCGCGAGTTTTAATGTTACTATTGCTCAGAATGTAATGGAGGAACACTATATAGGCACAGTCAACTTCAATTGAGACTGGCCTTGTAGCATATTGCCTGCAATCATTGCATGTTTAGAGCGGAGATGCGGCTTGGTTTGGTTCTTCTTATTGCATTACAAGCCATATATGCTACCAAGCGGTGTGACCAAGGTACATATTTTCTAATTCGTCGTCAATGTTATGGTTGAGCTTAGTTTATTAATATGCAAATCTTGACTTCATTTCTAGAGGGATGTTCGAGTTGCGAGATGCCGCGCTATCTTCCATTACGGGACTGTCCCAAGTTCGGCTTCGACTGCGGAACAGCCCAAGACTCGGCATTCAAGAAAGGATGAGTTTAGCCATATACTCAACATTCCCTGATCCTTCCAGTGTGACCACGAGCCCCTCGACCGGCTGCGCGCGCCTGAGCTGCGCGGACCCTCGCGCGCGTCTCTTCGTTGACGGTCGCGCGCACGCGATGCTTCGCTGCCGCGACTGGCGGTGGCAGTTCGGCAGATGCGCCTGCGACAGCTCCTCCCATGCACTCTGCGGAAAGCGTAAGACGATCGTTCGATTATCTTTGAGATGTGCAGTCATGTTTCTCTACATTCCAAAACCCTCATCAAAATTCATTCAGCTTGCACTTACTGCACCTCAGCTGCGCCAATCTTCCTACCAGCAGGAAAGTTCAATAAGGTTAGCTGGTTCTTTTGTTATTGTTAGAATCAGCATGCCCCTCGTATCCCTATGATAGTAGTTCGCATACATTGAAGCCCCTGATTACGTCGGTATCCGCGACGCGTCAGTGCGCGATTGCGTCATGCGTCGCGGCTTCCTTCTTGTACGGCGTCGCTTCGCGTGGCGCCGTGATCGACCGCATCTTGGAAGACGAGCTGGCGTGCACTGGAGACGCGCGATGGCGCGACTCGGATGGCACCGAGTATGACTACGCAGTCTGCGGAGAGGAGAAATGTAAGTATATGCACGGAAATAACATCATTCCTTGTCATTTACATAGATTCCAATTCGATATGACATTTACACTGAGGCTTGAATGGGCATGTAATAGTTAAGAAAATCTAGTGCACGGATATTTACTTTAGAAGAACTCACACAACGAATAGCTGCCTAATAACTAAAAAGTTCGGTGTAAGCAATCCACAGAAATGGTGCTACTCTCCACAGAAACTTGAAGTTTGCACACCTGGCATGCGAGTCTATGAATTAAGCAAAACCCGGCCAATGTTAGTTGCGCGCACCATATGTATGCATTTCAAGTGCAGGAGTCGAATGGCCTCGTCGGCCATGGTGCTGTGCTGCCAAAATTTTTTTTTTTAATCGATTGAAAATAAAATACTCGCGAATTCAAAGTAGAGAATACTTTAATTTCCTCAGGGCAGAGAGATTTTTGTCAATTGGGGACACTTGCAATCGAAGTTTCTAGCTCAACCTGACCAAATAAGGCGAAAAAAACAAGACACTACTTATTCGTTTCAGTTAGATCTCCTTTACTGCAATAATAAATTGAAATGGAATCTAAAATGTGAAACATGCAGTCAATGTTGTTCGTTGCAGCCATTTGCCAAGGATGCGGACTGCTGACCAAACTCGTTACGGGCCCGTTCTATACGTTTGTTCCAGTTGGCCTTCCTTCGCGCACTGACGGACATGCATGCAGCCGATATCATTGTAGTGATGGCGAAGTTTTAGTTAAGGTTCGTCTGTCGCATCATATAAGTCTGCAAAGAGATAACCATAGATTGAACAGGTTAATCTAGTTAAACAATCGATATAGTATTTTTATTTCATTAGATGACGGCAGAAATTGGCGAAATTGGCGACTTGACATGCTCCTTTGATGGCAAGTGGAAGATCAACGGCATTGAAGTCGACGAAGCAACAGCGGAGGTCGCATGTGTCAAAAGTGTGTTAGCATTCAGTTTCTTGTGTTTCAATAATTTCTATTATATAAAAATATTCACGATCGCAAGGTAGCATTAAAATATGTACATATATGTATAATACAAATAATAGGGATATCTACATATGTACATACATATCCATGTATATCCCACAATAAATAAAGTCAGTCATCCGATATATTTTTAAAGGTGGGCAAAAAAACATATAAAGAAAAAATATTCACGATCGCTCATAGTGCGAAGGGCCGTGGCATTTTGGTGATCCCCTTCTTTAAGGCCGCATTGCTTGCTCGCTCAAGCTGGACGCGCCGCTCTCAAAATTCCAAAGCCCGTACTTAATCACCGGCAGCTACAAATATCAATACGGCCCTCTAGTAGCGGCACCATGTCCAGGCGGCACTTTCTACTACCTGGAAAATGAAAGCAATAAGACATATGGAACCGATACGGGAACATATGCTGTTTGCGATGCCGCGACAGAGAAATGGCAAATCAGCGGAAAATATTACTATCAAATCGCTTGCGGTAAGTATAATTTTTATGCTCATTTATATATTTATTTATATTACATTTTCTTTATAAATATAAATGTATAAAAAAGTAGCTAAAAGGTTTGATTTTGTGTCGAAACTTTTACTCTCGAAGATTGCGCTGAATACTGTGTTTTTACTGCTCGCGAAGCGCTGTAGCGGCCGCTAGCTCGCCTTCTTTCGCCACATTTTGAAATGCTCATCGAATCCTGAAGATTCTCTCACCATTGAGAAAAGATTCATGTTATCCGAAATCATAAAGTTATATGACGCGATTAGCGAGAGAATCGTAAGTGATCTAAAGAGCCGGGGACCCGGCAAGATTAGATTTCGCTCAAAAGCAAGGTACTTATAACACGACAAAACGATTGGAATGGGTCCGGGAGTCTGAAAACACCATTTTGACGTGCTGTACGAGACTAGCGATGTCAACGGGGCTAATATTTTTTGGCCAGCCCGGCCCGGCCCGTACTTTTGCGGGCCTTGGAATTTTGAGCCCGGCCCGATTTTCAAGCTGGACTGATTTTACTTCAAACAAAAAAATTTCAGGAGACCTTCTTCAATTTTTTTTGCTGATGTTTTTTTTTGCATCATATGTTTTTTCCTCAAGTGGCAAATCCTTGAATGATTGATTGTTCATTAAATGATTTTCTTCAAGTGCGTTTTTCTCATGATTTTCTCCGAGTGATTTCTTCATAGAATTTTTAACTGTTGATTTTTAAACTGACATTCCTGACTTTACGCTTCCCCAAGGTTTTCTAACTTTTTGCTCCGCAGACCCTAAGTATCGTTATATGTTCACTACGCGTCGAGCTGAGTTGAACAAAAAGGATTAGGTTTTTTTCTATGACCTCTGGGGGCTGACACTTCGAGAATCAACCTTTTTGAACAACGCTTATGTGTCCCCCGGAAACTGTTGTTCGCCTCAACATTTCGTGGGCCCGGCCCGAGCCCATGAAATGTTGGGAACAGTTCTAGAATAAAAAAAATACAGTATAAGTACTTGGAAACGTTAATGAGCTCGTCGATATCTGACATCCGATAGCTAGTTCGAAGGAGAATTTTCAGCTCTACGTCATGAGATTGGTAACCCATGATAAAATGCCAAATAGGCGAACATCTCGGCATGTCTTTAAGAGCTTTCGAATAAAAAATCTCGCACTACTCGCCAAAATCCCGGATCGATTCCAATCGTTTCGTCGTGTTAAAAAGTACCTATAAAGAGCTTTTGAGCGAAATCTAATTTTGCCGGGTGCCTGCTATATATATATATATATATATATATATATATATATCATATCAATACTCTCGCAAATCGCGTCATATGTCTCCCTCTGACGCGTCGAGAGGACCAACGGATAAAGAGAGCGAGGGAGAGAGAGAGACATACAGTGGCGATCACAAAACTCGAACTTGTTCATGTTCAGCTACTGCTAGTTCGAGAATTGTTATATGTGTGTACATATATATGTACCTATCTATGATGTTTAAATGCAGATAATTTCAGCGAAACGAGATTGCAAAGGATGTGCGATAATAACGGCTGCTACCAAACAAGAAATTGACTTCTCGTATTCTGGATTTAAGTATGCGGCGGATGCTATCAAGAAAGACGACTTAGGTTGCTCATATTATGAATGCGCGGGAAACGAGTTGGCGACCATTGAAAAGGTACGTCCATCGAGTGGACTGCTTCATTACTCAGTTCTCAGCAGAATCAACAACTTGCATTGTCAATTATTTCATCGTTATAGTATGGCGTTCGAAAGGTGAAATCTTTAAAATGCGGGAGAGACGGCACATGGCTTATCAATGGAATTCGGCCGGCCAGTCAACCAATAAGAGTTGCATGCGTATCTGGTAGGTTTTTCTGTATGTATGTAACTATTTACATATTAGAAGTCTTAAGCCTTATAATCGCTTTTAATTCGTTGTCTTGTCCGGCCCGCCACACTCGCTTGATAATGACACTTCTACCGGAGAGAGCGATTGGCTGGTCGGGATTTGTTCTGCCTAATATTCGTTTTTGAAATTGACGAAATCGCCGCTACTCACCGATCACCCCCGAAAATGCGTAGCCGTTTTAACGGCGTACTATTTTATATGTCAAGGCTCTCGCAGTCAGGCATATATACAGTCCCTCCCAACATTTTAATCAGATTAATTAGATTAATTTAAATAATTTCAATTGGAATTTGAGCGATATTGGGCACTTTTACGCAGTTTCTTGTATTTGTTTGGGTGGTTTTTGACACGCTGAACAAGTACATGCAGTCAGATTTTAAAAAGAATCTCAAATGACCGTTTAAAAACGAATTCGGCCGGTTTTAGGAGAGGGTCATGGCCGTCTTTTAGGTGCTGTCGCTCTTGTGTTATCGAAGGCACCTAAAAGACGGCCATGACTCTGCTAAAACCGGCCGAATTCGTTTTAAACGGTTTTTTGAGCTTCCTTTTAAAATCTGACTGTATGTACTTGTTCAGCATGCCAAAAACCACCCTAACATACACAAAAAACTGGTTAAAAGTGCCTAATATCGCTCAAATTCCAATTGAAATTATTTAAATTAATCTAATTAATCTATGTACCTGAAATGTTGGGCGGGACTGAAAACAAACTGCTCGAATATCGTTCCCTTAGATACAAGTTGAATTCAATCAGGCTGCCCAATTACGAAAACATTTCACACTGCCCGATCATAAAAGCATTTCAATTTTATCGTAGCAAAACTCTTTTCTTCTTTTCTAGATTGTTCGTCGTGCAATAAGGCAATCACGGATAACACGCTGGCATCGCCAGACTTTGCCATAACACCAGGGAGTCCATGTCTTAGGGCAATCAGTTGCCCAGTGGGCAAATTGTACGTGCAAACTTCCCCAAACGGGCCATACAACCAGCTATACAATGGCGACGAGGCCATTTGTGGGATGGACGGCCGATGGACAATTGGCAGCATCTCTTACTACTCATTGTCATGCTGTTGGTTCTTTCCATAATAGGAAAGCATACATACATGCATAATCAATTATCCACTCTTTCGCTTTTGATTTCAAGACTTTAATGAATGTGTGGTCGAATCATCGTATTCAATGGTTCCACTAAAAAAACTTGCTTACATCCTTGGCATCTTCAGCGAAGAGAGGCGCTGACTGCACCGGCAATTGCAATGTCTTTCGGTTTCTCGGAGACATCACTGATTCACCCGGATATAAGCCGGCAGGTGTCGCAGTGGGCGAAGGCAAGGACATACATAACTTTTCAGTTGTTTTTTCAGGCCATAGAATTAATATTTAAAGCTATTAGTAGTTTTAGTATGTCTTATTTTTAGTTGAAAGACACGACGAATTGTTCCAAAGACAATCTTGCGTTGCATATGAGTGCTAGTCTCCATTCACATTGGTACTTAAAACGGTAAGATCGCATTACTTTAAATGTATGTGGGAATATTGACACATACACACAAACATATGTACATAGGTATTTGCATATACACTTACGTAGATGTATGCTAACCGGCCTAGTAAATGTTATTTCGACATATGTATTATATATATTTACATATATACATATATCTTTCGACATATTTATGTAATTTATACAGTCGCTTCTGTAACCAAGCGGTTGACTGCTTCAGTTCAGCGACGTATTCTTTATCGCAAATCGGCTAAAATGTGATAGCAACGATTTGTGGTTTGATAAGCAGGATCCCAACCCAAAAATCGGATATGCAAGCTGCATGACAAGTAGGTCCCTCGTGACTCAGTGCTCTTTCCATTTGTACGTATTAGACTAAATAGGTGATATGCTGCCCTAATTATAATTATACGTTATCAAATAATGATTATTTCCATTATAGGGGACGACAACTGCAAACGAAACTTCCCTGTTGAGGGAACCAACTATTCTGCGGCTATCATCGAAATGAAGGGCCGCTTCCATATGGAAGTTAAAGAGTGTCCTGGAAGCTCAAAATATTACTACTTGAAAGACAAATGGGCAACTCCGACCGAAACTGAAGCGAAGCCACTATGCAGAGGCGGTGTATGGCAAGTCGACGGCACTAACGCGGAAGTTATCATCTGCAAAGGTACATTTCTGCTTGAGTAATTTAGCGAGGTGGAACGTGATACCTTTCCATTCCTTGTGTTGAATTAACACTTTCAGCCGGATGCCCAGCACTGAAGACACTCGCCTGTCCCAGTGGCATGGTCTGCTTTCCCGAAGATGTTACTGTCGGCAATAACATTCTACAATGTGCTCACGGGCAACTCCTAATGGTTAGTATGTGTATTCGTCTTCTTTTGCCACTACCCTAAAACATGATCGTTTCCTTGCAACTGTACATGATTTAGGGGAAATATGATCTACATTTGGTATACACCTAGTTAATCCTTTTTGGTAAAGTTATGCGCAGCTTTCATGCGCTAATCCCTGAAGTGATTTATATTTACTCTCACGATCTGCCCTTTAAATCGTTCGGTTAATGATTAAACCACGCAGGGCGAGACGGAGAACGGTCCAGTCAAGGAAGAGCTCAGCAATCGATGCATACCAGCCGATAACCCCGAAACGACACTGGGAGAATGGTCGAAGCTCGACTCTTACTACACGTGCGCCTTGGGTAAATAGATAACAAGCCACTTTATCAACGTCTCATAGGAATCATTCTGCACCGATTCATTTGTTTCCATGCTTTTTTTCAGAGTATAGCGACGCTTGTTATCAAGGCGAGGCTACGGGATTCCCGTACAAATTAAGACGGTAGGAAGGAAACTAAAATCAGAAAGAAAATAAAATAATATTTCAAGAAAGAAAATGTGTTTTTATTTTTTACAAGTTCAAGAATAGACGAAGCGAGACTGCTTTTATGCTAAGGTGGCGGCAACGAAGAAGACGATTGCCAGTTGTCGCGCCGAATACGAGCTGCGTGCCAGTAATTATGGTGCTATGGGCAGTGGAGATTGACAATCATGTTTATCTACATTCCAAAACCCTCATCAAAATTCATTCAGCTTGCACTTACTGCACCTCAGCAGTGCCAATCTTCCTTCCAGCAGGAAAGTTCAATAAGGTTAGCTGGTTCTTTTGTTATTGTTATAATCAGGATGCCCCTCGTATCCCTATGATAGTAGTTCTAATATGTTGAAGCCCCTGATTACCTCGGCGTCCGCGACGCTTCAATGCGCGACTGCGACATGCGGCGCGGATTCCTTCTTGTACGGCGTCGCCTCGCGTGGCGCCGTGATCGACCGCATCTTGGAAGATGAGCTGGCGTGCACGGGAGATGCGCAATGGCGCGACTCGGATGGCACCGAGTATGACTACGCAATCTGCGGTGGAGACAAGTGTTAGTTGATGCAAGGGAATGACATCATTCTTCGCCCTTTATATCTCAAGTCGATTTTACATTTACATAAGTGAAGCTGTCATGACTCTGACATTGAATGTTGCAGCCGTTTGCCAAGACTGTGCACCGCTGGCCAAGTACACTGGGGGCGCATTCTATTCGTTTGTTCCACTTGGCACGGCTACGCGCACTGACGGGCGCGCATGCAGCCGATATCGTTGCAGCAATGGCGAAGTTTTAGTCAAGGTGACTTTGTCGTATTATAAGAAACAAGTCTATCAAAGAGAAAAGCATTGATTAAAAAGATTCTTGATTCTAAAGAATAGCTAAATAATCAAGAGAGTATTAATTTGATTAGATGACGAAACACATTGGCGAAATCGGCGAGTTGTCTTGCTCGTTCGATGGCAAGTGGAAGATCAACGGCATTCAAGTCGATGAAACAACAGCGACGGTTGCATGTGTCAAAAGTGTGTTAGCATTTACATACTTCCTTGTGTTTCATTAACACGAGGAGCCTGGAGGCATGGGATGCTCTTCCCCAAGAACTAATGGCAAATGAATTCAAAACCTGTGGGAATAAAAAGATATTACCGTGAGGATTCCATTGAATTCGAGCTGTGATTCCTTTTTTGTAGAGAATAAAATGACACTATCAAACGTTTAGTTAGTCGATCACTTAGAAAAATAGCACCCCTACCTCCTCTTTTGTAAGAGCGCTATTTCGAACGCGCTGCCCGAAAATAGATCACGGGAAAGGGAGTGCGAACGGTCGCCTCAATTTAAAATCTTACTCATATTTTTTCCGATGATCTCTTTCCTTTAAGGCAAGACTGCCTGCTCGCTCAAGCTCGATGCACCGCTCTCAAAATTCCAAAGCCCGGACTTATTAACTTTCAGCTACAAATATCAGCGCGACCCTCTCTTAGCGAAGCCATGCCCAGGCGGCGGCACTTTCTACTACTTGGAGAATGAGGGCGATAAGACATTCGGAACCGGCGTGGAGAATGGACCGGCTGTTTGCGATGCCCGATCAGGGAAGTGGATGTTCGGCGGAAAATATTACTACCAGATCGCTTGCGGTAAGTTTGAATTTTAATACATAAAAATATATACATATATAAATAAAAGTAAGTGTACACTAAACATTCATCAGCGTTTGTTTTTACACCAAACTTTTATAATATGCAGCAAATTTGCTTTTGTGCAGCGTTAATGCGGGCGCCAGCAAGCCTTCTCTCTACCGTTATTTAGTGATATATGTTGAAATACGCGGAGTATTGCACTGTAATAAGGAAGATTATCTCGCCATTAAAAAAGATTCCTGTTATCTCTAATCATACTGATATCTGTCTCACTATGACGCAAGGGATGAAGAGAAAGAGAGAGATAGAGAGAGAGAGAGAAATAGAGTGACTAAAAAAACTCATTAGAGACAGTTTGATGCCAGGGTTGCATGAGGCTAGAGTAGTACTTAGGCGAGATAAGCACCAAGAATATCCATTCCATTCCTCTTGAATTATTTCCTTATTTCTTAATTGCTTTCCTTCTTCCCTTTACATTTATTCACTATTCATTTCCAAGTACGTTATGTTTTCACGTGTTGCGTATCCATTCATCCAAGTACATTCAAAAATTATCCCGGGCCTTCGACGAGGGGGGGGGGTTTCCACCCTGTCTTGGGTCAGACTTTTTTTAGTACTAACTCGAACTTTTGCTTTTTTTAAGCCACGGTTCGCATGATGTTCGTTAATACTTACATGTAATGTATGTATGTATGTATGATGTTTAAATGCAAATAATTTCAGCGAAACGAAATTGCAAAGGATGTGCGGTAATTACGTCTGCGACCAAAACGGAATTTGCCTTCTCGTTTTCTGGATATAAGTATACGGCGGCTGCTAGGAAGAAAGACGACTCCGCTTGCTCTTATTATGCGTGCACGGGACATGAGTTGGCGATCATTGATAAGGTACGTCCATCGGGTGAACAGATTTACTGCTAAGTGCTGCGCTCTTATATAGTTTAACTACGTCATCATTATAGTATGGCACTCGAAAGGTGAAGTCTTTAATCTGCGGGAAAGACGGCACATGGCTTGTCAATGGTATTCAGCCAACAGTTGAACCACTAAGAGTTGCATGCGTAACTGGTACGTATATAAAAAAAGCAAAAAATTCAGTTTCATTGAAATTTTTTTCTTTTCCTTAGATTGTTCGTCCTGCAATAGCGCCGTCACGAACAACACGCTCGCACCACCGGAATTTGCCATAGATTACGGGAATCCATGTCTTAGGGCGCTCAAATGCCCAAAGGGCAAGTTCTTCGTGAAAGAAACCTCAAACTCGCCATACACGGAGCTTTCCGCTATTTACGCAATCTGCGAGACGGATGGCACCTGGAAAATTCTCGGCAATAATTACTACTCGATTGCATGCTGTTAGTTCTCTCGATAATATTCATATGTAATAATTTGCATCATTTGCATCTTCAGCGAAGAGAGGCGCTGATTGCACCGGAAATTGCCAAGTTCCCCTCATTAAACCGATCATTACTACAGTCCCCGGATTTTATAAGCCGGGAAATGTCGCTCTGTGAGATGGCAAGCACATAAAGTTTTTATCTGTTCTTTTTACAGGCAATAGAATCAATGTTTGAAGGTATTTCTTTTTTTTAAACATATTTCATATCAGTTGAAAGATATGACGAATTGTTCCAAAGACAATCGTGTCACGCACGTGAGTGCTCACCGCCATTCTCACTTATAATTCAAACGGTAAGATCGAATCAAGTTTAAAGGTATATATACATACACACACACATATATATATATATATATATATATATATATATATATATATATATATATATATATATATCTATATATACATATATACACTTTCTATTTGCATATATACCGATATTTCATATATCGATTAAGGTATCTTTATTTTTTTCTTTAGAGGTACGAAGTTTTATTTATCGCAAAAAGGCTAAAATGTGAAGCTGACAATTTGTGGTTCGACAATCAGGATCCCAGCTTTCAAATCTATGGTGCAGATTGCATGGGAAGTATGTGACTCACACTCTTTTCATGTGTAAATATGTTGGTAATATGCTTCCTATTTAAATCAATCTTCAAAAATACGATATTAAATCATTGCTATTTCAACTATAATCATGTTGGCACCCGACTAGCTTCCCCAGCACTCGATAGGCCTCGATCTCCCAAAATTCTATTCCTATTCCGTGTTCATGAGTCGATTTCGGATTGTTAAAAAAAAAGATTATTTTTCAGGGCACGACAACTGCAAACGAAACTTCCCCTTTGTGGGCGTCAACTATTCTGCGGCTATCATCGAGATGAACTACAATTTCCATATGGCAGTTAATGAATGTCCTGGAAGCAACTCAAAATATTACTACATGAAAGACAAAAGGGCAACTCCGACCGAAACCACAGTCAAGCCGTTTTGCAAAGACGGTTTATGGACAGTCGGCAGCTCCAATGCGCAATTTATCGGCTGCAAAGGTTTGTAGCTGCTTGAATAATTCTTAGGTGTAGCACCATTCAGTAATCTTAAGATTCCTCGGCTTCATTTAAAATATATACAAGATTTGTAAATGAAGTAGTCGCAATTAGCCCTAGGTTTTTTTGCGTACCATGCTCTCGTCCGACGCTGAGTGAAAGCCAGTCATCTTGCTTGCTGGTTCGGGTGAGACCGTGCTTGACTGAGGAGATACAATATTAACTAGTCATTACCATGCGAAGCTTTCCTATCTGACGCTAGAAAACTTCCGTAGGTTTACTTGAGTTGTTCGGCGGGTTGCTCCATTCAGTAGTGTTACCTTTCTCTACCAGTTTGGAATTCTGCACTTTGATTTGACATTTTCAGCCGGATGCCCTGCGCTGAAGACACTCGCCTGTCCCAGTGGCATGGTGTGCTTTCCCGAAGATGCATTGGTCGCTAACAACATACTACAATGTGCTCACGGGCAACTCCTAACGGTTGTTACTATGTGTTGTAGTCTTCTTCTTTTCTTCTTCTTCTCTTCTTCTCGTTTCCCTGAAAGCATGCAAATAATATATGTGCAGCTTTAATGCGCTCAATCCCGAAGAGATTTACATTTACATTTACCTTGAGTCCTTTAAGTCGGTCGGCTAATGATAAAAACACACAGAGCCAGACGGAGAACGGTCCGTTCAAGGAAGAGCTCAGCAATCGATGCTTACCAGCCGATGACCCCGAATCGACGCTGGGAGAATGGTCGAAGCGCGACTCTTACTACACGTGCGCCTTCGGTAATAAGATACTGCGCCCATCTATCAATTTCTCATTCTAAAAAGTCTACAAAAATCCTTTACTTTTCCAGCGTATAGCGATTCTTGCTATCAAAATCCAAGGCCATTCTACGGGATTCCCATACAAGTTAAGACGGTAGGTAATCTATGTATTCTTTGAATTGTATACAATAAACAGAAAAAATTAATTTTTCAAAAAAGAAAATGTTTCTTTTTTTTTTACAAGATCAAGAATAGAGGAAGCGAGACTGCTGATTTTGTGCTAAGGTGGCAAAGAAGACGGTCGCCAGTTGTGGCGCTGGATACGAGCTTCGAGCTCTCAATTACGGTGCAATGGGCAGCGAGGCCACCTGTGTCTTCGGATTGGCCATGAATGGTCCTCAGTGGGTCAACAGTGAGCGCAAGTTCAAAGAGCAGCTCATGTGCATCAGGGTGTAGTTTCCAGAAGTTGTAGAGACTCGTTCAACTCCTAGACAGTCTAACTCATATTTGTGCTGTCGCATCGAAATACATACATATGTTGTAAGATGCGATAAAGAATAATAATGCAAAGACGGTTTATGGATAAACAACACATTGACTTGCTGCGAACGCTTCCTAAAACTCATATTTTTAACTTCGTTCACAGTGCTAGACTTTTTTGTGTGGATAATTTAACAGTACTTCTGAATGGAGAATATTTCCATCAGCCCTTTTCCAGCCGAAGGAGGATGCACTTAAAGGACCGAAAATCACCGAAAAGTTTTGTGAGATTCGCGCGTGCTATTTTCACGCAGCGGGGTTCTGCGACCTGCGAAATAGCATGCCAGAATGAGAGTGAGTAATCACAGGGCAGACGTGTCAATTCGAACCTGCGTTAAATATTTTTAGGTAATCGCCCTCCTTTAACGGCTTTGTTCCATTACGCGCTTTCCCCAATAACCTCCTAAAGGCCCAGGACGCGCACAGTCGTGGGGCGAGTATAGCCATTTCGGCGAACTCACTCCCCTCTGGCTCCGTCAGCCGCCCGACGGCGACAAGCCCCTCCCCCAAGCTGTCGAGAGAGCATCTCGCGATTGTCGATCCACATCTTCTTTTTATACAACTTCGATCAGGGCGAGGCGCATTTGTCTAGATGTGTGCTCATTAACATGAATGAATCACTTCGTTGTCTATAGCACACAGTTCTAGGAATGTAATAGCTCTTTATGAAGATTCTCTGGAATCAAAGAAAGAAAGGGCGCCGAAACTGATGATTGGATAGGCTACCAGTCAAATTAATTCATTTTGGAGTCTCCAGTTTGGTTGGAGACATTGCGCAACTGAAGCCGATAGTTTGCGCCTGTGATCGCCGTGCATCATTTTTAGAGGCCGAAGATGGCACCGTGATCGACCGCATCCTGAAAGATCATGCACTACTGATTATTGGGCGGTATTGTATTAGAGAAATAATACTAATGGCGCAGAAGTAAATTTTTTTAGAAAGAAAATGAAACACTCTAGAGAGCTACATATGTATATCTCTATGTAGCTTGAAAATACAGTGAAAAATTTTCCCATTCAAACATTTCTTTCCTTTGAGAAGTTAAGATAAATGAAAGTACTCATAAGGAACTACATTTGTATGTAGCTTGAAAAGGTGGTAACTTTTTCCCCATAAAACTTATAATAACATATAGTATGTACCCGCCTAATGATCTCAATGGTATGCGAAAATGTTCTCAATGGCATGTGAAAAAGCGATGGATTCCAATGCGACAATACAACTGATTCAGCACTCTCTCGTGGAAATATTGGACTTTTGATATATTTTCATTCCTTTTTCACAAAGATGTTTGCGAAGAGAATTGAGTCTTGAAAATGCTTCCTGTTGAACTTCCGGGGAATGTAACACCTTTGATATCTTCTCATTCTGTTTCACAAAAAAAAAATGTTTACTCGTACAATTGAGTTTTTTTTTTAATTGAAAATGTTCCTTTTGAACTGTTTCAAAACTCAGCAAACAGCTTTGTGAATTGGAATGATATGATATCAAAAGTTTTGCATTCCTCGTGGGTAGCACTGATCACACTTTGTCCCCCTTATAAGAGCACCAAACTCAACTGAAATCTATTTGAATTTTTTTCTTCCAGCTGACAAGCTGTATTTAGAACATAATAGGCGTAATTATAAAACTGGAAATTATGTTAAGTCATTCACCAAATATTTGGCCTCTCATACAGCGTAATATATATACATATATGTATGTATGCAGATAAGGCTGAATATACATACAGTCCCGCCCAGGTACCAAGGAGGGGTCGGAGGGGTCGGAGGGGTCCAAATGCATCCTCGGTAATAACTATTTTCCTAGGAAATAGTAAAATATTTTAAATGGTACGCTAGTATGCTTATAGAGAACAGATGTTACTGTTTAAAAAATCGATAATTTCTTACCACTTGATAAGAAGTTATCAGTTTTCGCTTATAAAAAATTTCGTTTCTTATATTTTTCAATGAAATTTCTCCTGTACCATTATTTTGTCTCTACCCACATCCCCAAATAATAAAATGGAAGATTTTATCATTGATAGCGGAAATCGATAAATCAGACCTTATCACACATGTACTTGTGCTGTTGAGGTTCGCCTTATGATGGCGAATCTATATATGAAAATCGCTTTCAAAATAAAGCGTCCGTTTAAAAGATATTTTTGATTGAGTGTATTAAGAGCGCCCAGAAAAATTTGTACTTCGAATTACGCGCGTTCTGTGAATTCATGAAATACGGTATGCTAAAATACGGTCCACCGTTTTATTACACGCGGATGCTTTTGATTGCACAGCAGTTAATACACTAAATCAAAAATATCTTTTAAACGGACGCTTTATTTTGAAAGCGGTTTTCATATTTAGATTCGTCATCGTTAGGCGAACCTCAACAGCACAGGTGCATGTGTGATAAGGTCTGCTTTATCGATTTCCGTTATCAATGATAAAATCTCCAATTTTATTATTTGGTTATGTGGGTAGAGTCAAAATAATGGTACAGGAGAAATTTCATTGAAAAATATAAGAAAAGTAGTTTTTTATGAGCGAAAACTGTTAACTTCTTATCAAGTGATAAGAAATTATAGTGCTTGCGAATGTTGCATGGACTTCCCCCCGTTCCTCTGCCTTGTTTTTCTTTTTTCTCTCCCACTGTTTTTGTTATGGCAATGTTATGGAGCCACATCAATAAATGTTGTAACATCTAAGATGTTGATGTGCAGGAGAAGATACTGGAAAACTGGCTTGCAGGAAGGACCTTGAGCGTGTCTCAGAGTTGGGGTATTTAAAGGAAACCGAACTTGGTTATTCGATACATAGTTTCAAATAGATTTACAGAATTTTTTCCTGCCGGTGAGGTGACCCTCTTCCAAATGATTGGTGCCTAAGTGTCTGGTGCAATTCGACGTAAAAAGTAGACTTTTTTTTCAAAAGTGTACTTAGAATGAACCATTTCGGCTTCTCTTTTTTTAATTTGATTATTTTTGTGAAATAAATGTAGAATAACAGTAAAAAGGGTTAAAAATGTCAAAAAAGTATTTTAAAGCGCATATGTGCAGGTGTCCATGACATGTCCATGACGTGTCCTTGACATGGTTATGACCATGAACGGTCATGACCGATTGTCCTTGACATGTCTTGGACAAACGGCAAGATTAATGCCGCGGCAAATCTTTACAGTATTGGCAAATGGCTGCAAATGACCATCCAATGTTTCATAGCCATAACAGGCAAATTGTATCATATCATCTTGAAATATAAAGATTGAAGAAATCAGCCATTCCCATGCATCCACTTACATTTCTCCTCCGCAGACAGCGTAGTCATACTCGGTTCCATCCGAGTCGCTTCATCGCGCGTCTCCCGTGCACGCCAGCTCGTCTTCCAAGATGCGGTCGATCACGGCGCCCCGAGCGGCGACGCCGTACAAGAAGGAATCCGCGCCGCATGTCGCAGTCGCGCATTGACGCGTCGCGGATGCCACTGCTGAGGTGCAGTAAGTGCAAACTGAATGAATTTTGATGAGGGTTTTGGAATGTAGATAAACATGATTGTCAATCTCCAAGATAATCGAACGGCCTGCTCACGCTTGGCGCAGAGTGCATGGGAGGAGCTGACGCAGGCGCGTCTGCCGAACTGCCACCGCCAGTGGCGGCAGCGAAGCATCGCGTGCGCGCGACCGTCCACGAAGAGACGCGCGCGAGGGTCCGCGCAGCTCAGGCGCGCGCAGCCGGTCGCGGGGCTCTTCGTCACACTGTAGAGAACAGGGAAGTGTTGAGTATATGGCTCATTCCTACTTGAATGGCGCAGCAGAGTCATGGGCTGTTCCGCAGTCGAAGCCGAACTTGGGGCAGTCCCGAAATGGAAGGTAGCGTGGAATCTCGCAACTCAAACATCCCTCTAGAAATGAAGGTAAGATTTGCGTATTAAGAAAGTAAGCTCAACCATAACATTGACGACATATTAGAAAATAGGTACCTTGGTCACATCGCTTGGCAGCATAGAATGCAATAAGAAGAACCACACCAAGCCGCATCTCCGCTCTAAACATGCGAGGATTGCAGGAAGTGTGCTACAAGACCAGTCTCAATTGAAGTTGACTGTGGCCTATCGAATGTTCAGTTCGCGCATTTATTCTCTTTCGAGACAACGTTGATTAAGAGTTGTGACATTCTGCTAGACGTGTCTATGATAGAGGAGGCGAAGAAGTGATTCATTCAAGTTTATCAGCATGATAGAAAATGCCACATTGAAGTATGTAAATGGAAATGAATGGAAGTGGGTGTGAAATGGGTGCTACAAACGGCTGTCTCAGGCAAGCAGGCAAGTCTGCCGAACTGCCACCGCAAATGCGCGCACGGCGCCGTCCACAAAGAGACGCGTGCGCGCAGCTCACGCTCTAACGCTTGAGGGATGAAGAAAGTATGTAGCAACGAAGAATTATGTCCAGGCGGCAATAATGTTATACAATAATTAAGGCTAAAAATTCCATAATTTTGTGAATGAGGCAAGAGATGCAGCAGTGGTCAACAACAAGGGTATACGGTTGTAGTGGCTAGCGAAAAAAATGCCAACATCGCACTGAGAAGGTCAAAAGCACTACCGGAGCCGCACTCACGCGACTCGATCAATTAATATAATGGAAGTGTTATGTTATCATTATACAGACCCCCCAAGAATCTTGGTACCAAAGAGGGGTCGGAGGGGTCCAAATGCATCCTCGGAAAGCACTACTTATCTTGGAGATTGACAATCATGTTTATCTACATTCCAAAACCCTCATCAAAATTCATTCAGTTTGCACTTACTGCACCTCAGCAGTGGCATCCGCGACGCGTCAATGCGCGACTGCGACATGCGGCGCGGATTCCTTCTTGTACGGCGTCGCCGCTCGGGGCGCCGTGATCGACCGCATCTTGGAAGACGAGCTGGCGTGCACGGGAGACGCGCGATGAAGCGACTCGGATGGAACCGAGTATGACTACGCTGTCTGCGGAGGAGAAATGTAAGTGGATGCATGGGAATGGCTGATTTCTTCAATCTTTATATTTCAAGATGATATGATACAATTTGCCTGTTATGGCTATGAAACATTGGATGGTCATTTGCAGCCATTTGCCAATACTGTAAAGATTTGCCGCGGCATTAATCTTGCCGTTTGTCCAAGACATGTCAAGGACAATCGGTCATGACCGTTCATGGTCATAACCATGTCAAGGACACGTCATGGACATGTCATGGACACCTGCACATATGCGCTTTAAAATACTTTTTTGACATTTTTAACCCTTTTTACTGTTATTCTACATTTATTTCACAAAAATAATCAAATTAAAAAAAGAGAAGCCGAAATGGTTCATTCTAAGTACACTTTTGAAAAAAAAGTCTACTTTTTACGTCGAATTGCACCAGACACTTAGGCACCAATCATTTGGAAGAGGGTCACCTCACCGGCAGGAAAAAATTCTGTAAATCTATTTGAAACTATGTATCGAATAACCAAGTTCGGTTTCCTTTAAATACCCCAACTCTGAGACACGCTCAAGGTCCTTCCTGCAAGCCAGTTGTCCAGTATCTTCTCCTGCACATCAACATCTTAGATGTTACAACATTTATTGATGTGGCTCCATAACATTGCCATAACAAAAACAGTGGGAGAGAAAAAAGAAAAACAAGGCAGAGGAACGGGGGAAGTCCATGCAACATTCGCAAGCACTGCTTGAATACGATGGCGCCGAGCAAAGGATGCTGCTATGCCGCGAACGTGCGAGTTGGCGCCAGTCAGTAATTCCGTCACAGCATTCGCGAGACGCTGTTCTCCCGTCTCTTCAGTTAGGCTCTTCAACATAAGTATGGCAAATGGATAACGAAACATGCCGAAATCAGTTTAAAAAACAAAACAACACAAAATAAGTGCAGCTTGTCTTGCATTCATTCGAGAATTGTTGGCACGTTTAAAATGTTCCCCCAAATGTTTTCAAAAATTACTAAAATAGAAGGTGTCATCGGTCGTAAACTGTGTCGCATGCCATAATTTGTCCGGGACATCGGTAGTAACCGCGAGCGTGTCACTCTGTGCTCTCGACGCTTATGCACTCTCTCGCTGTGGTCGTGACCACGTATGGGACAAGCCCACAAAAGTGTCCATGACCTTTGAGATTTGTTTTCTTCTTTGTCCAGGACGCGTCCAGGACAAGTCTTAGACATGTCCTAGACTCCTGTGTATTAAGATAGGCGGAAGTGGATGTGTCCAGGACATGTCTCCGTTTTATTTTGAATCGATTGTCGTTGACATGTCTTGGACAAACGGCAAGATTAATGCCGCGGCTGACCAACAACGCAGTGCGCTGGTTCTATACATTTGAAGTAGTTGGATATCCACTGCGTACTAATGGACACTCATGCAGCCGATATCTCTGTAGCGATGGCGAAGTCCTCGTTAAGGTGAGTTTGTCGCATTATAAGAAATATGTCTAGCAATTATTCGTGTCTCTAAATAATTTCGAAACAATCAACAAAATACTACTTGTATTAGATGACGACAGACATTGGCGAAATCGGCGACTTGACTTGCTCGTTCGATGGCAAATGGAAGATCAACGGTATTCAAGTAGAAGCAGAAGCGGAAGTCGGATGTGTCAAAAGTTGGTTATCCTTTAAGTGAATATCCTGAAATGTGTCGAAAATTTCCTCGATCACAAGATATCATTAACATATATCAGGGATATATACATAGATATCTACATGGCCGTGGCTGTAATCTCACATTTTTTCTTGGTAATCCTCATCTTTTAAGGCTTGATTGCGTGCTCGACCACGCTCGACGCACCGCTCTCAAAATTCCAAAGCCCGGACTTAAGCACCGGCAGCTACAAATATCAGCGTGATCGTCTAGAAGCGAAGCCATGTCCAGATGGCGTGTTCTACTACTTGGAAAATGAGGGCGATAAAACATTCGGAAAGGGCTTAAATCCTTCATTGGCTCTTTGCGATGCCCTAACAGGGAAATGGGTGATAGTCGGCAGAAAATATTACTACCAGATCGCTTGCGGTAAGTACAATTTTTATGATCTATATATTAATTGTATAAAAATTTACTTAATAGATATAAATCTACAAAGAAACTTGCTGTATGCGTTTGTTTTTACACCGAAACTTTTACGTCTGCGCTGGATCATGAGATTTTGCTGCTCCTGATGAGCTGTGGCCGCCGCTAGCGCGCCTTCTTTTTTGGCCACATTTTGAAATGCTCATCGATTGCACTGGAATCCAGAAGATTCAGTGACAAAAGATTTCTGTTCTCTGTATTCACAAAGTCTTGTTAAGCCACTGCTAGTTCGTGAATGTACATACATACATACATACGAATTATGTTTAAATGCAAATAATTTCAGCGAAACGAAATTGCAAAGGGTGTTCGATAATTGCGTCTGCTTCCGATGAAGACATTAATTTCTCGTATTCTGGATATAAGTATACGGCGGCCGCTAGAAAGAAAGACGACTCCGCTTGCTCTTATTATGAGTGCACGGGAATAGAGTTGGCGATCATTGATAAGGTACGTCCATCGGGTGAACAGATTTACTGCTAAGTGCTGCTCTCTTCATAACAGACTCAGTTATGAATATAGTCTAATTACGTCATCATTGTAGTACGGCACTCGAGAGGTGAAATCTTTAACTTGCGGGAGAGATGGCACATGGCTTATCAATGGAATTCGGCCAGCCGTTCAACCAGAAAAAGTTGCATGCGTTTCAGGTATATACATATTTAAGTATTTACATATATGTAAGATGTCGTATGCCTTATAACCACGTTTCATTTATTAGTCTTGTATACCGTATATTCTCTATTAGTATCCTCCCACGGGGGTTCAGCCAATGTATTGTGGGACGCAAAAAAATTAGTACCGTCCACTAGTTCGGGAGGTCAACATGGCTATGTCGGGCCAAAAGAAATGAATATTTGGAAGTCTCGAACGGAAAGCTCCTGAAGAATACGGTTTTAGTACACAGTTCGTTGCTGAGGGTGTACTAAAAATTCATACCATACTCTAATTATATGTCGGAAAATAAAATAATGGATTTTACGGCTTTGTTACATTACGCGCTTTCCCCAATAACCTCCTAAAGGCCCAGGACGCGCACAGTCGTGGGGCGAGTATAGCCATTTCATCGAACTCACTCCCCTCTGCCTCTGTCAGCCGCCCGACGGCGACAAGCCCCTCCCCCAGGCTGTCGAGAGAGCATCATCTGCCAAATTGAGCATATTGTAGTATTTTATTTTATTTATCGTAAAAATGAAATATGTATGTATGTATATATTTCAGTGTGACAGCACAAATATATGAAAGAAAAATACCATTCGTATAAATGCCATTACCAGTAATGAGAAAGAGTGCGTAGTGGGGGGAGGGGGGGGGGATCGACGCAAACGAGTCGCACCAAGCCGGCGATGATGCCAGCGCCCGGCCGCCGTCTTTGTCAGCGATGTTGCAAGCTGGAAGAGGAGGAACAGGAGGGCGGCTTGACTCCTAGCGATTGTCGATAGTATGATGCATCCACATCTTCTATTGATACTACTTCGATCAGGTCGTGGCGCATTTGTCTAGATGTGTGCTCATTAACATGAATGAATCTGCTTCGTTGTCTCTAGCATATGCACAGTTCTAGGAATGTCATCGCGCTCTTAATGACGATTCTCTGGAAAGAAAGAAAGAGCGCCGAAACTGATGATAGGATAGGCTGCCAGTCAAATTCATTTGGGACTCACTCTTCTTCTCCAGTTTGGTTGGAGACATTGTACAACTGAAGCAACGGATAGTTTGCGCCTGTGATCGCTGCATCATTTTTAGCGGCGGAAGATTGCGCCGTGATCGATCGAGAGATAGCATCTTCTCAGACGAGCACAGCTGGGCGTGCACACACGGGAGAGGCGAGACTGCGGCGACTCGCATGGACAACCGAGTATATGAGACTACGCAGTCTGCTAGGACTACTCACACTCAGGCTACTCACCAATTTTCCTAACAGACCCAATCAAATGTCAGATCCACTCTATTGTCATCCGCAAATTCCTAAATCTATTCGGACTAAAATGAAGGAAAAAGAAATCACAAAGAGAAATAAAAACAAAAAGAAATCGTGAATACTAATTATGAATGCTTACATGATGTATGTATGCACGTACATGGCTATCGAATTTTATTACTCTGAAAACTTTTTTCATTATAGTTGCCACATCTGTATACTACCGCCCAACAACCAGGGGTACACGATCTTTGGAAACTACATACATACATATAATCTTTCTGAAAAGTTACAAAATGTCCGATCAATTTGTATATGTGTTTCTCGAGATAAGCTTACGTCTACTTGTTTTGCAAATTTACAATAAGATTGAGGCACTCGGGATCAATCATATTCGAGCATTGAAAGGTCCTGATTTTCAGGCCTCAAAAAAGGCCTCAATTTTATCCCATTTTATTAGCACCAAATTGACGCAATGTCTTTAAATGCAATGTGATAATGCGTGAATTGGTGTTAATGAAATGGAAAAAAAATTGAGGCATGAAGCCTGGCAATCGAGACATTTTAATACTCAAGTATAGTAAGATGCCTGAATCTTAATATGCTAAGCAAATCGAAGTTCTCTTATCGAGAAAAGCGCAATTTCATCGAAAACTTTGGAACTTTCCGAAAGTTGCGAAAGATTCTGCGTCTTTGGTTGTTGTTCGGTACTGTATTAGGAATAATACTGATGGAGCAGACCTAGTACATACTTTTTTCAGAGACCCGAAGAGAAATTATGAACTGATAGGGAACTAACTACATACATTTGCATGTAGTATGTAGCTTGATAAGATGGGAAAAAATTTTTTTCTTCAAGACATTTTTTTCAGAGAACTTTAGAGAAATGAAGTACTCATAAGGAACTACATTTGTATGTAGCTTGAAAAGGTGGTGAATTTTTTCCCACAAAACTGACAATAACATATTCTCTTCTAATGATCTCAATGGTCTCAATGGCATGTGAAAAAGCGATAGAAGCCAATGAGACATTACAACGGACTCAGCACTCTCTCGGGAGAATAGTAGACTTTTGATACATATGTATATTATCATTCCTTTTTCACAAAGATGTTTGCGCAGACAATTGAGCCTTGAAAATGCTTCCTTTTAAACTTCCTGGGAATCTAAGAATTTTAATACATATCTTCTCATTCCGTTTCACACAAAAAATGTTTGCGCAGACAATTGAGTTTTTTTTGTTGAAAATGTTCCTCTTGAACTTTTTCAGAACTCAGCAAACATATTTGTGAACTAGAATAATAAGATGTCAAAAGTTTTACATTCCATAGGGGCAGCACAGATCACACTTTGTCCCCCTTTTAAAAGCAGGAAACTCTACCGTAATCAACATATTTTAATTTTCCTGTCCACGGCAGTCGCTTATCTCTAAAGCACACACACTCTCTCTCTCGTCATTGTATCAGGCAAATGGCGGGAATTCAAAAAGGAGTTTCCGGCTAATTTAAGGGCCCTTTGTGACACAATGTTTTGCTTTGCTGCCTGAAACATCATTTCCTGCCTGTTACTTACAATTAGCACTTGCTCGGTGCATATGCTAAAATTCAAGGTATATATTTTGATGTTAATGGCGCCCTCTTTTCAAACCAGGAACTGATTGTGAGTGACAGATGTTTCTTAGTCTACCCACCATCATTCATACTTCAAATCTGTTTTTGCCTCAGATTGCAGGAAATATGTACATAAGTCTTCAATAGAGCTCTAATTTTTTACTCATTCACTGCATCAAGGTGAAATACATCACAACGCTGATATGTTATGTACATACATATGTGCGGATTTGCATGAAGTTCTGTATTCCAAATTTTTAAACTAAACGTTATCCTTGTTTAAATGTGCTGCAAAAAGTTGAATAAATTTTTATCTTATCTTAGTAGTCTTTAGATTCGCTTAAAAATTTTCACTTCATTTGATGATGTCTAATATTTTACTCTTGTTTTCTCTTTTTTGTTGGCAATTTTTGAGCGAATGGACGAGGAGATGCAAGTATCGACACTTGTCATTGTCGTCATGGGCGCCTTGACGTTTCCTACCGCACTCTTCGTCTATATTCGAATCATGCGCTTGCCCGTCTTCTTCAACAACTACATCTTCAAAATTGTCATCATACACGGATTACTGGTTTGTGATTACTTGCTTTTTTAATGTGTGTTTTATTTCCATACTTTTCCAAAATTCATAAAGGCAGCTTTCTGAGATAAGAAAATCAAGTTTACAAGTAACAATAATTCATATTACTTCTAAAGGACATGGCCGTCTATTTCTCCAACCTGTTCATAATCAGACTACCAAGTGAGCCCTCCCTTCTTGGATTGTCAGTTAAGCTACATACTGCATGCATTCTATAGACATGAACGTATGTACATAGATATTTAATATTTGCTTTTTAGTATTTTTTTTCTTAAACAGAAGAAATGCAATTTTTTCAGACAAATAATGCTCAAAAAATTGCATTATTTAGCTATAAATTTCTGAACGACGCGAATCTCGCAGAGTGGGGCGAGTTCATCTATCGCTACTCCCAGGGCGCGCATCTGCAAATCTCCTTCGCTCTCGCCTTCAATCGCCTGCTCACCATATCCTGGCCCGCATTCATAACTACGGTTCTTACAATTTGAAAAAGGAATCCACTTGTTTTCAAGCCCCATTTATTTGTTATATATATATATATATATATATATATATATATATATATATATATATATATTTACAGTCCCGCCCAGGATCTTGGTACCAAGGAGGGGTCGGAGGGGTCGGAGGGGTCCAAATGCATCCTCGGTAATAACTACTTTCCTAGGAAAGAGTAAAATATTTTAAATGGTACGTTGGTTTGCTTATAGAGGGCGGATGTTACTGTTAAAAAATCGATAATTTCTTATCACTTGATAAGAAGTTATCAGGTTTCGCTTATAAAAAAATTCATTTCTTATATTTTTAAATGAAATTTCTTCTGTACCATTATTTTGTCTCTACCCACATCCCCAAATAATAAAATTAGAGATTGTATCATTGATAATGGAAATCGATAAATCAGACCTTATCACGCATGTTCAATAGCTGAGCAGATTCGCCCAACGATTCTGAGTCTAGTTATGTAATCAGTTTTCAAATAGAGTGCCCGTTAACAATATATTTTTGATTGTGTGTACTTTCCATGCCTTTCTTCAGGATTCCCCATAATCTTGGACTTTGTCAAAATTTTGGCCCGGTATGATGCGTCCAAATCTAGGTTGCTGCAGTAGCATTGAACCTCAGAAATTTAGCGCGGCCCTTTTGTACTCGGTTTAATTACCCAAGTTTGAGGTAGCGAAATAGCAAAGGCAGAGAAAAAAAAGATTAGGCCCCGCCCCTTCGGCCTGAAAAGCCTCCCTGCCCTATTCTTTCTGAAGAAAGGCATGGAAAGTACACACAATCAAAAATATATTGCTAACGGGCACTCTATTTGAAAACTGATTACATAACCAGATTCAGAATCGTTGGGCGAATCTGCTCAGCTATTGCACATGCGTGATAAGGTCTGATTTATCGATTTCCGTTATCAATGATACAATCTCTAATTTTATTATTTGGGGATGTGGGTAGAGACAAAATAATGGTACAGAAGAAATTTCATTTAAAAATATAAGAAATAAAATTTTTTATAAGCAAAAACTGATAACTTCTTATCAAGTGATAAGAAATTATCGATTTTTTAACAGTAACATCCGTTCTCTATAAGCAAACCAACGTACCATTTAAAATATTTTTCTCTTTCCTAGAAAAGTAGTTATTACCGAGGATGCATTTGGACCCCTATGACCCCTCCGACCCCTCCTTGGTACCAAAATCCTGGGCGGTACTGTATATATTGTTTTTGCAGTATTCAACACAAATCTTCATAGCATTATTGGGAACGACCTTTCTAATTCCTCTCTTCTTCGTGCTGCCAAACTGCTTTCGCGGTTTTCGCTATATAATTATGACGATGCCCAATGGAAAAACCTCTGTGTTTATTTCGCTCGTTGGAGGGGTTGGTAAAGGAATTTCTTTATTTTTTTATTCATTTATTGACATAAAATTAATTTGAATGTGACAACACCGTGAATATGGCAGAAGTCAATAGAAGTATATTAACAAATCCTTGAGTCATAAAAATAAGAGAATTGAGGAAGAAAATAAAAGAAGCCACTTGCTTGTGCAGTTGTCGCGAGACATCATGATTGGCTACTATAGCATCGCTGCCATAATCACATTCCTCTTCAACGCAGCTCTCGTCGCGATTGTCTACTGGAATCGGAAGAGTCAAGTAAACACCCTTTTTTTACAAGTGTATGGTCTAGACTTCCCTTCCGAGGTTATGAAATGATCTACCTATATACCGTTCGAAATTCTCAACAAGGATGTTGAAAAGCGGAATCTACTCGACGAGAGCGTTCGAACGGTATATAGATTATTTCATAACCTCGATGGAATTCTGGACCAATTATTAGCCAATCCGTCGCAAGCCTTCTGCATTTATGCAGATTACCCGAAGTGGAATTCGTCCCGATCAGGGCCTCCTGGCCACGTCGGTTGCCAGCTTCGCCTTCTACATGGCTTACGACATTTGTTTCGTGAGTAAAAAAAAAAAAATCAATTTGATAAATGTTAGACTGATTTAGAGGCATTCTATTTGTATTCATTCAGTCGGGGGTATGACAAATGCGCAGCGGTCATTTGCGCAGCGGTCAAAAGCGCAGCGCCTGGCCTGGTGCGTATGTGACGGCGAATTGTTACCATTTTGTCTGTTCAAACCATGTTGGACATCTTTATAACTGATCTGTTTATTTGTTAAGGCCATTTCAACTCCACTATTAATCATTCATGACGTCTTACAGTTGACAATTGGTGAATTAAAGTTCAAATCATGCGATTTCAGCGTGTTTCCGGCCCCCGTTTTTAAATTCAATTTACAGGACAACAATAAAGATAGACAAGAATGACAGGGGCAATATACCTTCATCAATGTTTTTAAAACTGAACAAGAACACTGTTGCAAACTAAATTTTAATTCAAAAAAATTCTAAGGCTAGCATAAGAAACGCTGGAACTAAATGATCGACTTCGTCTCCGCCCATGCTTCAATTTCTGAGGGCCTTTTTCTCGTTCTCTTTTTCTGAGATTCGTGAGCATGAGAAAATATTGTATGAAATGGTAAATTACTTTCTTTGTTAACCATTTCGTTATTTTACATATCACGGAGCTCTCGTTCTCATTTTCTCTCTCTCTTTCAATCTCTCTCTCTCTGTCTCTGTCTCTTTATCTCTCTCTCACTCACTATCCTTACATTTGCCCATTAAAGGAGATCTCCGGCGAATAATTAAGAGAGCCTCTCTGTAAGACTCAAGGAGGCCGCTATGGACGCCTGCCCTAGAAATTCATAATTTTTCTACAACCTTGAAAAAATTACGAGGGATGTATCTAGTGTTCGTCTTCTAGGCTCGTAAAAATGAAATTTCTTGACTTTTAGAGTACAATAGAGTGGTATATCATGAAAGAACTTCAAAGAATCCTGGAATACCCATTATTGGGTGCTAGATGTTTCAAAAGAACTAATTTGAAATAATTGCAAAAAAATATTCAGCAATATCGCCTTCAACAGTCTGCATTCAAATACATATTCATAAAAAAAGTATCCTCAGATTTTGATTAAAAAGCTGTACCCGACTCAGTTTTAACTGCTCTTTCTTGTAGAATAAATATTATGTGGTAATTCGGTCTATATGACATATTAATGATCCAAAGAATGAATATTTTAACACCAGAATTTGGCCAAAAACACAAAAAGTCAATTTTAGGCCTTTATACTAATTTCTTTTGCATACAAAGTATATACCATTTTAAAGAGGATAACAAATTACATCGAATGGATTATTCCGTTTTAAAATTGATGAAGTTTTAAAGAAATTATGGTTTGCAGCCAAAGCCGAAATTTGCTCAGAAACCCATATTCAAATGCAAAAATACCCAAAAAAAATATCTGAGATTTTTCCTCGCAGAAACAAATTCTGTGTAGTTTTTCCTGCTCTTTCTCATGGACCATTCGGTTTTTTGGACGTAATAGTAAAAAAAAAAGTTATTGCCTGAAAACGACTTTTTAAAAACTTAAATTATAGAAAAGTCATATAAATATTATTTTTCGAAAATGGTGTCCACGGACTTTTTTGTGTAGTTTTGAACGAGGAATCGAACAGCAGTGAAAAGGTTATTGAGAAATATTAAGTATAACGGTAGTTATGGTCATCCAAAATTTAAGAACATTACGACTTATATCTAAGTGAAAAATTTTTTTCTAAACTTTCTGACCGCCTAGACTTCGTTGTGAACACTAGATACATCCCTCAGAATGTTTTCAAGGTTGTAGAAAAATGATGAATTTCTAGGGCAGGCGCTCCTTGACCATTACTGAGAGGCTCTCTTAAAGTGTTATTTTTTCGCATGGTTCAGTTTGTCTCGGCGAAAAAGATGATTCAGGAAGTTTGAATTATTTTCATCTTATCGTTTCAGAATTATAGCCATGTTAAATATCACTGGTAGAGAATTGGCTATTGTATATATTTGAACCCTCCTATTTTGCAACGCTTTCTCGGCTAGAACAGGCGAGATGCTACAGTAGCGCTACAGAGCTTATAGTAGTGCTAGAGAAAATAGTTATTCCCGGATGATTCTTTTAACTTCATTTTCAATACTAACAATTTACTACGTGTAATATGTCCATTGTTATGATAATTGTTTTTAAATTATAGGCGGATGCAGAAACTGCAGTAATGACAGTAATCCTGCGTTTCTTAAGCTAGCCTAAGAATTTTTTTGAATTAAAATTTAGCTTACAACGGTGTTCCTGTTCAGTTTTAAAAACATTGATGAAGGTGTATTGCCCCAGTCATTCTTGTCTATTTTTATTGTTGTCCTGTAAATTGAATTTAAAAACGGGGGCCGAAAACACGCTAAAGTCGCATGATTTGAACTTTAATTCATCAATTGTCAACTGCAAGACGTCATGAATGATTAATAGTGGAGTTGAAATGGCCTTAACAAATAATCGGATCAGTTATAAAGATGTCCAACATGGTTTAAACAGACAAAATGGTAACAATTCGCCGTCACATACGCACCAGGCCAGGCGCTGCGCTTTTGACCGCTGCGCAAATGACCGCTGCGCATTTGTCATACCCCCATTCAGTCCCTCGCGACGTACTTGAAAGTCGGCTCACTTTTCGACTATCTACCATTACTAGTCACTATTACCTGCGTTACGCCGTTTTGGTGAGGGTTTTTAATCATTATGCTTATTATAATGCTAGTTTGAAAGTGATGAAGTTCTGAATAAGATTAAATTTCGATTAAATTTGAAAATTAAATCACATTTGTATTTATAATATGATTAAATTTCGATTAAATATGAATGAAAATCGCATTTGAATTTTGTCATATCACTTTTAGGTGCCTAATGAGCTTCTCTCACATGCTGCGCCGCTCCACTCTCCCGTGGCTGTTCGACCGGCGCCGGTCTCCAGTCCATGCCAATGAACAACATGTCCAACACGTCCGTGACATCCGGACGGTCAGCACCTCACGCACTGGAACGCTTGTTCAAGGATTAGGATCCCATTAGGGGACCCCTTAGGGTCCCAATGGAACCCTTAAGTGTCCCCATAGGTCACTTTTGTGTTCCCTAACCATTGTATTATTTAAGCTGTCTCCTGCAAATCTCACACATTGAAAGAAATCTTTCTCCGCTTCATCTTCTTCCATCTCTTCATTTGTATCAATATCCGTCGCGATTATTCTCCTACGTATTGCCGATCGGAACAATATCAAATGTATCGTTTATTATAATAATGAAACTGGTTTAACTGATGAATGCTAAGAGTTCGCATGATGAATTTTAATTACGTGATGAGTTTAAAGAAAAAAATCATACGTATTCTCATGCTCGCATTAATAAATATCTGCTTTTTTCTCATCGGCGTTTTATTTGCAACCGAAATTTCATCTCCATAAACATATTTTCAAACATCACGTAATTTTTTCGTTCTCGCATTACAAAAAAGTATGTAAAATCACGTAATACGCAAATGTTTGTCCAAGCGCTGCGGTCATATTTTCCTGCTAAATATGAAAAGGCAGGCGGGGGGGGGGGGGAAGAGGGAATTTGGGACTGCATGCTTGCTCTCCTACTCATGATAAGAGTGGTGAAGAATAGGAATAGGAAGAAAGAGAATAGAGAAAGAGAGAGAGAGAGAGAGAGAGAGAAAGAAAGAAAGAAAAAGAGATAGAGCTAGAGATAGATAGAGAGTGGGAGGGAGGCAAAGGTAGAGAGAGAGACAGAGGGAGACAGAGAGAGAGAGAGAGAGAAAGAGAGAAAAGCGAATGTATCAGGATGGAGCAAGGAGGAGCGAAAAACGGAACAGACAAGCGGCTTGTAGATAATCGATACATGACAAGGGCGATTGCTGTATACTATTTTTTTAAGATTGTCCACGCTCCTTCTTTCCCCCTTGGTGAGAAAGTGTTCGAGAGATGGAGAAAGAGAAAGAGGGAGAGAGAAAGAGAGAGAGAGAGAAACAGAGAAACAAAGAGAGAGAGAGATTGAGAGAAAGAGAGTTTAAAAAAAAGAGAGAGAGAGATTGAGAGAAAGAGAGTTAAAAAAAAGAGAGAGAGTAACAGAGACAGAGATAAAGAGGCAGATGAAGACGAAATTGATAAGAAACCAACGAGAGCGCCTCAAAGATACGAATCAGTCGAATTGAGAGATAGCCAAATATGACAGCAATCTAACAAGACAGGAATGCATTTGCTTTCAATTGGGACCAAGGAGACGCTTCTTCTTGCTGGTGAGTGCATTATTTACTTTTGCTTCATACATTTTTTTTTACTCTTTCAATTTCTAATGAAATTATTCTTTGAATATATATTTTATTATTCCACCGTTCATACTAAGACATCAAAAAAATTTGATGAATTGCTAGAGAGAGAGAGAGAGAAAAATCCTAGCATTCTATGAATAGTTCTCTAGAAAAACTCTGTCTTATCACTCATCATTTTCTCTTTTGCAACTGATGTAAAGTAGTGTTCCTTGTCTTCCCACTTGTCTTTAAGAAGATTCTCCCGTTTTTTTCCGCTGTTGCATTATCTGTTGTAGAATGATTACACAGATACATCCATACAAACATGAAAGTTGCGCTTAGCGGGTTATGTTTGCCGAGAGCAGAAGAGTGTGGGCAGGAGAGAGAGAGAGAGAGTGAGAGAGAGAAAGAGAAAGATTTTGGGTTTGCATCGGATGGGAGAGTGAGAGAGTAAGAGAGATGAAGAGATAAAATAGGTAGAGACAACGAGAGAGAGAGAGAGAGAGAGGGCAAGAGAGCAAGAGAGAGAGAGAGAGAGAGCAAGATAAAGTGAGAAAGCGGAAGGGAAAAAGAGGAATTCACTTATATTGCGAACAAGGTACTATTTGAATTGAGATTCGGATGCATTGTGTGCAGGAGAGAGTGATGAGCGTATTGAGCGAGCGAGACGAGACAGGAAGAGAGCGAAATAGAGAGAGAAAGATAGAGAGAAGATACAGGTAGAGAGCGATAAACAGAGAGAGAGAGAGAAAGGCAGCATTAAGTAAGCACGGCAACAGCGCGGCCTGGCGACTCCTCTGCATTCTGACGCTTCAGGTCCAACAGGTAGCGAGCGGTCTCGACTTTTCTCCTTTCTTCCCCCGTTCTCTGCTTCTCTCTCTCTCTCTGCTTCTGTCTCTCTCTCGCTCTCTCTGTCTCTCTCTCCCTCTGCCTATCTGTCTCTTTCTCTCTCTTTCTCTCTCTCTTTACCTATCGGTCTCTGTCCATCTCTGTGCAACTTTCTCTAGCATTGCACTCCCGAGTTGTCATTTCGTCCCTTGGTTACCAAATCCAGCATATCGCATCGCGCCATTTGGGTCTTCTTCTTTTCCTTTTCTTCCCCTTTCTTCACAGCCTTTTCCTTCTCGCCAGTCTTCCATTCCTCTTTCTTTTTCTTTTTCCGACTCCATTTTGCCATTTTCTGGTTGTCTGCCCCCCCCCTCCTTTTTTTATTTGCGTGTGCCAATTCAAGTATGTAGGCTACTGCGGCTAATCGTCCGGTTACGACTCGAGCTTTCTGCATACTTGCTACCACTTGCATACAGGTGATTGTGAGTCAGAATCTCTCTCTCTCTCTCTCTTCCTCGCATTTTTTAAAAACTTTCTCACGTATTTATGAACGCTCTCTATTTCTCTATATCTCTATCTCTCATACTCACTCTCTTTCTCTCACACTTTCTCTCTCTCTCCCCCTCTCTCCCTCTTTCTTCCCTCTCTCTCTCTCTCCCTCTTTCTCTTTCTCTCTCTCTCTCTCTCTTCGCACAGATTACAACACTCGAGTGACTCGGGCCAGCTTTTGTCGCTGGCCTTGCGCGCGCCTTACGTGGTGTGTTGATGTCGGCCCATGAACCGGCTATCCGATCCCCTTTCTCTCTCTCTCTCTCTCTCTCTTTCTTTCTCTCTCTCTCTGCGTCTCTCTCTCTCTCCCTCTCTCCCTCTCTCTCTGCGTCTCTCTCTCCCTCTCTCAATCCATTCACTTCCCCATTTCAATGCCACAGGGCACATATGGCTCAGCCGCTAAGAAACCACCAGTCGCGCGGTGTTGCTTCTTTCTTGTTCACACCGCCTAGGCGAGTAGATGACTCATCATAGGCCATCTCACCCATCCCTCTCTCTTTCTCTCTCTCTCTCTCTCTCTCGCTCCCATTCTCTCCCGCTCTTTCTCTCTCTATCTCTTTCCCTCTTCTTCTCTTCTCGCCCCTTTCTCTTCTCTCTCTTTCACTCTTCTTATCACTCTTGCTCCCTTTCTCTCTCTCTCCTTTTCTTTCTCCTCTCTCTGTCTCTCCCGTCTCACATCCTCTTCTCTCTCTCACCCTCTTCGTCACTTCCAACAACCGCTCTCTCACTTCACTCATAAGCAGCACATTTACATAGTCCTCTCGGTCTTCCATTGCCCCCCTCTCCCACTCGAGTGCCTTTTCGGGTCTTTTCTTGACCTTTCTTAGCCCAGTCACTGGCAATGTTACAACAACGCAAATAGGTACTTAAACACGTGCCGCCCTATTTGGAACATCTTGGGCGTGTACGCTTAATTAATTAATTTAATTAATTATCATAAGATTGCCTAGCTGCATATAAAGGCCGCTAGAGGCAGTCCGATCGCATTTGGAATGCTAGGGCCAAGCACCCGCTATCAATCAACCCCGTTCGATTATATCACGCGCTTGTTGTGCATATGGCTAGTGATGATCAGTTGCGAAAGAGAAGAGAGAGAGAGAGAAATAGAGAATAGGCGAGCGGCAGAAATTGGGCCTGGCCCCAGTTAGGAGCCAGAAAATATCAAACTCCTTTCACCCGTCCGTTATAACGTCTTTACTGTTTCTTTTTCTTTTTGTTTATAAACGCTTTGTCATAATATTAATCTTTTTCGTTTACCTTAGCAGTAATTCGACCGAGTGGCTCTTCCAACGACTCTTTGAGTCAAGAGCATTAGAGAGGACCAACATCCTCATGTCTACGCCACTCATCGCAACTCTGCTTCTCGTGGCGACTGCGCAGGTTTTTCTTTCTTTCTTTTTTTGTCTACTATTTTTTTTCTTTAGCTTTTCCTTTATATTTCAATGTTACATTGGATTTAAATAATAACTTTCTTTCAAAGTTTTCAGACATGAAATTAAAGAGAAATTTTGGATATACAATGTATCTTCTTTTTTTCGTATGACAATGAGACTATCTTATTCATTTTTTGAAATCAATAAAAAAAAAATAAAAATAAAAACATTTTTTTGAGATCGATGCCTCCATCGTCGTGCGCTACATGCACGTGAACACGGAGATCCAAGCGCGCTTCGCGACCACCGATCTACTGAGCGAGATCGAGAACACGGACACAAACGCCACTGAGGTCGGAGAGAAATTTGTTTTTGGCTCTATGCCAGGACTCGGCACTAAAAAAACAGTAAAGTATCCCAAGAATCCAAGTACGCACGCTTCCACGCGAGTTCCAAGAGCATTCCGTCCATTGAGACAGACCCGTAAATATTTATTTTAGCGGTACCAATATTTCTGCTCAGGACCCGTGTTTTGGAATTCAGCAGTTAATCGATATTTTAACCAATATGCATTTTCTAGTTTATTAGCGAAGAGTACTCGTGTTCTTGCTTCATTTTAAATCGTTGTTCTCTTTCAATTTTTCTTTTACACCTATTCTCCTCTCCTGCAGGTCGTCTACCTCGCAGAGATTCCGGAGAATGCGTTTATTCGCAGCTTCCACTTGTCAGTCTCATTTTTTTTCTCGCTTGCTTCTCGTTAAATTACTTTTCAGTAAGTACGCCATTAACAGTAGCCGACGGCTGTAAAAGTATATAATTAGTAACTGGGTACTCGTACATACGAGAAAGGGTTGCCATGGTTGCTCAAGTAGGCAATTCTATTACATATGTTGTCATATGCAATTTTTTAGTTTAAAAAAGTTCGTACTTACTTACATACTATTTAAAAATTCAAAGAGGACTCGAGGTTTAATGTTAGTTGGCTGCTCAATAGGCAGTCTGAAAATTATCTTGCTGCTTGATATTCGCGTAGAGTGTACTCTACTATTCATAGTTGTAGGCATGAAAGGCAGGGAGGGGTACATGCAAACTAGCCATATCTATTGTAAGTTTCCATTATCTTATCGTTCCTTACAATTAGTCGCGTAAAATGCGTTGACAATGAGCACTATTGCCTTTCGGAAGAAGACCAAGAACATTCCTTGGCCGATTCGAACCATCTTATCTCATTTGACAAAAAAAAGAAAGATAGCGCTAGAAACTCAAGTAGTGATCATTGAAATAGCTGTTAAAGTTTTAATACTCAGATCTTAATCATAAAATAAACATATATACATATCTATAAAGCGCCTTGTCGAAATCGGGAAAAAAAAATTATGAAAGAAATTAAAAAAAATCTATATTTAAAAATCTTAATTAGTAAATGAATTTTATAAATAAAGATATGAACCACTTAACAGAGAACAAAATGGCGTCATCACTCACGGAGTCATTCGGCCAAAGGACGACGCTGAGCAAGAGTACGAAGAGGCGCGCAAGGCCGGCAAGTCGGCGGCGCACTTGAGAAAGGCGTTGGTTTTTTTTATTATTTTTAATTAATTAATTAAACAAATTAATTAATTAATTTTTTTTAAACTAAAAGTTTAATTATATAGTATTTTCATACTTTTATAATTTAATTAAAATAAATTATCATGCGATAATTTATTTTAATTTAGATTTGAAGTTTTATAACAAAAAATTTATTTTTTTTAAAGAAATAACAAACGCTTCGAGCTTCAAGTCACACTGGCGCCCCTCGCCACCATCGGCTTCAATCTGACGTATCAAGAGGTGCTCCAGAAGAGGGACTACATGTACAGGCATGTCGTCAGCGTGCGATCTCGGCTGGTATGATTCATTCTCTAAGCCAATTATTTGCATGATTTATAATAATTAAGAAAATTTATTCAAATATATATTTCCATATTGTGCTTTGTGTATGATACATGAAGAATATAATAGAATAGAAATTGTGCTGCAGCTGCTTTATGCGTATGCTCCTTTTTTTATATTTTGAAAAAAAAAACAATTTACTTTTTTTTTTATAAATATAAAAACAAAACATGTTGACCAATTTTTGGACCAAATTTTTTTTTACCAATTTTTTCGTGACCAAATTGTTTCTTAACCAAATGTTTTCTTGACCAAATGTCATGCATGCAGCCAATCGTGAATCTCGAAGTGAACGTGCTCATCGCCGACCGCAACAACTTCTCGCGCATCCACGTACCGCGCTATGCGGAGGGCATCGCAGAGCTGCCCGTCGAGCAGCTGCTCAGCCTGCCGCGTTAGCAATAATTTATATTCATTAAAAATAAATAAATAAATAAATAAAGCTTTAAAGGAGGGCGAACACCGAAAATTGCCACGGCTCTTCGCATTCTCATTATCTTCTGTCTCCAGATCCCTAATAAGGCTCTCATTCCATTCAGAAGACGATCGTGTGATGGTGCAGTCGGCGGCGGACACGACAGGCTCGATCGCGTACATCTCGTACGACGCGCGCCACGACGTCGAGCAGGGCGAGCTCATCGTCCTTTTCAACACGACAGCCATGCCGGGGACGTCGGAGATTCAAGTGGTCAGAACGTTACATAATAATTCAACTCTTTCTAAAGACTCTAATAATTTAATTATTTCGAAGGACTGCAATAATCCAACTCTTTCTAAGGACTCTAATATTTCATTATCTTTCTATAGAGTCTAACTCTTTCTATGGACTCTAACATTTCAGGACTCTAATAATTCAATTTTTTGTTTACTGAGTATATTAAAGCAAAATACACATACTAACATTAAACTTTCCCCTTGAGGTCAACGGCTACTTCCTGCACCAGTACACGCCGCCTGATGACGTGGTCGCCGCGAACAAGTCCGTCGTCTTCGTTCTCGACAAGAGCGGCTCGATGAAGGGCAGAAAGCTCAAGCAGGTCTTGGATTCGGGTGATATTGTCGTGTTAATGAGGAATTGTATTTTTTTTTTGCAATAATTAAGCGAAATAAATATTGATTTTCTAAATTAAATTACATAAATATCAGCTACAAGACGCGATGCTCGAGATCATCGACGACATTGGCGAGCACGACCGCATGAGCATCGTCACGTTCGACAGCCACGTCCACGCGTGGGAGGAGCGTCTCGTGCGGCTGACTGCCGAGACGAAGGACGCCGCTAAAGAGGTCATTTGAGAGATCTTCTGTAATCCGTAATTTTTTTATCGCTTTAATTTAATTGTCCTCATTAGAAGCATCATTCTTCTTTATCACACATTTTCATTATTATTTGGTACAGAACTAGTACATAACTATTTGGTCCAGTGGGACTGCTTCACCGAACAACATTGATGACCAAACGAGAAATGAATCTCGCTGATTGCCTCGAGTCTTACAATTAGAGGTATAGGTGTTATTATTGAATTGCTTAAGAATGTTTAGACATTTTAGACATTTTTCTTATATCTGCAGTTTATCCGCTCGATGGAGGCGAAAGGCGGCACGAACGTCGCTGCTGCGCTCCAACGTGCACTCGGCATGCTGCGCGTCTCGCAAGCCGAGTCGCCTTCGTTCATGGCGCACGTCATGCTGCTCACGGACGGACGCGCGACCGTTGGCGCCAAGGTTAATTATAATTAATTAATTAATTACTTAAGTAATATTGACCTAAAAAACCTTGAAATAATAGCTGAAATATCTTAAAATTTTAAGGATCCTAAATAATATCTACTTTGTTTTTGGCAAAGAGATGATCAAGACAAGGGAAAAGGTACTGTCAGTTTGAGAGATCCACCTTGAATTTGGGCCTCCTTGAAGCCTTAACAAACCATGTTTTCGAGTAGTATTTAAGTTGGAACAGCTAACCAACCCTAGTTTCCGGGCCCAATACCTCCTTCCCCAATATATTTTACTGGGTCCTGGACAGTGGTTTTTTTTTCCTGGATAAAGGTGAAAAAGATTGTAACATCTGTAAGCGGTGTATGAATAAAAAAAAGTAATTGACTAAATTAATTAATGTGTTAATTAATCACTTTCAGACGCACGGCGCCATCATGGAGGCCGTCTTCGCGGACGCCGCTTCCGACTCGTTCGCTGTCAACTCGATTTCATTCGGCGCCGACGCCGACTACACGCTGATGAAGAAGCTGGCGTCGAGGCACGCAGAAGGGGGCGGCATCGCAAGGCGCATCTTCGAGAGCGCCGACGCGCAAGTGCAGATTTCTGGTGGGTGTTTTTAATTGGCCTAAAAGGCTGATCTTTTTTCTCCTTCTTCTTCTCTTGAACGTTGCTCTCGTGAGCTTTGAGGATTTCTGTTTTTTCTTTTCTTTTTTTTGGCCTTTCTTTTTTTATCGCGTTCTCTTTCACTCTGACTTTGAGAGCGTTATTTATGTTTCATTTGTATTTTTAAAATACTTATTTCTACGGTTTTGCCTCGTAAATGCTAACAATTCTGCTTTGCTTCCTATACAAATGAATTCGCATATGTTTGCATAATAATTCTCACTTAGGCTTCTACCACGAGGTCGCCTATCCGTTGCTTCGTCATCTGCGCATCCGGTACCTCGATGAGGCAGTGGACGCCTCATCGGTCGTCTCCGCTTCAGAGCAGGCCTTCCTGCACGCGGGCGACGAGTTCTTCCAGCTCGGAAGGTTCATGGACGAGCCGGAGAAGGGCGTCGTCACGGCAACAATCACTGGCGAGACGGCCGATGGCGCGATTGACGAGGTATACATATTTTCTGTAAAAAAAAACTATTTTTTATTCTCCTTTTGCTGTTTTAAAATTTTGTTTTCTTTTTTGCAATAATATTTTTGTTGCTTCAGAAAGCTTTATAGGTTTTATTGAAATTTAAAATTGTAACCCAACATCAATTCACAATCGACCGTCAGCCGCAATTTGCAGAAGACCGAAGTGACGGCAGCGTCCGGCTGCGTAAATGGCGCGCTCGTACCGGCGGCTGCAGCCGCGGCCGACGCTCGCTCCATCGCCGTCTGCGGCGGCGCAACGGACGCGTCCATCGGCGGCTTCGTCGAGCGCATGTGGACGCACATGAGGTAAGCATTCTTTTAGATTTCATTTTTTCTATCATTTTTAAAAAAATCTTTTAAAACAATTAAAAATTGTTTGTTTATCGCAGTCATTCGCAGTCACTTTAAAAAAAAACACACACACATTTCTGCCCAGTAAAAATAATATTGACGCAACAATATTATTGCATTCTTACAATATGACGCGATTACTTCGCAATCTCCGCTTTTCTGGATCTAGAAGAAGCGTCTTAATGTGTTAATTTTTTTGCCTTTTAGCATTCTCAAGTACGAACGAATGCGTGAGGCGTTCTCGCTGACCGACGCCGAGAAGGCGAACGTTGCCGCGCAGATCAAGCAGCTCGCGCTTAAGGTCTGTTTTTTTTACCACACTAAAAATGTATTAAATATGGTTTTGCTTGTAAATGTTGCCACATACTACTACTTGAATGATATTAGTTTTAAAAAAGGCAATCGCTTGTTCTACCTGAACTATTTGCGTAATTCATTAGTAGTCTTTAAAGTAGCCAAAAAGGCACGTTTTTGCCTGACGAAAGGCCGAGAGCATGTGAATTTGAAAGAAGCGACGCACAGGAAATATATATCTTACTTCATAAAACACTTATCTCGTTCAGTACGGCTTCGTCACATCGCAGACGTCAATGGTGGTCGTTCTTCCTTCGCTCGAGGGCAGCAGCGGAGACGAGATCGCGCTCGAAGATAACGACTTTGACGAAGAGGTCCTTTCTCATCTGATTCCTCCGGCCGAGCAGCGACTGCTGCAGCACGGCGGTGGATGGCCACTTTTGCTTGCTGCGATCTCCGCGGCGGTCGCCGCCGTGGCCGGCGCCGCCTTTGCCGCGCACAGACACCGCGCAAAAGGCGCATCCAATCGCAGAAAAGCAGATCATCCAGAGAATCCAGCGAGTCGACCACTCACCGCGCCGGTACCTCAGGAAGAATGACGAAACGAAAAACAGCCAAATGTCCAGTCTACTTACGCATATTTGTACTAATAGCTCAATAACTCTCATAGCAAAAGAATTTGGCCATAGAAGCAAGTCTACGACGGGTCGATCGAACAAGCCTACTGAGAGATTGCAATATTTGCTTTCATGCACAATCTATATGAGCATTTCTGCCTCGCAAATGCACTGCCAATCGGATTCTCTTCTTTTTGTCTTTTCCTATATATCAATGAATAACTTTTTGTTTAAACAAATTGACAAGAACTCTATAACTGTTGTCATCCTTCACACGGGTAGCAAAAGAAATCGAAAGCCGTTAAATTGTTGATTTATGCACTTGATTGTTGCTTCGTCCTTTTTTTTAATTATTTTGTTTTTTTATAATCTGCTCTTATTTAAATAATAGCGTGTTTCTTTCTAGTCCGCTTTTGCTCTCACTCATGTGCATTTGTCATCCGTCCTTTAACATGACATCGCTAGGCAAACGCTCTGATCTCTTAAATCACCCAATGCATATCTCATCAACTTCACATGCACAAATATATGTATCTATTTTAGCTATTTGGCTACATTTATGCACTACTTATTAATTGGCAATATAATTCTTGTCTTGTTTTTCTGCGGCCAATAAAAATCTGCGTATTCCACTCACACAAGCGTATACACAATGAATGGTGCTTCTTGTTGGTGGAGGGCATTCTTCGGTAAATTTTTTTTTCAGATTTTCAGGAGCTTTTTTTAAACGGCACGCACAGGCACTGTTGAAATTTTACAGACATTTCTGTAAGAAGAAAAGAAGAGAAGAGTTGTTTAAAACTAAATTTTCGTTAAAGTAATACGGAAGCGTTTCTTCACCCATATTGTTCCAGAAAAGCAGCGATAATGACGGCGCAACATCTGGCCAGCGTAGGATTTTTATAATTACTTTTTCTAAAATTATTTTTTATTAGTTATTTTCTAATTAAAGATACTTTTTGTCTTTATCTACGTCGAGCACATTTCTTATTAGAGAAACTAAACAATGAGAATAGTTGGCAGTTGGGAAGTAGAAAACAAAATCAAATGCAAGTAATATTATTCAGCAAACGCCGATCTTCCTCCTCGTTTCAAGACGCCATTCATCGCGAGAAAGGAGTACTTTGAAGGTCTAAAAACTATCTATCACCATTATATTCCGCGCCATTTCTTCCTTTTAAATTTCGCGCCATTCCTCATTTTAAATCTGAAATTTTTATAGACGCGTGCGAGCGTAGAATGATCGTGCTGATCGATCGCGCCGTGAGCAGACATCTGAGCGCGTTGCGTGCGGCCAAGTTGGTCGCTGATCTCTCGCTCATCACTCCCGACACTGGCACGATTACGGTCGGCGAGATTGCAAGGAACAGGTAGGCCTCTTTTTTTAATGAAATATTTTTGTAGTTTTTTTTTTCAAAAAAAGTTCTGCGATACAATTAAATTGACGAGACCATCTTCCCTGACTAATCTCTCTCTCTCTCTCACTTTCTCTCCCACTCGTTTGCCACAACGAAGTTGACGTTCGTCCAATAACACCACTGTGCTGCCAACCTACAAGCGGCCCCGATAAAATGATTCATTTAATTGAAATTGCCTCCTACGAAGAGAAGAAAAGCAATTCAATCGGTAATTTCAGATCGATAATAATCTCGAACGGCCTCGAGGACACGCTCTTCACTCTCGTCGAGTCGCGCCGCGCCGTCCGGCAGAGTCTGCTCATCCTGAGCGACCTCTCCTCACCACTGACGAGGCCGCTCGAGTATCTCACACTGCTCGCTCCCGCATTCACCGATGTGACCGTGGCGGCGATGAGTGGCGGCGAGAGTGGAGGCGCCGAGCAGAGAGCCATGTTCAGAAGAGCACTCGGCGCTGGCGTACGGCTTCTGAGCATGCCTGGTGCCGTCGAACTGGCGAAGCCGTTTGAATGTAGGCCGTAAGTGGGTCCATAAATTTGGCCGTAGATTGGACCGTAAATTTGGCCGTAAAATGGCATGCTACTTTTGACAATTTCAAAATAATTGATCGGATACTGTATTCAATCTCTTATTTAATATAAGCACTTCCACATAAGTTTTTATATACAGTATTTATGTTTCGCAATTGCAAGTGTGGGTGCTAGGAAGGATGCATATATGTATGTGTCAATATTATATTTATTATGTACATACTGCATACATATACATACACACAGTATCAGATATGTTGTATTGAAGCTTCGATGGTTGATTTCGTGTACAAAATTGACAGCGTCTTGGAAATAAAGTGGATATGCGTTTCTTCATGTAATAAACCGAGCATACCGTATTTTCTCTATTAGTGCCCCTCCCTCTATTAGAACCCCCCCCCCCTCTCTAATAGTGCCCCCCTCTCGCAAGGGTATTGAAAATAGTACCCCTCCCTCTAATAGAACCCCCCGTCCAATAGTGCCCCCCCTAATTGTCTAATAGAGACGTACCTGGAATCTATGCTTGAGATATGGGATGCTCTTCCCAATGAACTGATGGCAAATTCATTCAAAATCTACGGTAAGACTGATTTTCCAATGATTATTCCATTGAAGTAGACCTATAATTCTTCGTTTTTGTGAATAAAATGTTGTTATTACACTTTTAGTCAATCACATTGAAAAATAGTGCCCCTCCCTCTAATAGAACCCCCCCCCCTCTAATTGTGCCCCCTCTCTCAGGGGTATTGAAAAATAGTACCCCCGGGGGCACTAATAGAGAAAATACGGTATATGTATGTAAATGAAGCCATTTGACGACCGAGCTCAACTTTGAAGGAAAACCCTACTGCAGTGATAAAGTGAGCATGCAAATGTAGAAGAGGAACTGTGCATACATGCAAGCGAAGAGCAGCATTCAAATGGCGACGTTAAATTGTGGAGAAGATTGAAAGAAAAATTGTTTGTTTTACGAAATGGATTTTTTTTTACTTCGTTGGAAAATGTAATTGAGGGTAAGTAACGGTAGGAAAACAAGGCAAATACAGCAACAACGTTAGAAAACGCTACAAAGATCTCTTTGCGTGTGACAAGAGTAAAGCGACAACTAAAAACAATCTTCATAGCTAATTACTCAAATATAAGTAAGATATCGAACAAAAGAGGCTAACAATAAGTTAAAGAGATTCGTAGATTAGCGACGATAGCAAAGAAAGCGGATAAGAAGTAGAACAAAGGATGCCAGTATGATGATGGCCAGCAGTGTCAGCACTATGGTCACCCACACCTGCAACGAGGCACAACTCTCTTTTTCTCTTTCTCTCCCTTTCTCTCCCTCTCTCTCTAACTCTCTCTCTTTCTCTCTCTCTCTTTCTCTCTCTCTCTCGTGAAAGAGACTATTTGAGCCAACATTCAGATTGAAGCAGCAGTCCTTGTTGAAGTCACCACAGCACTCATAGTAGTGGAAGATGGAAGAGGCAGGGCACTGGGTCCCGAGCAGAAGAATAGGGCAGTAAACTCTGCCATCCATGCTGGAGATTGCCCTCCCGGCGTCACTTCTGGCAGAGACGACAGCTATGAATGCGGCAGAGATGAGGGTGAAGAGGGATCCGCGAGACATTGTGCTGAGGGAAGAGGGCAGAGAGAGAGAGAGAGAGAGATCTCAAACGAGGACAATTAAACCCACACTGGGCTATTTACATTATACTTACTTACTTTATTTACGGTCTCAAAAGTGGCACGTGTATATATATATATATATATATATATATATATATATATATATATATATATATATATATATATAGAATTAGCATGTTAAAATACGATAGGAAATATGAAGAAACAAATAAAACTATGGTACAGAAAGTGAACGATTAGAGGAAATAGTTGACGGCGGAAGGGAATTGGACTTCGCTATGGAATTGAACAATTTAGCAGAGCGGATAAAAAACGAATTGGCACGTACTTATAAGCGACTCGTTGGAAAAGCAAGTTGAAAAGAAAGACCGCGCGTTCTTGAATTCCGGAAGTGATAATGGTGGGGGAACAAAGAACAAATCTTCCTACGTCCAAAATTAAACGGCGAGCTAATGTGAAGTCATAATCTTCGCGACGAGATTTAAGTGACGGGATGGACAGAAATCGGTTGCGGGTTTCACTGGGAGGAAGTGACTGGCTTGTGTAATATCAACAACGACGAAATATAATTCGTGTAAAATAGTTTTGCACTTTTTCTAAGGCGCGAATATCTTTAAGGAGATACGGAGAATATACAGTCGTACAATTTTCTAAAATGGATCTAACATAAAAATTATAAGCTGGCAGGAGAACATTCTTGTTACGGGTGCGAAGGGAGCGGAGGATAAGATAGGCCTTGGAGAGAGCAGAGTTGGTTATCTTATTGCAATGGAGTGAAACAGAGAGCTTGGAATGAATAATAATGCCGAGATCGCGAACTGAATCGACAGCGGAGAGGGGGGAACCATTAAGTGTGTAAGAATTGCCCGGGTTCGTTCTACCGATATGAAGTACACAACATTTATTAGTGGCTAAGGGAAGTTGCCAAGTTTCACCCCAGGAAGAAACAACGTCTATGGCAGCCTGGAGGTCAGTGTTTGACTGAGAGGACGGAAAAGATCGGAAGATTTTAAGATCGTCTGCAAAGCAGCGGGCGACGGCGCCTGAGAAATCAAAGGAGGGAGATCGGCAGTGTAAAGAATGAAGAGGAGTGGGCCTATTACGGTGCCCTGGGGGATTCCACTGAAAACATGACGAGGGGTTGAAAGAGACTTACCTACTCGTACTGAGAAAGTGCGACATGAAAGAAAATTTTCTGTCCAATTAACTACCATAACTGGAAATGAGAGACATTTAAGTTTGTGAATCAACTTAAGGTGGCTTACTCTATCAAAAGCTTTAGCGTGATCAAAGTATACAACATCCGTAGAATGGCCTATGTGAAGCGAGTGGGTCCACTTTTCTAAGCAGTCAAACAGTTGGAATTCAATGGATCGCTTGGGTCGAAAACCGAATTGCTCATCGGGAAAAATACAGTTAGCATCACACCACTTAGATAATCGACGACAAAGAAGCTTTTCGAAAAGTCTAGAGAACATGCAAGTAATAGAGACGGGACGATAGTTTGAGGGGTCCGAGAAAGGGGGTTTCTTCTTGATTGGGACAACAATCGAATGTTTCCAAATTGTAGGTACAGTGGCCGAGGCCAGCGAAAAATTATAAATATATTCAAGCGATTCGCTGATGGGGATAGCAAGATTCTTAATGAATCTGATATTGAGATGATCTGGACTAGTGCATGAACTATTAGGCCAAATTTCAATTGCACGACAACTTTCATGCCTAGCGAATCTAAATTCAAAGGGTGTGCATGAAGGAGAGGATTGAGATAGAGGAGGCAAAATTCCATTATCGGTAGTGAAGCTATTAGAAAACGACATGGAAAGAAGCTCGGTTTTGTCAATATCGGAAAAACAATCGTTACCGGAGAAATCTGTGAGAGTGTCGACTCCTCTATGCTTAGATGAAGTCTTATTACGGATATAGCGATAAAAGAGGGAGATATTTTTCGATTCAACTATATGTTTTTCTATATTGCGGGAATATTTATCTACCGCCTTGTTATAGCGAACATTTGCCTTAGTGAATTCTAGATCAGAATGGCTGGACTTGTTGGAAAGGGACAGTAGCCAAAGACGATAATGTTTCTGTTGTAAACGAAGAATGTGTTCAGGTAGTCTATCGAAATATAAGCTAACTTTTTTGTAGGGGACAAAAAGAGATTCAGTTTCCTGAAGGGCGGTGAGAAGCTGAGAGTACATAGAATCAATACAAGTGAGAGAAGTGTGTGCTAAAGGAAAATTATAAGAAATTAGAAAAGAATTGACAGCAGCGTAGTCGCATTTGGAGTAATCCCTAACAAAAGTATATGAAGAAAAGGAAGATATAAGAGAGATTTCAGCAGAAACGGTGTTGTGATCAGATGTCGCAAAAGGAGGGCCGACGATAACTTTAGAAAGGAGGTTTGGAGTGTTACAAAGAGCGAGGTCCAATATATCATTATTGCAAGTAGCTGAGGGAGTTAATTGGGCAAAATATGAAGTGGTTGTAAAATCGAGGAAAAGTTTGGACTGGTGGGAAACACTGTCGATCGAGGGAGGAGAGAGGAGAGACCAGGGAAGGTCGGTGTAGTTGAGATCGCCTACTATGTTGGATGCGCACAAGTTGATAGATCGCGAAGAGACTTAATGAGCGTGGAATTTGCTTCTACAGAGGTAGACGGGATGCGGTAGACGGTAATAAAGCGAATAAGGCTACCGTTGAATGAAGAATCTATAGCAAGTAATTCAAAGGAACCCGCAGATGACTCCGAAGAAATAATTTTACATGAAATAGCAGAGTTGAATAACATGGCAACGCCACCCCCTTTGCGTCGTGGGCGATCGCAGCGAAACACGTTATAATTAGAATTACCGCTGAGAATAAAAGAATCGGGGATTTTCGAAGATAGCCATGTCTCTACAATTGTAACTATGCCGAACGATCTATTAAGTACAGTTGACAATTCAGCGGTCTTATTGACTAATGATCTGGCATTGAATAATAACATCTTACATGACTCTGTAGAAACAGCTAAAGGATTCATAGTTGGCCGTTGCCTATTGGTAATCGGAGATGGGCGGCCAGTTATTCAAAGGGGAAGGAGAAGGAGGAACGGCATTGCGATTGCCGTGCGAAGGAATACGATAGTGAGAGAGAGGTAGAGGTAGAGAGTTAAAACGCTGAACGGCAGAAGAGGTGGAATGGTTGCGGAAGCGAGACCGGTGGATGTTGGGATGGTGGTGTGTGGTTGCTTTAGGTGGGGGTGGGATGAGATGGACGAAGGGTTTGTGGCTGTTGGAGATGGCGAGGGGGGCGGAAGAACTTGGAGAAGTCCATAAGTGGACGAGGGGACGAGGGTTTGATGCCTCTCTGGGCGAGGGTAAGGGACGGGCGGACGATAGAGATCACATGAACGGCGGAGACGGGGAGAGGCCTTAATCATTTGCTGCTGAATAGCAGAGTTCGGCAGGACAACCTTGAGAAGAGCAGAGCGTGAGCCGCGAGATGGGAGAGGGTACACGGCGACGGGGAGAGCACAGATATCAAGATAATTAAGCATTCGAGAGATGACATTATAGTAATGAAGTGCCTGCTGGGAGGCTGAACCGGAGGCAAAGTCGACACCCGAAACGACCACCGAGCGGTGGCGCTCTGTCCTGTCAGCTTTCTCCTCCTCTGTCTCAAAAGAGTGATCCCATGCGGGAATCGGGGGAGAGGAGGAGGGGGGAGGGAGGGCCGTGTTGGATTCAGCTGGAAGGGAGTCGGAGGCAGCCCCACGAGAGGGTGGGATGGGGGAAGAAGGCATGGCAACATCAGTAACATTTGCGAGAGAAGAAGTAGAATTAGCACAAACATGAGCATCAAATCGCGCCAAAAGATCAATATGGGCTGCCTCCAACTTGGACAGTCGCTCGTCCTTCTCGGCGATGAGCACGGAAAGGGAGGCATTCTCGTTGTCCTTGTTGGTGAGGGCGATGACAAGAGCGTCGAGACAAAAAAGGTTCCTTGAAACAATGACTGATTTGTCTGAACGAAGGCATTTATTGATTCTTGTGCGCTTATCGCTGATTAGGCGCACAGAATGCTGCACACACTTGACTTTCGGAAGAGGAATAACTTTTTGTTGCCTTATCTTATCTCTCTCGAAACAGTCATGACCGTTTTAGAACAGAACGGATACACATGTACAGGACACATGCACTATTGCATGCGTTACACAGGGATATGTCTGACCATGAGGTTTTTGTATGTATGTACATATTATCCAAAACGTGTATTAACTTTGAGATAGAAATGAGATGCCAACAATTCTGTGAAATATACAAGAACAACATCGACTTTCTCAAAAATGCACTAATTTTACGTTTATTTCTTTTAAATTGATTTTTTAAGAACTATTTCTTGATGCCTTCGCCACCTTTGTCCGGTGAGCTGTTGATGGAGATGCTCAAGAAACATTTAGTCAGGTATAAATGTTTGATACCTATGTACATATGTACATCATTACATACTGTAAAATGTCGTCACATCATTAAACTTGATGTATGAATAAATTAAAATTAAATATGCATCATTACGTGCCATTCCATCGTTTGAAAACAAAAACGTGCGAGGGTTTGTTTGTTGTTGTAAAAGTAACTCAATTATAAGCGAATAATAAAATTCGCTGATGTTTTTTTCCGGAATAGAAGGCAATGTTCATAATCAACATCGAATACTACATTAACGTAATGGTGCATGTATGTACATACATAGGTATCAAACATTTATACCTGACTAATTGAACAACACGGTAACGAAGACGCGGCTAATCAAGCTGATGCTGAGTCGAGTACATACAGAAATCAAGGTCTTTATAGCATAATGTTTTTTTTTAATTTTCATCCAGAATAAAAATATTTGCAATTGTACATGAGGGTTTACGCGTCTTCTTTGGAAATGCATTTATTCAAGAATGAAAAAAACACTTGGAATCATATACATACATACATATGTATCTCATTTAGTAAGATCTTGTATGAGAATAAGCATATGCAACGCGAAACAATTTTCATAGCCAACTTTTCAGTGCATCCAAATATTAACGTTGAAGAGACAACGTTTCACAGATTCAACGATTTAACGATTAGCGGCCACAACAGAGGCAGCGGATGAAAGACGTCACGCAGGAGGCCAGTATGAGCACGGCGATCACGGCCAGCAGGACGATGACCCAGACCTGTATCGAGGCACCACTCTCCTCTCTCTAACTCTACCTTTCTCCACTCTCTGTTTCTCTCACACTCCCACTATTTCTCTCTGTCTCACTCTCTCGCTTATACATACTTTCTCTCTCCCTCTCTCGCTCATACACACTTTCTCTCTCTCTTTCACCATCTTTCATTCTCTCTCTATGTCACTCTCTCGTTCAGACAAACTTTCTCTCTCTCGCTCATACACTTTTACTCCTACTCTCTCTCTCTCTCTCTGCCACTCTCTCGCTCATGCACACTTTCTCTCTCACGCTCTTTCTCTCTCACGCTCATACACTTTTACTCCTACTCTCTCTCTCTCTCTCTCTCTCTCTCTCTCTCTCTCTCTGCCACTCTCTCGCTCATGCACACTTTCTCTCTCACGCTCTTTCTCTCTCACTCTCTTGCTCATACACTCTCTATCTCTCTCTTACATGAAAGAGCCTGTAGCTGATTGTGAGCGAACCTGCAAATTGAAGCAGCACTCGTTGAGCACTCATAATAGTGGAATATTGAAGGGGAGGCGCACTTAGTTCCGATCAGAATTACCGGGCAGTACTTGGAGCCATCCTTGAGCGAGGTGACGTCATCAACGGCGTTGTCGACGTCACGATTGCAAGAGACGCCAACGATGAGCGCGGCTGAGATGGCGAAGAGAAGGAAGCAGCGAGACATTCTGCAGAGAGAAGAGAGCAGAGAGGAGAGATACTGAGAACAAGGGGGAGAGAGAGGGGGAGAGAGGGAGAGGGACAGAGAGAGAGAGAGAGAAAGAGAGAGAGAGAGAGAGAAAGAGAGAAAGAGAGACAGAAAGAGAGAGCAGAGAGGCTGAAAGACAGAGTGAGAGAGAGATATTGAGAGAGAGAGCAGAGAGAGACAGAGAGAGATAGACAGATGAAGAGAGCGAGAGACAGAGAGACACAGAGAGAAAGCGGAGAGAGAGAGAGAGAGAGAGCGGAGATAGAGAGAGGGATCTCAAACTTCGCCAATTCAAAAGTTTAAAGTTTTAACAGTTGCATCATCTCTAGGATTAGACTTTCCAAGTACTAATCTGCAGAATTAAAAAAAAAACGATTAAGTAGGCGGTTAAAATTAAAAATGAATGGTATTCTCAACAAAGTAATCATATTTGCGTTGAGGGGAAGTATTGCAAAAGAAAGGCAAGTGACTGATTGCTTTGAAGAAAGGCTTCAGCATTGTTTTCAAATTGATTTTTTCCGCGCGCTAAAGCAGCACTTTTGTTACACTATTAGAACATGATTATCAAAAGAAGAAAATCGAAAGAAGTGGTAATAGTGAGTCATTGAATAATCTTCATGAAACTGTCGAAAAGAGAGAGAGAGAGAGAGAGTGAGAAGACGAGAAGAGAGAAGAGAAAACGGGATAGAGAGTGGGAAGATGAGAAGGGAGATGAGAAAACGGGATAGAGAGAGGAAGAGAGAGAGAGAAACAGTGAGAGAGTGAAGCGAAAGACGAGTGACGAGAGAGAAAGAGTGAGAGAAAGAGAAAGAGAGAGTGAGACAGAGAAGTGAGAGAGAGCGGGAGAAAGAGAAGAGAGAGAGAGAGCGAGAGAGAGAGAGAGAGAACATGAAAGTAGAATGTTAAGGCGATGAGTCAACACTTTTCTTTCTATTAAATTCACACATTCAGCCGAATTGCCTAATCGAATAGCATTCTCTGCAGAAATTACTGGGGGAACTCGCACGAAAACGGTGCAACGAATATTTTCTTCCCCTCGATCCAGATGAAGCGAAATAAATGGAAAGGAACTCGTTCTGCTCACTATTATACTTTGTGATTACAATTTAATTTTCTCAATGTCATTTTAGAGGAGGTATCCTAAAAATATTTCTACAGAATAGCGCAATATAACTAATTTGACACTCATGAGGTTGGATGCTTTGCATGGGATGGCGTTCAGTGCTGGTGAGAAATAGGCATATACAAAATCATGCATTAACGTTCCATTTGTCTTACTCCTAAACATGCTATTCACATAAAGAAGAAAAAAACCAGGATTATTTCTGTTCCTCGGATTTCACGATTTAGAAAAAGCTTTAATTCGTTATGACAACCTTTATTCAAATTAATTAGATCTCTATTCATTTGAGACGGCAAGCAGTCACATGGACAGTCACACTTATCAATGAGTTACATTTTACAAGACAAGGCTAATGGTCAGTTATAGAAGCGGATTATGGAGCTTAATATCTATACTTTGCTCTCTCGTCATGCACATTATTTCTTTTTTAAGGTCCCGTACAGAATATTTTAGGAGATTCACAGGTTTCTTTTAGCGACGACAGCGAAGAATGCATTTACAACGGACAGCAGACAGAACGAAGGTCGCCAGCCAAGACAACGGCAATCACCACTGCAAGCACTACGAACACCCACGCTTGAAGATTGAAGCAGCAGTCAGTGCTAAGGTCACCACAACACTCATAGTAGTGGAAGATCGAAGGGGACGGGCACCGGGTTCCTCCGAGCAGGAACACTGGACAGTACGTTGCACCTTCCGTGGTGTTGGACGGTGGGGACAACATTGTCGATGGCATCCTCTACGTCACCTTTGACAGTGATGAAGCCGGCAAAGATGATGAGGAGGAAAACAGAAGAGAGCGAGACATTGTGCTGATGGAAGAGAGCAGAGACATGGAGGGAGAAAGCTCAAATTTGAGAATATTAAAAAAAAAAAACATTAAATTTTCCAGAATTTATCAACTGCTCTTGCATACCAAATTTTGAATTTTGCCACCGCTCAGTGTACCCGAGGTTAAAATAAAATGAGCGGTTTCCTCAGCGAAATAGTCATATTTGGTTTGAGGCCAAGTATTGTTTGAGAAAAGGAAAAAAAGACTCGTGGAAACTAATGACTGATTCATTGAACGAATGTGTCAGATTGTTTTTTTTTAAATTAATTGATTTTTCCCATGCACTAGCGCAGCACATTTTGTATAGGAACATGGCTATCAAAAAGAAGAAAATTGAAAGAAGTGGTCATAGTGAGTCATTGAATATTCTTCACGAAACTATCGAAAAAAAGTCGGCGAATGGGATATCAACAGAGGGACAGGGAGAGAGAGAGAGAGAGAGAGAGAGAGAGAGAGAGAGAGTGAGAGAGAGCGAGAACGGGATAGAGAGGGAGGACGAGAGAGAGGAGAGAAAGACGAGAGACAGGAGAGAGAGAATAGAGAGAGTGAGAGAGAAGAGAGAGAACAGAGAGAACAGACAATGAATCACTTTCGCCTTCCATTCACACACATTCAGACTAATCGAATAGCATTAAATCACTGTGGGAACTCGCGTGAAAATGGTGCAACAAATATTTTCTCCTTCCCTCTTTCTAGACGACCCGAAATCAAAGGGAAAACGGCTTGTTCCGCTCGCTTCTATGACTTTTGATATTTTCCAATTCCATAAAAACAACATATTTTTCAAATCCCTTTCAGAGGAGGTATTCGGCGAACAATTCAACAGAATAGTGCTGTATAATTAATTTGATGCTCACAAGGTTGCATGTTTTAGTGGAGGGTCGAGAAAGTGTGATAAATAAGAATGCATTTCTTCTTTGTCGCTGCAAATGCTCTAAGTTTATGATGTCATAGGCAAAAAAAAATCATGCAAACTTTCTGGACATATGTATTACTGCTCAACATGATAATCACATGGAGAAGGAAACCGTAGATTTATGATATTCCCCGGACGCTGAAATTAAATTGACTACGACATGTACTCAAATTAATTAGATTTTTATTTATTTGAGGTGGTAAGCAATCACATAGACTATCTCACACATATCAATGAGTTATAATAAGAAAAATTTAAAAGCAAAATGGCGCGAAATTCAAAAAGGGAAATGGCACGAAATTTAGCGACGACAGCGAAGAGTGCGTTTACTGTGCAGAGCAGACATCACGATGGACACCAGCAAGAGCACGGCAGTCAATACTAGCAAGGCCAGCAGCCATTCCTGGAGAACGAAGCAGCAGTCGTTGTTCCGGTCACGACACTCTCTATCTCTCTCTCTCTCTCTCTCTCTCTGTCTCTCTCTCTCCCTCTCTCTCTCAAGTGAAACAGACCGTATCCGAGACAGCGTGTAGCTTGAGTCATATCATAGTACGTAGTCATATCTCAAAGAAAATCATGCACAGTTCTTTTAAATCCATGTGCATACATACATGTATGTATTATACATATGTACATACACACTATAAAAAAAATAGACGAACTGAAGTGTTCTACTAGGTACGGATGGCCCTCGACGATATTATCAAACCGACATCGGAAATTACGTGTTTGCCTGAAAATTAAATTCCTTTTTTCTCGTATAGGAGACACGAGAAAAATATCAATTTTAAAATAGGGGAGAGGAAGAGGAAGAAAAATATGAACCTCATCAGTCATGACCTAGGACCCTGATGCGAACTCGAACCTTCCGCTCCGAACAAGTCTAAACAATATAGAAATACATACATACATATTTCCTGCTAATTATATAGAGTAAAAATGGGGATTAATTATATTCTACAGAGACCCTTTTCAATTAATTATGAAGACCTTTGTTCAAATTAATTTGATCTTTATTTTTAAGGCAAGCAATCAAACAGTATTTTTAATGAGCAGGTGAATAAAAGAGACCAAGTTGTTCACCATCAGCAAGATCACCGCGGGCGGTTATCATTGCCCGCAAAACCATCAGCCGGACCTGCAACCACCAACATCGCTCTCTCTTTCTCTCTCACTCCTTCTCTCACTCTCTTTACTCTCTTCATTCTCTCTCTCTCTCTCTCTCTCTCGTGAAAGAGACAGAATTAGGCAACCTGTAGAGTGATGCAGCAGCCCTTGCTGAACACTCGTAGTAATGGAATGTAAATGTGGAAAGGCATTGTATTCCGATCAGAATTACAGATTGGTTAGTTGAATCCTCCTTGCTGGATGACGACGTCGTTAATGTTTCATTCTCGACATAGAGATGGCAGCGATGAACACGGTGGAGACGAGAATGAAGACAAAGGCAGCCGCGCAGCGAGACATTGTGCTGAGCTAATGGTAAGATAGCAGTGACAGAGAGAGAGAGAGAGGGAGTTCACAAACTTAGGTAATGAAACCCAAACATGAGTAATTAAACCCAAACATGGGTGACCGAATATTTGGAAAAAACCCAAAAAAAACGTTGCCTAGTCTTTAAGTCAGTGTTGCGGCAGATGCCCCCCGCTGACACTCGGGAGGTCGGCTGGTGTCGACGTGTCATGAGTGTCATGAAAGGGTGGTGATGGGAGAGAATGGACTGTTCGGCTGCCCTCCATTAAAGTGGCGACGTCGCAGGTGGACGATGAGCATTGTTCTACATTTATTACTTCTTTTTGAATTCTTTCTAAAATAATTGACCCTTTTCTCTACTTTCTCTCTCCATCTCTCGCTCAGCAGCGATAGGAGAGAAAAAATAAGAAGAAAAAAAACGCTCACTTTCCTGTTATTTCGCGACATCTTGGAGCGTCTGTAGTAGAAATCACTTATTGTTAGCTGAAAAGGATGTGTAATTAGAATTTTCTTTAAGAAAAGAAACTTGTTCAAAACGAATTTTAAATAAAAATAAAATGAAAAAAATCACGACTTTTCTCTCTCTCTCTCTCTCTCTCTCTCTCTCTCTTTCTCTCTCTCACTCGCTCTCGCTCTCTACCTCTTTCTCTCTCTCTCTCTCTCGCTCTCTACCTCTTTCTCTCACTCTCTCTTTTTCGCTCTCGCTCTATACATCTTTCTCTCTCTCTATTTCTCTCTCTCTCTCTCGCTCTCTACCTCTTGCTCTCTCTCTCTCTCTCTTTCTCTCTCTCTCTCTCTCTCTCTCTCTCTCTCTCTCTCTTCTCTCTCTCTATTCTGTCTCTCTCTTTCTTTCCATATCTCTCTTTCTCTCTCTCTATATCTTTCCCTCTCTCTCTCTCTATTCTCTCTCTCCCGCTTTCTCTCTCTCTCTCTCTCTCGTTCTCTCTCTCTATTTCACTCTCTCCCTCTCCTCTCTCTTTTTTTCTCTCTCTGTCCCTCTCCACTCTCTCGTTCATTATATTAAGTGGGTTTAAAGGAGGGCGATCGGCAGGTTCGAATTGCCGCGTCTGCGTTGTGATTCCTCATTCTCATTCTCCGTGCTATTTCGCAGGTCGGCCAAACCCGCTACATGATAATAGCATGCACGAATGAGAGGGAGGAGGTCCGCGGTAATTTGAAATATCACATAATTTTTCGGTGATCACCCTCCTTTAAATAGAACTTCATATAATTATGTTTTGTAAGATGATAAGAGTTTGGCTTACCTTAATGTTATGAGACTTTGGTCAAAATGCAGAAGAAGTTAGCAACGCATTTACGACGGTTAGAAGATATGTAGAAAGTGAGTCGCATTTACGGCGACAATTGGATACTGTAACATAAGAATAAAGAAAATCAGTCAAATTTATATATGTGAAGGTTCAAGAAAGAATTGAAGGACGGGCATCAAACTTGTTCATTCAATGAGAATGAGTCTATCAAAAGAAGAATCGAAAGAAGTGGTTATTGTGAGTCATGAATATTCTCCATAGATGGCTCTAAAAACATCCGGCGAATGGGAAATGAAAAGAGAGATAGAGAGAAATGCTCAACGCTGAAGAAGGAAAAAATATCAACTTTCTGGACTAACATACATATGCATATCAAACAATAAGACGCGATTTGCGAGAGAATCAACGTGTCAGGGGACCCGAGCAATCAGATATCTCTCAAAAGCCTTTATTGGTAGATCTTATCACGGAGAAATGATTGAAATTGGTCCAGTCCATATGTTAATATTCCTCTCTGAAAGACATTGTTTTGCCCTTCTGGTGCTGCCAAGCTGAAATACTTTTCTTCCACTATCAGCTGTTCAATCTCAAAATCTTTCTTCTTTTAAGAATTGCAAGGAGAATCTATCGCTTCGTGACCTTCTTGGCATATAGATCAGTCAAATATTTAATTATTATACAGCTCGGTAGAGTTATATCTTGACTCTTTTAGATTCTGTTTTTATATGCTGAAGCAATTTCAATACGATCAAGATTTTTTATCAGTGTGTACACACGAAACATTTGCGTTTTCGTGGTTGATGAGCGAATCAGAATTTGGTTTATAAAACAATGGCAGTCTTGGCAGTAAAGAGGAAAATTTTATTCAAATATTCACTTTGAGGCAATTACACAATTACAGAATAAGACAAGGCTCAGCAGACACTGAGCAGAGGAAGGAGAGCAGTGACACTGAGAGAGAGAGAGAGGCAGAGAGAGAGAGAGAGAGAGACAGAGAGTTCACAAACTTGGATACTTACACCCAAACATGGGTAACTAAACATTTAGAAAAAATAAAAAAAATAAAAAAAACTTGCACCGTCACTACATATATTTCCATTTCGAGTACTCTCGGCTGTCGGCTTCTGCCGGAACACTGATTCCAACAGAGGCCGACACTCGGGAGGTCGGCTGATGTATATGTACGTTTGGAGGCGTGCGTCAGCAGAGCGCGGTTGTGGAGGTCATTGATCATTGGAGTGGTCTCAGCGTCAACAGTTGCTCCATTATCAGATGAACGAATATAATCATCTTAAAATGGGCAAAAATAATGGTAGCGATGTATGAACTTCTTCACATACATAGTATGTACATAGCATGACTCTGAAATTATGGGGAGCAACGAGAAGTGGATTGGCAGAAAGAGAAAAACAAGGAAGAATGGAGGGAAAGAAAAAGTCGTTTATTACTTCTTCAATAAGAAAGTACTCGAAATGGAAATTCTGGCCGCCAACTTTACTGACATTTTTCAAGGATCCCGTCCAAAAAGACATCATGATCTGGTTGCTGGATGCCTTTATCGATGGACTTATCTACTAGAATTCAGCAAGAACATTGTAGGTCAAAAGCAGCGATAGGAAAGGAAAAATTAGAAGAAGAAGAAAAAATGCTCACTTGCATGTTCTTTCGCGACATCTGGAGGCGTTTTCAGCAGACCTGGCTCACCTTTTTTTACAAGTGTTCTTAAAAGACAAATGAATCTAACCAAGGCGGATTTTAAATAAAAATAAAAATGAATGAAATTCTGAATTTTTCAGCCATAAAAGCAGTAGGCTGCTTTGCGAACGCTCACAAATATTCTCTCTCTCTCTCTTTCTCTCTCTCTCTATTTCTCTCTTACTCTCTCTCTCTCTTTCTCTCTCTCTCTATTTCTTTCTTACTCTCTCTCTATTTATCTCTTACTCTCTCTCTCTCTTTCTCTATCTCTCTCTCTCACTTTCTCGCTTTCAATGAATTACAGTGAGCGTATATTTAGTGTTATTAAATAAAACTTCATATACATAATCATGTTTTGTAAGATGAGTTTGGCTTGCCTTACTGTTCGTCGATAAGAAGAAGAAGTCGACATCGCATTTACGACGATGTGAGGGTAGAAAGTGAGTCGCGTGTATGGCGACAATTGGATACTATAACATTAGAATAAAGAAAATCGGATCAATTTACATATGTATGCGAAGGGTTTAAGGAAAGAATGAATGATGGGCACGAAATTTGTCATTCTTTGAGAACATGTATGTACATTTGTCCATCGAAAGAGGTGGTTATAGTGAGTCATTGAATATTATTCATCGATGGCTCTAAAAACATCCACGGCGAATGGAGAGAAATGCTCAACGCTAGTCATTTTACTAGACATAAAAAAAGCAAGCAAACTTCCTGGATCAACATACATACATATGTATGTCTGCTTACCTGGGAAAGATAACGCGTAAATCCGTTCTGCATCCAAAACCGAGCAGTAACCCTCTGCGCTGCTAATATTAAATCTTTACTGAAGTAGAGAAATTCTACAGTCTTTTGAGATTTCCAAAACTCTTTTTGCGCTCGTCTTAAATCAAAATATTGGCTAAAGCGGAGGCTCTAGCGGACTATGTTTCTTTAGTATTTGTTATTGATATCACATCAACAAAGTGTATGTTGAATATTATACTGGGATAAAAGATAAATATAGAGGGGAGAGGGAGTGTGAGAGGAATTTATAGGAAGAACAAACGTAAAGAACATGGAATCACCGCATTTAATTTATTTACATCCCTTTCTTCCTTTTATTGGTCATTCTCCCGTTTGGCCAGATGGAACAAGCTGTGTTCTGCAGAAATGAGTCTGGCAACTCGTGAAAACGGTGCAGCAAAAGTTGTCTTCACCACGTTCCAGATGTACCGAAATCAACAAAAAAATTAAGCTTGTTCTGCTCTCTCAAATGTTTTTTGGACCACATGTTTCTCAATTAAAATTTAGAGGAGGTACGCTGGCAAAATTAGTGATGTATAGCAATGAAATAATATTTTTAATGAGCAGATAACTCTTGGTTGATTTTTCTAATGTATGCGGCTACTTCAATCTCTACTTCCATCCAATTTTTTTAACTTTTTTTTTGTTCGTTTACTTTGTACGAACGCGCTTCTGAACTTTTTTCACATCCAATATTAGCACCTCTCTCACCTGCAGTAATGGTAAACAGTTAAAATAGAACTGTACAAATGAACAGAAAAAAATTTTATGGAGTAGTTGAATCGCAGAAAACAATTCGGCGAGTATTGATTGGTTGGAGTTGTGGTTTAGCGATGAAAGCTATAAACAATCTGAAGTGCATACGAACACAAAACAAAAACGATCGCAGCGAAACGTTTGACAGCACGAAATGCTTCACCAACATCACGGCTATCACAGTCAGCTATACGATCGCCCTGACCTGCAAACGTATTCTCTCACTCTCACGCTCTCTCTCTCTCTCTCTCTCGCTAGTGAAAGAGACTGTACCATTGCCAATTTTGATGTTGAAGCAGCAGCCCTTGTTGAACCACACCACAATACACGTAGTAGTGGAAGATGGAAGATTTAGTGGGTACTCTGTTCCGATCAGAACAACAGTTCAGTAATTTGCACCCTCCTGGGCAGTGATGACATCTTTAATGGCATCGTCGACATCGGTCTCGGCAGAGATCGCAGTATTGAACGAGGAATCGATGACGAAGTTTAGTGGAATTACAACTGCGATCGAGAGAGTCCTCAAACTTTGGTAATCAAACCCAAAGATGGGTTACTCAATTAAACCCAAAGATGGGTCACTCAATTAAGCTTGGGTTACTTAATTAAACCCAAGCATGGGTAAAGCCAAGCGCGGTATGCATATTTATTTTTTTATTTATTCATACATCAACTAATGATGTGACAACATGTGGAGTGAATATGGCAAAATAAGCTAAGACAGCTGAAAGGAGAGAAACAGTTGAAAAGAAATTTATGATGTGTCGTTGCATGATCTTAAAATATAGAAGAGGGAAAGGGGGGAGGAGTAAGAGATTTACATATGTTTTCTTATGTAATCGTCTAGAACTCACAGAGACATCGAAGTCGTACGAGCTTCAACGTGTCACGTTCGCGATTCGGTCAAAATGGCAGAAGCCGTCATTCCTTTGACGATGACCTTCTGCCTTGACGCGGAAGACGGTGCGAAGAGAGAACAGCAATCTCGTTGAAGTGGAAGGAGAAGAGCACTCTGGAAAACCGAGTAGAAATAAGGGGACCGAATCACGAAGAACAATTTAAAACAAATCGTCTCAACTCCTTTATTCTCTCATCCTCCTATACACTTGGCTCTCGCTATCTCTCTTCTCTTTCTCTCTCTTTCTCTCTCTCTCTCTCTCTCTCTCTCTCTCTCTTTCTCTCTCTTTCTCGCTTTCAATATATTTCAGTGAGCTTCTATCAAACGTAGTTCAGTAGAACTTCATATAATCATGTTTTGTTAGATGATCGGAGTTTGGCTTGCCTTAATGTTGTGGAATACTGGTCAAAATGAAGTAGAAATCGACATCGCATTTATGACGATGGCAGAAAAGGAGTCGCATGTATGGCGACAATTGGATACTGTAAAATAAGAATAAAGAAAATCTATAAATTTACATAGAATGTTGAAGGAAGACTTGAAGGACGGGCAACAAACTTGTTCATTCTATGAGAATGTGTCAATCAAAAGAAGAATCGGCAGAAGTGGTTATGATGAATCATTGAATATTCTTCATCGATGGGTCTAAAAACATCCGGCCGATGGGAAATGAAAAGAGAGATAGAGAGAAATGCTCAACGGGGTATCAAGACATTATTTTGATCTTCTGGTGACCAGCTGGTATATTCATAGCTCTTCCAGCATGAAGTGTTAAATCTAAAAATCTTTCTTCTTTTAAGAATTGCAAAGAGAACTTACCGCTTCATGACCTTTTTGGCATATAGATCAGTCAAATATTTAATTATTATACAGCTCGGTAGAGTTATATCTTGTCTCTTTTATATTCATTCTATTTTATATGCTGAAGCAATATCAATACTATCCATTTTTTTATCTGTATGTACATACTAAATATTTGCGTTTTCGTAGTTGATGAGCGAAGCAAAATTTGGCTTAAAAAACATTGACAGTCTTGGCAGTAAAGATTAAAAGTTTATTCAAATATTTACTTTGAGCTCATTTAAACGATTACAGAACAAGACGAGGAACAGCAACATCATGGCTATCACTGTCACTGTCAGCACAAAGATCAGCCAGACCTGCAACCATGCAGCAACGTTCTCTTTTTTTTTCTCTCGCTTTTTCTCTCACTCTCTTCTCTCTTTACTCTCTCTCTCTCTCTCCATCTCTCTCTCTCTCTCTCGTGAATGAGATTAACATAGCCAACGTTGAGATTGATGCAGCACTACTGGCTGAGGACACGACTGCACTCATAGATGTGGAAGATGGAAGAGGAGGACTGCCCGGGATCTAGGGAGGCGCCGACACTCGGGAGGTCGGCTGGTGAAGAGATTTACAGGCGTGCTTCAAGAGAGTAGTGCTGGGAGTCGACTGTTCGGTGAGAGACTTGAAGTGCTCACAGCAGTGGCCAACTTGCAGACGAGAGAGTTATCTCCTCGTTCATTGTGCCTTGTTCTATATACATACATTTATTATTTCGATGAATTCTTTCAAAAAAATAATTGACCCTTTTGTCCACTTTCTCTACGTTTCTCTCAAATCCAAATGGCTGTTGAAAGGGTTTCAAAGGGACAGGCCAAAATCGTGGATTGAGTCTGATCCGCCATGACGCCGAGAGACCAGGGTCATATGTGCTGACCAGACATACCGTACCTTGATCTCCGTTGTAGCCAATTAATATCTCATTCTCTCTTGATTACATATCGATTGCCATTATCTTCCGAATATCTCTTTTTCATTTGCTCTCCTTGATGACTCTGCAACTATGGGAGCAAAGAGAAGTTGAAAAACGCCTTTTCTGTGCGGGATTTAATATTCGAGAGCTCGGAGAGGCTTGCCGAGATGGCCGACGTACCTTCGAGTTCATAGTTTCGTGCATAATAGAGTAATGTGTTTGTAAAATTGTTGTCATAAATAGACAAGATATTTCTTTGGTCATTTCAAACATAGTTTGTTTGTGGGATCAACTAAAGCGAGAGAAAATATTGAAAGATTTATCGAGAAAAAAGGGAGATGTGGATAGGAGTTTTCGAAAAGGCGCAACGAGAAAGCTCAATCGTAGAAGGAATATGCTTGATGGAGATAGTAAGTGCGAACATGTGAAGACGAAATAAACGGCTTCGTAACGCATGACGGAGCTATATGAACACACGACTTGGTATTATGAAACTTCGAGAAATTACCCTTGTACTGCTATGATAACGATATGTACATAGAATCAACCAATTTATGTGCACGCAACCAAACCCACTTCCCAGAAAACCAACTTCCCACAAGCGTTCACACTGCCTCCACAACAGGTGCATCAGCAACACGTCACCATCTTTCTTTTTTCAATTCAATTTCAACTTCTTTATCGTGGAGACCAATATATATATATATATATATATATGTATGTAGGTATATTATAATCTTTTGAAAAAATATAATCTGGGTCGGGCAACAGAAAAGTAGAAATTATTAACAAGGAAAAAAATTAAAAGACAAGATAGGAAATTAGGGCAGGTAAAGATTTTTGCAACAACAGAGACAGCTGATAGATTTCCAATGGGACGAAGGATGCCAGCATTTCCTCTACTTTCGCTAGGAGCAATACGATCACCCACGGCTGCAACGAGGCACCACTCTCTCTTTCTCTGTCAGTCTCTTTCTCTCTTCCTCTCTCTCTCTTTCTCTAACACTCTTTCATTCACTCTCACTCTCTTTACACACACACTCTCTCTCTCTCTCGCTCTCTCTCGTGAAAGAGACAATAACCGAGAAACCGTGTAGTTTCAAGCAGCATTCCATTTTGAGGTCAGCATCAGTTCTAGTGGAAGGAGAAGCGCAAGGGCACTTGAAGACCGAACAGAAAAAAGGAACCGATTCACGAAGAACAATCTAATATAAGAGAAGAATTGTAACTGGTCGTCTGCAAGTTGCCAATAAAAACCAATGAATCTTGTTCAATACGGATTTAAATAAAAGTAAAATGAATACAACCATGAATTATTTTGTTGTTGGAGCAGTATAATACTTTGAAAATGCTCCCAAATCGTCTCAGCTGCTACATTCTCTCACCCTCCAATCCAGTTTGCTCTCTCTCTCTCTCTCTCTCTCTCTCTCTCTCTCTTCCTTGTTTTCAATATATGTATTTCAGTGAGCTTCTATCTAGCCGAGTTAAGTAGAACTTCATATAATCATGTTGTGGAAGATGATATGTTAGAGTTTGGCTTACCTTAATGTAGCTGGATTTTGGTCAAAAGGAAATAGAAGTTGGCATCGCATTTATGACGATGAGAAGATATGTAGAAAGTGAGTCGCGTGTATGGCAACAATTGGATACTGTAACATAAGAATTAAGAAAATCAGTCAAATTTACATTTGTGAAGGGTTGAAGGAAGATATTGAAGGATGGGCACCAAACTGGTTCATTCTATGAGAAAATGTCTATCAAAAGAATTCTTAAGAATCGAAAGAAGTGGTTATGGTGAGTCATTGAATATTCTTCATAGAAACATCTGGCGAATGGGAAATGAAAAAGAGATAGAGAGAAATGCTCAAAGGGGTAAAAATGCTAGAATCGGCTCTCTCAGATGTAGATGCATCTGGAAATAAATGTAATGGCGACCGCGCTAAAGTGGATGCTCTAGCTGACTTATTTTCCTTCTTAGTATTTGTTACTGATATCACATTTGTTTTTATGCAAAAGTACTGGTTAAAAAAAGACAAGAAGAAATGTTCTTCGAAACAAAAGACTTTGAAGGAATGCGTCCGAATTTTTATTAACTGATTGACTTTCATGTTGCTCGTTTGCTATTCTATGGAAATATGACTATATTTGGAAAAAGCGAAAGAAGTAATTTTTGTGACTGAGTCATTGCCTATTCTTCAACAAAGTGTTTCTTAAACATTAAGCTGGGAAATATTAAGAGTAAAGAGAGATAGAGAAAGAGAGAGAGAGAGAGAGAGAGAGAGAGAGAGAGAGAGAAGGGGGAATAGTGAGTACAAGGTAAATGTGGTGGATTCATCCCATTCAATTCATTTCCTTTCCATTCAGTCTCTTATTGTTGATTCACCCGTGTTGTCTGATCGAACGGCCTTCTCTGCAGAAATGACGAGGCAACCCGTGAAAATTTATTCTTCATCAAGTTCAAGGTGAGCCGAAATATGATGAAAGCAGCGTGCTTTGCTCACTCTTATAACTTTTAACAGTATATTTCACAATTTAATTTTAGTGGAGGTACCCTGCGAACAATTCTACAGGATCGCGCAATAGAACTCATATGAAGATGTCGACCATTCTTGAAATGAACTAGATCCTTATTTATTTAAGACAGACGCCAATAAACAACATGGAGCATAATCGGAATAATGCGCAGGTAAAAACAAAAAAAAAATTTTTCTCTATGATTTCAATACTTATGCCATTAATTGATGTTCTCTTTCTCTATTTTTTTCTCTCTCTCTCTCTCCTTCTTTCTCACTCCTTCCCACTTTTTCACTTTATGAGATTTGTTCGGTAACGTTGCATTGAAATGTGAATGAGCTTTTCTGAATTTGGTTTTTTTTCAGAGATCCACTAACAGCAACACCTTTCAACGCCAAGACACAGCAGATCCATCACCATCGAATCGCGCAAGTGATGAGGATATCAACGAAGAGATAATGCGCAGGTTTTTTTCTTGTTCATAATATTTCTATGTCATTGATAGTCAAATGGCGGTACATAGGACATAAAAAGGGGACAGACGGAATAACCTCGAGGGAGATACGTAAGAACATGTTAAGACACGAAGTCTAGTTTTTTAACGAATCATGGAGGTATACACGCAATTTGCAAGATGAGGCTTCGAGAAACTTCCATTGCGCATATATAAATGCTAACAAAATTCTTATCAACCAAGAATGGGCACAAATCCTGAAAAGTTGACAAGTTTTGCCGGAAAAGGTTGACGAATTTTGCCAACTTCTCTTCAGCAGGTGCGTCAACGCGGAGCCCGCAATCTTCCTTGTAACTTTCGTCCTGTCATCTTTTATGACAAGTTCGCGGTTGTTCATCTACTGGGCACGCTGTATCGAACTAGCAAAACCGTTCTTCGTCAGTTTTATTATTTATTTATTTTAATATCAATTTTAATGATGTGACAACAGTTCATAGACTCGTGTCAGATAAAAAAATTTCCATAACTGTATGAAATAATCAGAATATTTATACATATGTATCTCCATCACATTTCTTGTAAACGTTCTAACAGAATCACATTTTTGTCGAAATTATTTGCAGACAGAGAAACATGAAGTAGAGCTCACAATCTACTAAACAACATGTTTGAGAAGTAGTTTCCGGAGAATATTATGCCAAGCTATGCTTGTCTTATAGTTACCTATGAATATACTTTATTTACGCACACCATACATTAGTGATACGTGGTGTTAAACTTGCAAGAAAGTTTTACTAATTCGGGGAGTTCTAGCAAACAATTATTATTTGCACACAATTGTCTTGAGTGTGGTTCCATGCTAAAACAAAGAGTTTTATTTAACGACAATTTCCTTGTCCATCAGGGCCCACAAGCGAACGCATCGTGGATCTGCTCTCATATCTCGGACAAAAACTACGCCGGCTTCAACGACTTTGTCGAGCGAGACATCGCGCACACTAGCACTTTCATGATGGTACGCATCAATTCCGAATTCCGCATTTCGATTTTCGCATTCCGCATTTCGAATTCCAAATTTCGCATTTCAAATTGCTAAAAGAAGAAGGTGTGAGATGCACCAGAGTGATTAGAAGCGTCATTGCAGAGATGGAAGAAAGAGGTGCTAAGAGGAGAAGATTGGAAGGCGACGAGAGAAAGGAGCTGGAGAGGCAAAAAGAGCGGATACAACAAGGTCCAAGCACACAACTGAGATAAGAGTTCGTGCCAGAAACAGAACTACGCACGGACGCATCAGGTAAGGATATAGGAATTGTGTTCGAGAAGAGAGAGATAAGGAAGGAGCACAAGCTAGGGCTTTCAAAGAATCATTTGCCTACAGGTACACGACAGAGACAGAAGTCACAAAAATCAAAAAATGGTTTCTTGTTGGGATTACCAGAAAAGAGAACAAAGAGGCAGATAGGGCAAGCAGATTGTCAGACTTGGATGACTGGGACATTAACAACAGATGGTTTAGACGGATCTCGGAAGAGATGGGAGAGACGAGCAGGGACCGCTTCACAGACAACAGAAACAAGAAGCACGCCATCTTCGTGTCACCAAGATGCCTACCCGGTGCAGTTACGGTGGGCGCCTTCAGCAATCTAGAGCTGTGAAGAGGATAGCCGCTTTGGTTAGTCTCACACTCGTCACTCATTACAAAAACAATTGAGGGGATGATCAAGTATGAAGCTTTCGGGATACTGTTGGTTCCATGGGGGCCAGCACAACCCGTATTTAGCAGGCTAAAGAAAGAGGGCAAGGGGCCGAGTTAGTTAAGGAGGATAGACTGGGGAAAAACAGGGTCACAGCTATTCATCCCCTCCACATCCTCAGGAGCGTTTGAATCAGAAGGCAATAGATTCCCTTTTCTGTTCGTTAGATTCGAGGCACACAAGTCCTCGCGGCTCTGACAGTCTACACCTAATAAACCGTATCTGTACTAGAATGGTGTAGCAGAGCAACAGAAGAAAGGAAGAGAGAGAGAGAGAGAGAGAGAAAGAGAGAGAGAGAAGGAAAGAACACGAAGGCGGGAGAGGGTAGAGTTTGAAACGTAGGTTATGCTCGAAACGACAAAGGAGGTGAGAGAATAAATGGAGTTTCAAACGATAGACTCTCCCGCCGAAGGGTCTTAGCGAGAAAAGTACGGTAAGAAGAAAATGCAAGAAGAGAGCGGGAAAGACATAAGAAGGGCATTCTACGGAAGTTTTACTGCCAGAAGTGTTTGTTTGTTTGTTGTTAAAGGAGATTTTTAGGAGGAAGTTAGACCCTCCCACCCGCCCATAGGAATATCATTTTTACAGGAGGAAGAGTGAAGACAGAATTGGAAGAATTGGAGAAAGCATCGAGAACGGCAGGAAGAGGAGGGATAAGGAAGAGAGCAGAGGAGAAAATACTGGAGAGCAAAGCAGCAGCTACTATTGCCGCATACACGAGAAGCATCGATGAGTTTTGCACATTCGCTCAGGAGAACGGATTACCAGAAGAAGCAACCCTGTCAATGCGTCTCCTAGAAAACGCAAGACAGGTCAGTCATAGCGCCTTAGCAGTACACTCAACTGGAGTGAAGTTCTTCCTAGGCAATCAAAGCAGGATTAGCATCATTCAGAAAGCAATTATGGAATCAGCTAAGCGAAGCAGACCAGTAAATCACCGGGAGAATATCGAGGAAAACGAACTACAACGGCTAATATTGGAAGGAGGAAGTGGAGATCTACGAGAGAAGAGAGCAGCTCTGGTAACAGGCCTACAGTATGGAGGCTTCCTCAGAATTGCGGAAGCAGTAGCTCTGGAATGGGATGGAATCGAGGAAAAGAACGGTAACTTATCCCTTCGCATTAAAAGGTCGAAAACAGACCAAGAAGGAAAGGGTAGGAAGGCACATATCAATCTGACGGAATCTCCACTGTTACAAGAAATTTGGCAAAACTGGAAAAGAGAAAAACCATCTACCAACGCGAGATTTATTTTTCCCAACCTGAACAACCAGCAGAGAAAACATCTCAACCACAGCAGCGGCCAGCGACATCAAGAAGCTCATTATCAAGGCCGGACTACGGACATCTCTAACCACCCATTCGATGAGAGGAGGCGCAGCTTCAGCAGCAGCAAGAGCGGGAAAGTCATCTCTGCAGATCATGGAAGCTGGAGGATGGAAGTCCGAACAAGAACTATACCCATACATTGAAGATGTACCCTCCATTTCGGGCGGCCCCTCCAAAGCAGTGTAAGGATATAACATGTAATTAAGGATGTATGAATTTCATCATTATTGAATGTATAGACACGTTTTCGTTTTTATTTCAAGACATACATGAAGCAGTATAACTGTATAGGAACGTTTTAGAAAGTACAAGGTTTTAATCTTATGATGTATAGAAGCAATCTTTTATTTCATGATCTACAGAAGAAGTTTTAATGTCATATTTATAGAAGCATTGTCATTTTATAAGGCGAAGAAGCCAACTGTTATAGTAACCTGGCAGTAACTCACGTACCGTAACACCTAATAAACCGTATCTGTACTAGAATGGTGTAGCAGAGCAACAGAAGAAAGGAAGAGAGAGAGAGAGAAAGAAAGAGAGAGAGAGAAGGAAAGAACACGAAGGCGGGAGAGGGTAGAGTTTGAAACGTAGGTTATGCTCGAAACGACAAAGGAGGTGAGAGCATAAACACTGTTATGAAAAGTCAAAATCACAGATGTTTATCAATAGCTATAGATTTTATTTTTTTTTCATTTCGTCGGAAAAATATCATTAAGAAATCACAGATTGATTTTTGCATCTCTCTTTCTTTCTCCAATGACTGCAATGACTCTCTCTTTCTTTGCTCTCTCTATCTCTTCAGATTTCCTCTCTGATTATGTCGCTCGCGCCGATTCTCCAGGCGCTCGTCTTCAACAATCTCTACGCGTGGTCACTCTCTTTCTGGGCCGGCACTGCCTTCCTCGTCAGCGCCGTGATGCTTTTCCTGCTTGCCTGCGGCCAAATGTCCGTTTAAAGGCAACCAACTATAATATTTTAAAAAATAATTTAAAAAAAAACAAACACATTTTTTAATGGTAATTACATATCTGAATCGAGTTAAGCGCTACATTATTTTAATATTTTAAAATTTACTCTCCGTAGACATTTTAGGTCATTTTAGGTGCTTGCATAAAAGAAATGTTGGAAAAAGGGGTCAAACTTTTTTTTATAGAACGATTCACTTCCTAATGCTGCCGCAATGGAAGATGGACGCGGAGCTTCTTGAGCAAACGCTAGAGAACGACGATGGAGAGGAGGACGAGAGTTAACCAGGAAGACCTTCGGAACACGGCGAGAGTGACACGACGGCGGAGTTGAACGGATTCGAAAGAGAACGGATTGACCATATCCGAGCCTCGCCTGATGATGACACAAGTCTCGTAAGCTCTGTCATCGACCCCGAGAGTGCGGACGGTAACGACCGTGCTCCACTCTTCGTTCGAAGAAAATGAGCTATCCAGCAAGATCTATTGATCGATTTTTCTATGATGCTTTGTCTTCGTGGGAGTAGTTGGATCAATATCGGTTGTAACCAGGCTGGGCAAAAAAAAATTGGCTTCTTTCTTAAAGCAAATGTTGATGTATTACGGTATTTGTCTTTTTAACAGCATTTCTGGATTACTGTAAATAGTACTGTAACTGATCATACGCTTGCCACCATAATTCCACCAGATTTTTGCAAATAATGTCGAGCTATAATTATCGAGATTATTTTATCAAGGAACAGAAAGTAACAACGCTCGTTCAACAAACAAACCGGTTAGAGCAAACGCAGGAAGCATAACAATCTAGTTTAATAATTTCTACGGGGGCAATAATATAAGCTCGAATTTGACAAACAAATAAATAAATTTCGATATCTATATGCAGCATGAAAAGAACAAATGTAACCGGAAAGCTTTACCCAGATACCAAAAAAAAACTAGAAGACATTAACATTTCTGTAGCTTTCCCTTCTCTTTCTCTCAAGCCCTTTTTCTCTTTCTCCCCTTTCTCTATCTCTCATCAGTTCTCTCTCTTCCTTTCTTTCTTGTCCTTCTCTTTCTCTCTTTCTTCTCTCTCTACCTCTCTCTCTCTACCTCTCTCTCTCTACCTCTCTACCTCTCTTTCTCTATATCTCTCTCTCTATTTTTACCCTTTTCTCTTTCTCCTTATTTTTCCCTCTCTCTTTCTCTCTCCCTCCTTCTCTCTCTTCCCTTTCTCTCTCTCTCTCTCTATCAGTCTCTCACTCTCTCTCTCACTTAATCGCCTGTAGCCACTCGTCAAAGTAACTACACCCCGCCGGCTCGATCTCCTTGCCTGGCGCGCACTCGTTCGCGAGTGGACAGAGGGCGCAGGGAATAGCCACGAGGGGAGAGGCGCGAGGGGGCGCGTCACGGACACGGACTGCCGAGCCGTCCGAGCGACGCTCGAGCTGGCCATCCAGGATGGCGACCTGGGAGGGAGAGAGAGAGAGAGAGAGAGAGAGAGGAAGAGAGAGAGAGAGAGAGAGGAAGAGAGAGAGAGTGAGAGAGAGATCGTGAGAGATGAGAGAGAGAGAGGAGAGAGAGGAAGAGAGAGAGAGGAAGAGAGAGAGAGAAAGAGAGAGAGAGAGGAGAGAGAGAAGTGTACAATAGAAATCGAATAGAAAGAGATGGGATCAGAAAGAGTATGCGTATGCATATGAATAATTAAAACAAGAAAAAATTAAATTGAGATAAATCATAGAAATCACTTTCAATTCTCTCTCCCTCCCTTCACTATCTGTCTCTCTCTCTCTCTCTCTCTTGCTCCATAACTCTCTCTCTCTCTCTCTTCCTTTCTCTCTCTCATCATCTCAATCCAACCTCCAATATCCTCGCAATGTCCTCATCCGCGACAGGAACGTGTAGAATCTTGCGATCTCGAACAAAATTGGCCACCTGAATATATTTTTTTTATCTATCAATAATATTCTCAGTCTTTAGGAGGCTCACCTAGTTCAGCAGAAATAAAAAAAAAAAAAATTTCTTCATGTTTCCAAGTGTTCTCATACAAATATACCGTATTTTCTCTATTAGTACCCCCCCTTTATTAGAACCCCCCCCCTCTAATAGTACCCCCCTCTGATAAAGCCATTGAAAAATAGAACCCCTCCCTCTAGTAGAACCCCCCCCCCTCCAATAGTGCCCCCCCCCATAACAGCCTGAAAATCTCAGCTCGAGACGTACCTCGAATGGATCCTGGAGGTATGGGATGCTCTCTCCAATGAAATCATTGCAAATTCATTCAAAATATGTGGTAAAATGGATATTCCAGTGATGATTCCTATGAATTCGACCTACGATTCTTCTTATTTTGAGAAGAAAATGTTGTTATCAAACTTTTAGTGTCTCACATTGAAAAATAGAACCCCTCCCTCCAGTAGAACCCCTCCCTCTAATAGTGCCCCCCTCACGCAGGGCTATTGAAAAATAGAACCCCCGGGGGTACTAATAGAGAAAATACGGTATACATATTATTTCATTAATTTTTTTCCTTTTTAATTAATTGATTTTTTTTATCCATTCGCTAGCTGCGTGATAATTTCAAACCTGATTATAGCTTGAATGAATTATTGAACATCTTTATCTTTTTAATCCTACATTTCACAATATGGAATTCGAACTAAACTTATTAGTAGCTACTTATGTATTTTTCATGTTATATTTGTGTGGTGTTTAGAACTTATTAATTACTTAATTAATTAATTGTACACCTCAGTTGTTGTCGCGTATGAAGCAGACTTTTGAAGAAGGGAATCACCAGGATTTCGCTCGACCGCTTGCTTTCGCTTCTGAAACAAGGAGGGAGTGCATTTTACTCTACGTTCGCCTAAGGATTAACCTTATGGCCTTAAGCTTAGCCTTGGCATTAACATTATTGCCTTAAACTCAGTCTAAGGATTTTAATCAAAATCACACGGCATAAACATTGCGTTATCATTAACCTTATGATCTACAACTTACAATTAGGCTTAGCATTAACCTAATGGCCATAACCCAGCCTTTGCAAACTGAGCATCTCATGGCAGTGTTATATCTTTTAGCTTCACAGATTTACGGAATGATCAAGGAATAAAGATCGGAAGGGTACAGCACCTTTCGTATTAAAACAAAACGAACACCGAGTGGTTTTGAGTGCTTTTCCATGCCTATTTTTGCGAAAGGGTCCTTCGCAAAACTGACAATGGGGCCTATTGAAACACTGACTTAAGGACTTAAACTTATCCTTAGGATAAACCTTATAAACTCTAACCTGAGAAAGCATGCCGATGCATACGGTAGTGAGCGTCTGCACGAGCTCCTGGTCAAGTTGGCGATCCGAGTAGAACGTGCCGCCTGTGAAGGTCGCGTCCTCGACCGCGTCAAAAGCCATGTAGCACTTCTTCGTCGTGCCAACCGACTTAAGAAAGATATATACATTCCGTCAAAAAAATCTTTTATAATTAATTATAAGAAACTTTGATTATAATTATTATCATCAGCCTCACCGTTTGTCATCAAAAAAAAAAAATGAAAATTAAATTTTTTTTATTATAAATAGATTTGCATGGATATGTAAAAAAAAAGAAGGATAATAATAAATCTCAAACTCCAACAGCTTACAGTAGAACACTGTCAAGACAGAAAAATTAATATTATTAAATGTATTAATATGAATTATTCTTTTAACAAGTAATAAAGAGGAATTATTGAATGGATACCTTGACAGCTTTGATGAGCTTCTTCTGCTCGAGCGACTTGAGCGCTTTGCGTATCTGCAAGCAGTGTGTGTGTAGTTTACACTACTATATTAAAGAGGTTGTCCAGGGGCCGTAAAATGGGCATCTTAAAATCTACCGTAATCCTCAAGAATAGAGTATATAATTAGAGAATAATATTAAAGAAGGTAACCAAGGATCTTAGAATCTACCGTAATCCCAACATATAGTATGTAAAAAGAGACAAGCTCATACACAGAAAAGTACGGTAGATTTTAAACGCCATGGACAGCCACTTTAATCGTTTTTTTTTCTTATATATAAATTATTTTTTAGAGGAATGGGATTAAAAATTGAAAATTCTAGTTTGAATTTCCCGCCAAAACTAACTTGTAATTGCGAGAGTCCGCTTAGATCGCGTAGACTACGAATCCAGATGCCGCGGTTGCCAGCGTCGATGACGAGCGAGTTGAGCACGCTCTCCTCATTAGTCAGCCCGGCTGGCTCGGCCGCCTTCGCCTTCACGCGGAGCGCATCGCCAAACTAAGAAACAAGGACAAGATACCCTGAATCAGGGAAAGTGGCGGGAAAAAGTAAGTTTAAAATCACTACAAGATTACGGTAGCCATCTACCATGACTTATGATGATTCGTGGCAAGCGAGTTAGCTACAGAAGCTATCATCAGTTTTAATTTAGCTCAAACAACTCATACAAAAAAGTAACAGGACATTTTTAATAATAGAAAATGTTCACATTTTTACGCTCCATTTGGCGTATAGAGTAGCTCCTTGAAAAATGATATTAAAGCCAAACTTTGCTATTCCCAAATGATATTATACAAAAGAGTATCGTAATAAATAATCGTCTTGCGAAAAAATAAAACTAAAATGCAAACAATGCATGCGTTGACTCAGTCAAAAAAAAATGCACAGTATTGTCTATAAAAAAAATAGAAACGAAATTGTTAAGCAGCAAAATAAGCGATACATTATGCTAATCATAGCTAAAGTCAAAAAATAGCAATACCTCTTCTGCCGTTTTACTTCTCTCTATCTTTCTCTCTCTCTCTCTCTCTTTCTTTTTCTCTCTCTTTCTCTACCCACTCTCTATCTCTTTCTCTCTCTCCCTCTAACCTTAACCAACTCGACTCGATGGTCGGCGAGGAGTGCGTTGAGTGCGCCCTGTGCATCCGTTGGAGAGACGCCGTCTCCGAGGAGGCTGGCCAGCGCATTCACATCGACCCCATCTGACTTTGTCTCCAGCAGAGTCAACAGACGAGTGTCCATCGGCGGGAACTAGTATTATTTGAAAATATTGACGAGAAATCATCAAAATTCTTAAAGAACAAAAAATTATAATAATAATAATAATCAGAGTCAACACCCCAATTTCGCGGGTATATATATATAAAGAATTGCGGGAATATAAAGAGCGGCAAATTAACATGTTTAAGAAAAAAATTTCAAGAACAAAAAGGTTCTTGCAGACTAGCAAGGAACAAGCACCGCGAATATTGCCAATACGAATGCAAAACATGCATATGAACACATAACCCGACCATGAGGAACAGACTTCTCACAATCAGAGAGAAAATTCTACAACGTCAAAAAGAAGAAAGAGTTAGCAAAGTAATAAAAGAATAAAAAGCAAGAATGAGTAATGAAGAAGAACACGGTAATTTAGCTCTATACATTTCGCGTAGTTACCCAGCCGTGGCACTTTGCCAAAAAAACCACAATTTAAAGAGACTACAGTATCTCAAGATTGCATTAAGGAAAATCGTCATAAGACCTTTGAATATTTGAAATTTTGGTAAGAAAGTTTTATTTGGTGCTAGTAAGTGTGATGAATCCGAAATAACGAATAGGGACGCACACTCACGCACCGAACCCTCACCAAATCTTTTTCATCCACCGCCTTAAATCACCGTGAGAACGACGCAGTAACAGTAAGGCATTTTAAAGCAGACATTTAGTGCTCGTCAAGACTTCAGAATGTACTGTATTCTTCAGCTTTCACACCATGTATTCCTACAGACCACAACACCAAATGTATGTTGTTTCGCATGAATAATGTACAAACAGAAATAGTGATAATACGTTTATTATTAACAAAGTAATTGTTATGTCCCCTTCTCTCGACGGAAATAAGAAAAAAATAGTACTGAAGCATTGGGGTATCCTGAAGACACAAGAGAGAAGTCCCGTGCCAAGAAAGCGATCAGGCACAATCTAGATGAAGAGAAACGAAGTGAGAAAGAGAGTACAGGGGGCGAGGGCGATAGGGAGAGAGAGAGAGAGAGAGAGAGAGAAAGAGAGAGAGAGAGAGAGAGAGAGAGAGAGAGAGAGTGAAAGTCATATTAATGTGTCCTAGAGTGAGAGAGTGCGACGAGAAAGAATTGTGCTTCAAAATAATGACATTTCGCTATCTTTGATACTCTTGTTCCGGGGCAGTTGCGTACATAACAAGAAAACGAGCACCGGCCCACGCCTCCGTCTCCTATCAGAATAAGGACAGCGGGCCTTCATGATGAAGCAGCTGAGAGACGCCACTGGCGAATCGGTCAACGCAGCAGCCGATGTAGCGCTCGCAGGCAAATTGAGGTTTGAATTAGCATCTTGAAGGAGGAGGAACTTGAAAAATTATATTGCAAACCCCTTCCCCCGTATTTTTCTAATGGAGGTTTTCTCTCACAGTCTAACATGTCTCAATCTCTCTCTCTCATTCTCTCGCTGAGGCATTTACCTTTTCTCAAGCAAAAGTACTGTGAGTTGTGCGAATAATGCTAAAACCTTCACCTTTTACACCACTCCGGCCGAGGAACATGAAAAACAAAAAGTTTACAAACTTGACTAGATTTCGAGTCCATTCAAAACAGGTGTTTTAAACTTTATTTCCAATTATAGATTCCAATCACTCGGTTCATTTCTCTGTCGCCCATCATCATCATGATGCGCCTCTGGACATGGAGCTCAAGGGGCGCAAGTCTCGGAGCATTGAGATCGCGCCCTGATTCAACATCGAGCTGTCGATGCGTCACATTCATGGCATAAAGTCATCAGTCAAAATAAAATCGAGCTCGACAATCAACGCGTGCGATGGATGGCTATAGTGCTTCGAACCGCACGGGAAGAACCTTTGCAATGGGTGCTGAAGCAGCAGTCCGATCCCACTCTTGACCTGTACAGCTACATATGTATATAATACAATACAGTGCTAAACACGTCGGCCGGTCTGGATCCCCGAAGGACACTGCACCCACCTCTGTGCGCTGATCAGTGCAACTTTACGTTGTCGCTAATTATCAAGAGTTGAAATAAAGCTTTTTTGAAAACTGGACTACCATGCTATTGTTTATTCGTGATGGTGTTTAAAATCTCCTACATTTACTTATTAATAGTAATCTTTACATACATACATAAATTGAGATAATTCGCATATTTAATTTTTTTTTCTTTTCGGAAGAAAAGAAAGAGTAGTTAGGAGACCGCAAACGAGAGAGAAAGAGAGAGAGAGAGAGAGAGAGAGTGAGAGATAGAGAGAGAGATAGAGAGATAGACTGAGACAGAGATATAGAGACAGAGAGCAATAGAGGGGGGGGGAAGAGAGAGAAATCACCTTTGTCGATTTTTCACACTGTCCGATCTGTTCCAGTGATTGTGCAACTCTTCACAAGTTTTCCTTCAACTCTTTGCATTTGCAATTTGTATATTCTGATTAGTTCTTCTTTCCTTTCAGATAGACATGAAGCTGTCGCCACAATTAGAGCGAACTAAAAGTTGGAAATAACTTGCATGCCCGGTAAAAAGTCGAAATCTCAAATTTGAAAAGAATACATTTTGCCTTTCTCGACCCAGTATGATAAGGAACAACAAGTGACCACCATGTTGGGAGGGTTCTAATTTTGTACTCCAGAATGCCGCGGTCATTTTAAGCATAGTCTTCACAAACATCGCTTAACAAACGTTGACAAAAACGTTCGTGCCCGGTACATACGCGAGCATTAATCATTGCATAAAACAAGGAAAAAAGTCTTATGTTAGCTCATTGCCGATCCTTCCCTTCCTTATTTTCATTCGATTTCATTTCACTTACAGCAACAGGTGGCTTTTTTTACCCACTCTATTCGTATAGTTTGATATGTATTAAAGTTGAATCATTTATTTTACTATAGATATTTGTATGCACAATTTATACATTTTCCATTTTCAGATTGCTCAAGGCGTTACCCTCATCGTTTCGACAACAGACGTTCCTCATCTGTCTGAAAGAGGTATGTGGTTTTTTTTAATTAAAAAAGTTGAAAATAACTTGCATACATAGTCGAAATGTTGAAACAATTTTTAACACGTGACTTGTACAATATTCAAAACCATGCGTCTTCTGCTTCTCGAGCAAAACACGTCTCTCTCTCTCTCCCTCTCTCTGGTTCAGTTGATTTTGTAAGGATCATTCAACGCATCCCGAACCCTGAGGAGATGCTCCTTTACATGGGTACATAATTTGAGCTTGTATTATTTGAATGTGAATAGATTTTTAATATAAATTATCTTGTTCAGATACAAACTCGATACCTCTACAAGGAGGACGAAGTGGATCCCCTCGGGGTTACGGACGAGCTTGGCTAATGGCCGCGGTATCGAGTTCGTCTCGCAAGGACCCAAGGCATCCATGCCTACATGCGGCAGACGCCTGACGGGAAGATCCACGACAAGGCCAACACATGCCGACGATTCCCAGAGAAGAGATTCACTTCACGTCGATGAATGACGAATAAAGCTTGTTGAATTAAATCTTCTTTTCTGAATATTACAAGAGGAATAGTTACAACTGAAAAAGACGAGCTCTTAAATTCAATAAAAAAACTTTGCTAGGAAAAAAAGAAAAAAAAATCTCATAGTTACTGATACATTCTCAAGAAATATTGCTGTGAGTCAATTTGCTTAGCGAATACTTTTGCTGAAATATAATTGTACTGAAATCTTTTCTTGTGCTATAATGCATCTTGCATGACAAATATATAGTATTCTTGAACATGTGTGGACCTTCATGCTGAGGAAAAGTGTATTACTTGTAGAATTCTAACAACACGGGAACAAGTGTTGGAAAATATACAAGCGGGACATATAGTTTTCTGTTACAACGATTTTTTCGTTGAATAATGTAAGTATCCGAAGGATTACATTGAAAAATTAGAGAGAGTAAATGTTTCAAGGAGATTTAGAAGATAATTACTTTCTAATTACTTAATCAGGAACAAAACTTGACCATATCTAAACGACAGAAACAGAGAGAGAGAGAGAGAGAGAAGTGAGAGAAAGAGACAGTAAGAAAGTGAGAGAGAGAGAAGCAGAGAAAGAGATCATAAGACACGGAAAGCGTCGTCTTGCTTCTCTCTCTCTCTCTCTCTCTCTCTCTCTCGTGCACGATGATTCGTCTCCAGATGACCGAGTGGGAGAGTCGCCTGTGGCAGCCAAGATCGGTTGGCATATGAACTGAGGAGCACAGGAGAGAATATGAAAGTAAAGGAGAAAGAGTAAATGACTGACGATGAGAGATGGCGAAGAGATGAAGTGGACAAATTAGGAAAGGAGAGAGGAGTGGAAATAATTGAGAAAAAGTGGCAGACACAGATAGAGATTGGCGAGCTTTGTATCAGGGAATGATGACCTCCCTTTCGAAGTGGCAGCACGGATTGAATGAATCAGAGCATCTGAACAGTAAGAGAGAGAGAAAGAGAAAGAGAGAGAGAGAGAAAGAGAGAGAGAGAAAGAGAGAGAGAGAAAGACAGAGAGAAAGTGGCAAAGGAATGATAGAGAACCAACGATGGAGAATAAGAGAGATGAAGAGAGAGTGAGAGAGATGGGAGAGAGCCAATGGCCATCCTTGTGGAGCCTTCACACTGTCCGATCTGTTCCATTGATTGTGGAAATCTTCGCAAGCTTTCCTTCCACTCTTGTAACTTGTATGGTCTGCTTTCTCTACAATGTACTTTTGTTACAGATACAGCCAAAGCTGTCGCCATAGACGCGACTCCATTTCACTCCTCTCATCGTCATAAACACGATGACTTCAACTTCATTTGGACTAAAACCGTCACATTAAGGCAGGCTAAACTCGTATTATCTTACAAAACATAGTTACATAAAGCTACATACATATATTGACAGTTTTTTCCGCACGGTCCGTAGCCCCACACTTCTCTGCTCGGACAACCACATTTATACAGTCCTTGCCGTTTTCTTCATAAGTCGCTCTCTCTCTCCCTCTCCCTCTCTCTCTCTCTCTCTCTCTCTCTCTCTCTTTCTCTTTCACTACTCATTGAAACTGCTCCAATGTAGCCCGTCCCGTCCGGTTTGATTCGCTTCCCTCCCCGAGAAGTGGTCTGGGCAAAGGGGGTGAACCACGGTTCAAACTATAATTAAGCATTTTGCAACTTTTTGGGTATTTCAGAACTCACCTCCACATTCTGCGGAGAAATGAAGAGACTCAACTCCTGGCCGCTCAGCTCTCGATCTGCAAAGAAGCGATTCCAATCTGACGAGGTAATATTTTGATAAAACCGCATATTACCAGTACACAATTTAAAATGTCCATCTTCCTTTTCTCTTTCTCTCATGCGCTCTCTATCTATAGCGCCAACTCTCGCCCAATCCTGTCAATCTCGAGAATGATGACATCATGCTCTTCTCTATCCTTGAGGAAGCTGTGTGTACCATATATGTACATACGATGCAGACTCACAGGTATTCTATCTCTCTCTCTCTCTCTCTCTCTCTCGCTCTCTCTCTCTCTACTCTCTATCTCTCTCTTCTCTCTACTTCTCTTCTCTCTATTTCTCTTCTCTCTATTTCTCTTCTCTCCATCTCTATTTTTTTTATTTAGAACATTGATTTTGAGCTGCCGATCAGTGATGAGTACGTTGGAGAGAGCCAGGTAAATAATTTAAAATACACTTTTGTTTAAACAAAAATTGTTTATAGCCCGCTGACTCTGCTCAAAATGCGCTCAAGGCTCTGGCCGAACAGGTAAACTTTCGTTTTAAATTTTTAATCCAAACCTTATATTTACAGTACGGCACACAAACGAGTGAGTCGGAAGCCGATGACTTCCTACTCGCATCCCGCAGAGGCAATCAGTCACAGGTGTGTATCTCTCTCTCTCTCTCTCTTTCTCTCTCTCTCTCCCCCTCTCTCTCTCTGTCTCACTCGATCTCACTCAATTTTTTCTAGAGCTATGAACTCACACAGCTCACACCACTTGCATTCAACGCGAATACCATAAGCAAATTTAAAACTGCAAATTTCTCTTACTCTACTTTGCTTAGAATAATCTACGAGAGGCTGTCGATATCGAGGATGAGGAAGTATGTAGCTGGACCAAGTGCGTTGCGTCACTCTACCCAGGTATTTTTTTTCTCTCGCCTTTCTCGCTCTATTCTTTCTTCTTTAGCCTGTTCCGAGAGCAGAAGTCACACAAGAAGGCGCCGGAGTTTCTTCACAGGTATGTATTTCTCTTTCTCTGTTTCTCTCTCAACTCACTCGTTAATGGATCAACCGCGCTGCAGGGTCATTGCTGGGGTTGAGCACCCCATCGGGGACTTCTACACCATCATTAAAGCAGCGATGGCTACGGCAAGAAATTTAATCTCGCGACGGCCGAATTCGGCATCAGATTCACGGATCTCTCAACGCGTTCGCCGAACCACACAGATCTGTTTGATGAGGTAAAATTTAACAGGTATTCAAATAAATTTAAAATATGTACATGTTAAGATCCTCGCCGATCTCGTCCAAGGGAACATGCCAGAGAGCATGCGCCAGTCCAATAATGTGAGAGTCTCTCTCACTGTCACCCAGGAAGGGGCGACCATGTCGTTCGCTTCAACCAGCTCGGGAGTGTACTCTGAACTTCTGTTTGACAAGGTAATTAAAATTTAAATATTAAGTGAAGTTTAGAACTTTAATTTCAGCTGGATGTGAAAGTCGTCTATTGCGATTTCCCAACGGGTTCGGGAAAATAGGCCTACATCATCACAAACGTCGGGCGTCAGAATGTTGACGCCAAACACGGCGTCAACATTCTGATGCCCGACGCCCTGATCGTCAGCGAACTTGGTGGAAATGTTTTTTTTCCCTTTGAAGTGCTGGAGATCGCCTACTTAATGTATTTAAGGGTGCATTTTATTGTGTGTTATTATGTGCTGATAAATATATATGAATCGCTCATGGATTTTTAAATAATGAAGTAATTTCTTAATCGTAGAGGAATATGAAAGAGAAAAAAGAATAAAGGTATTCGTAAAAAATATGGCTATATACATAACTTCTACGCTATTCACACCCCATTCGTTTTCAACATAAGTGGATTAGTGAGGCTCTAATAAGTTGTCGAAGAAAGTGCAAGAATTTACGCTACAATCCTCGTGTGTGTTGCAAAGCATCAGTTCTTCCACTCTGCTTTCTTCTTCCAACCTTTTATTCTCTGTATTTCATAATGGAACGTAGCGCATCGTATTTTGCTATGTATGTATGTACATGTTATTATCACATGCAATTAACCGATATTTTCGAGGATCTCCAGAAAGAAAAAAAGTGAGCTGTGATGTCGCTTCGTCACGTCCAGCCGCTGGCTTCACTCGACGGTCTCTATCAAGAGGTGATGGCCGTCTCGGAGAGCGCCGTCCTTTGGCGGATGCATGGAGCGCAGAACCACGAAATCTTCCCTCTACTCTCGCGCCGATGCTTGAAGAAGGATAATCGTTGGCCTAACAGGGTTAATGAACAGAAATGTTTGTAAGAAAATCTTAAAATTTACATAGGAAATGCTCGACCTGTCTCATGGAGGCGCAATGGGTTGCGCTATCGCCTTAAGTTTTCGAGTTCAAGGGTTCGATGCGTTTTGGTGACAAAGCTTTTGCTTCTTTTTGTATAAAACTAAAATAAAGAGCAGAGACAAGCTGGTTTTAAAACGATTTTGAATGTATGAAGAACTATCTTATCATGATTTTGCGATGTATTCTGTAAAAATATGTTCACTTTTTCATTTTACCGTATTTTCTCTATTAGTTGCCCTGGGGTACTAATAGAGAAAATACGGTAAAATCGCAATGGCAACGGCTGCAGTTTTAGAATAGTTTAATGCTTATTTTCCCGTGAGGACTACGTATTAAAAATACTGAGATCACGATTGGCTTGGCTATGAAAAGAGTCTTCCCTGATTAGTTGTACAAGAAGCATATCAGACTAGCTAAACAATTCAATAGATCGTTATATGATTCTTTTTGTTAAGTTATATCATTTCATCATCACTGCCGCCACCGGCGGCATGATGTCATCGACGCCTGCAAATTCGGCGCTTCTAAGGCTACCGTTTGATTACTACCCTCTCTTCGCCAACTGGGCTGCGTTCGCGTCCGCATCGCAGCTCTTCTTGCTGATTAAGCAGCAGGACTTCACGGTATTGTTGTTCTTTATACTCGGCGGATGCTAGGCTGATTTAGAGAGAGAGAGAAGCTATATTGATTTCTCTATACTGAAAAGTGACACTAGCCAAAGGATTGTCTTCATTATCATCAACAGACCGCTCTTGTGCGCGTCGTATCCACGACTGATTCGCCGCTCTTCGATGGCGACATTGAGTGCCGGCCAGTGAGCGGCGCGTTATGCACGACGACTGGCGGCGAGTATCGCGTCCCTTTCGAGCTCGTCTTTCTCGACTTTGTCGACGATAACGAATACTTTGTGTTCCTCACGTTCGAGCGGCTCGTCTCCAGTCGCGTCATCATCAAGCGCTGCCGCATTCGCCGCGATTGGACGGCGACCGAAGCGGAAGCAGCACAAGTTCTCGAGTGCGTCTGCGACAGAGAAATGCCCGACACGAGGGAAATGGCGCGGGCCGTGGCCGAGGTGCGCGGCTTCTCCACCTACTTTGATATTTTCTACATCATGAAACGAATGGTAAGCAAGTGCATTCGTCATACCACGAGGGCCACAGCTACCCAAAAAAACCAAAGCAATCAGATGGACATGTCAAGGGAAGCAGTTGCGAACTCCTATTGCGCAAAAGCCATTCACACAATGCCACGTGACTTCTGGCAGCCAATAGCAACATCTGTATCAAACTATAATGTCATACTTTGACTCACAGAGTCAATATCCAAATGTACTACTTATTCGCTTTCTACATAGTTTATGTAGACATAATTTGTCTATATAATTATATTTACAATGTTAATTTAGATATTTACTGCTTTCGTAACGATATTTATAATTTTATGCAGATATTTACAATCTGCATAACATTATTACTCCACCCCCTCTTGCTCCCTTCACTCTCGCCCTTTCCTTGTCACCCCTTCTTATTTCCTTATTGTTAGTTGTGGAACTCTCCGCCTTCTCTACTTCTTCCGTATTATTTCCCATTGGTGCTCTCGTATGAATTAAATTACTTAAGGATGTTTAGCGTTTACCCTAATGAATGTTTTTTCACTCAGTGAATAATCGCTTAAAACTTCACCAATCTACTTTTCAAGGGCAGATGGCTTTCACGTGGAATCTCATGAACAGAGTGTTTGTTCAAAATATCTCCAATCAACAGGGGAAGCAACTTAAAACGATAATGGACAAATTTTTAACCAGTGAATTTTATTCTTTTATTTGATGTGATAAAAGCAACTGATGAAAGACGACCAAATTAGGATGAAATGAATTCTGGCAATTTATACTCTCAAAATTTGTATTACATGTTCATGTCTACGTGGAATCTTGAAAGAACAACAAAATTAGCAAAATAAAAGGTAGACTCTGTGATTTCTAGTTAAAAGTGCAGATAAACAACAAGTTCTGAATCCATTTTGACAAAGACACGAATTTCTCATCATTCTTCTGTTTGTTCGCCGCGAGGATTCATCGGAAGTCTGCTGAGGTTTCTTTTCTTTTCAAATCCCTCGGCTTTCACTTTCACTTTCTCCTCCCTGTGACATGGAAAAGTGCTGCAGGAATCCCGAGATGTCATCTGGCTGTCGCCACCTCTTCTTATTCCTCTTCGCTGCCGTCACATTGGCGTTCGGCGCTCGTCGTATCGAATGTGAGATCGAGCAGGTGTCTCTTAATCTGGACAGTTCCATCTTCAAGAATCGGACGGAGACAATCAAGGAATGCGAGCCGTGTGTTCTTGTATGTATTTATTATGATACCTACATATGTATGAATCGCACACATATGAATGAGCATAGGATGATTCTGTGCGCATTTCTAAGCTTTTCTTAACAACAATGCCTCTATCTTAACAACTATACTTATGCTATGTTCTGTATATTCTTCTAACAATAAGTGTACTTACAATTGCATGCCTCTCTTTCGGCCAGATTCAAGATATGCATTGAAAACCAAGCTTGTGGTGTATTTCTGGATGTTTCTTGCATCAACTCAATCACATCAAAGGTGAATAGATTTGCAATTTAATGCAATTTTGCTTCAATATAAAAGAACTTGAAGCATATAACGTTATGGGAAACGTGATTTTTCAATACTCTGCTCAAGTACAAGAAGAAGATGGAGAAGTCTACGCAAGCGAAGCTGCAGTCGATGCAGCAAAAATGGAATTATACAGCCGAATGTGTTTGGCAGAGGTCTCTATGGTCTATATGGCTGGATTATTACATCGAATTCCACGGCGTCTTCATCTGAGTTTACGCCAACAGCCTCCCACGAACACCCGGCTCTTCTTTCCTCTCCCATTGACTCCTACACATCTCTCTGAATCTCCCTCTGAATCATGATAAATCTTTGTTCGTTTCCGTGGCCAGTTTGAATTGACTATAAAGGAATGTGTTTTAGAGAGAACTTTTATTCTTATAGCTCATCAAAATATGTAAGATACGGGAAAGATAATTTAATTGGAAAATAATATTCAATCGACTACTAGCTTCACACATCTGGCGTTTTAATTCTTAGCGATAAATCATTCGAAGGCTCTTCTCAAGCTCAGTGCAGTGGCATTATCTAAGCAGATTGTGATTGCTGTGAAATAAAAATGAAATATGTAGATGTAATTTGCATATGATTCTAAATACAAAAAAATACTGAATAATAGAAATCACTGTTTTATAACGCACTGACAGTTGTACAATTTTTATTTTGACGAAAGAAGATAACTCGAACATTAATTGCATATTTCAATGCGAAAATTCAACTCTTTGTATAAAACATCCAAGGCATTTATGTAAACATGTACCTAGATGCGCACAGATCCTCTCCAATCGATTCGAAATTTGAATACCGAGTTCAGCCATTGTGATATCCTCGCATATACAAATGAAACGAGTTAACCACGCTGTGCACTCTTACGTTAAAAAAGGAGAGAAAATCGGGAGATACATATATGTACATATATCATCTTTTCAAAATTTGTGAGAGTATTGAAAAATTTGCAATTTGTTTTATCATTGGAAGAATGATTATTTGTAATTAGACCAATTATCATTGGGTTATTTATCATAATCATTTGACGGGATATTAGGACATCAACTACTAATAATAATTTTCCAATAATAATAATTTAATAGATGAGACAAATCTACTGCCCCCGATTGAAGTGGTCTTTTAGTTGTTAGTCAAGGCTACAACATGGCACGATTTGTTCTAGGGCGTTAAAAAAAGACAGTGAAGAGTGATAAGTGCATCAACACACAGATAGGCAGTCATCAGCTCATGTTCATTCTCCACGCCATCTCGAATGGCGGGCAGCAGTTGACACGCGATTTGAGTGCACTTTCAAGTGGAGAGACAGGCACTATCAATGAATTTGAAATGAGAAGATTAGCACGTGGCACACAGTGGAAATCGAGAACGAACGGGCAGTGATGATATGGCTTTAAACTTTTCTTTTTTTCAACCTAATTTACATTTTATTGTTGTCGTCTGTAAACTGAGACGACGTTGAGGAGAAGGCAGAATAAAAGCGCCTGTCGACAGCGCAGAGACACCAGACAGCCGCTCTTCTTCTTCTCTTTTGCAGCACTTTGAATTGACTCTCTCATTTTGAAAATTTCCCTCAAAATGTTTTGTTCGCACTGACAATTTATTGTATTAAATAATTCAGATTGCGAAGTGTTCAATACTCTGAAACTTACGCAGTTTTTTACAGATGATTTCGAAAGTGCTGCTTCTCGCAGCCGCGGCACTTCTCGCGCTCACAGCGAATGCAGCCTATCTTGGTCAGTAATTGGATCTTTTTTTTTTGTACAAATATGTAGGCATTCCTAGAAGTCTTTGTACATTGAGTAGTAAGCGTCGATGAGTGAATTTGAGAATGCAGCTTATCTTGGTCAGTGTTTAAAGTTACCACTTTGTTCAAATATGGGCGAATAATATTCCTAAAAGTCTTTGTATATCATTGAGCGTTGATAAGTGAGTTTGAGCTGGTCCGACGTGTTCGTGCTCGGGCTTCGGTCCAGGCAGTGGCTGCCCCAGTGGTTTCACCTGCGATGGTTCACTCGTGCAAGAGACCGACTGCACTCTCACCTTCACTGGAAAGTACTCGACTGGGCTCTGGGTTGGTCAACGATCCCCTTCATACTTCATTACCTCATTGATGCCCTAGTTTGCATTGTAGTAGTCGGAAGCAGTTGACTAGAGAATAAAGAAAGCCAGTGGTAATATTTATTATTGCTTGAAGATCAAAGCCGGCCTGGCTTCCTGGCAGAAATTCTCCAACTTCTCTTGCATCAACGGCGAGTACTTCGGAGACGGAGTGAAGTACACAACTGTGCCAAACACAGCCACCGTCTCCAAGAACGCAGGTTAGTAGAGACCAGCCGATGGGACAGAAGGATACATACAAACATATCTCACGGATGCAACCTATTCCGGATAGCGTAGGATGACAGAATGCCATTTCAGCCTGCGACCAATGTGGCCAGCCTGGATATACGTCCTCGTATTGCCCGCTTGACAACTTCTGCAAGAACAAGCTGGAGGTCTTCACACGAGTCAGCGACAAGTGCGACGGAGTCCGCTGCAGCGAAGGAACAATCTACGTCAGTTGCATAGAACAATATCGGAGCTGCCAGTTAAATGAATCATTCCTCTTTAGCAATACAGTAACGAGACCTACAAGGGTGCGGTCTCGGGTCCTTATTGCGCGGCAGTCACGAATGTCTTCAAGGACATCAACAACACCGTGCTCGGCGGACAGTTCACTTGCGCATACAGCTACAGTTAGAGCTTTTCTTATTATTCTCATCGCTTTTCTCCTCCCTCACTTATCTCTCTATTACACACTCTTACTCCATTCTCTCCATTCAGACTGCCTGAACTGCACTCTTCCGCCGAAACTAGTGAATGAGTCGATTGTGCCTGCGGAGGTGATGTCTGGCGTTGTTACCAATCTGACAGCTCTGCGCACGATGGGCGGAAGTCTTTCGGATGCTGATGTCGAATGCCTCCATACCTACTGCGACCCCGGCTATGACTTCATCGTGGGCTTTTTGTGTTATTCCTCGGAACCAAATCTGGATCTTCCGGCACATGAATGATTATGAAAAATGTATATTAATAGAAATAAAACTGCAGGGTTACCTCTTCCGTTTCGACAAATACAACTCGACCGTAGCCTCTGCGCCCTCTGGAATCAAGTGCTCGCAGACCCCTGGCGGCTTCTGGGAGTCTGAGGACGACGGCTCCAGCTACCCGACCAACGTCGTCTATGTCACCTGCATCCGCACCAAACGTTAGCATTTTATTATTATTTCAAATGTATTGCAATAACGTATGTAGATACTTTAAAAGGAAAATTACCGGCAACTACGCCGTAATGAAAATTAAGGTTGTGACGAGTGTGCAAAGCCACCGCCAGTTGACGAAGATTCCTGCCCACCAGACCACCGCTGCGACTCCAGCTGGCTCTACGTCAACAAGACTGCCTCGTGCAGCACTCTCTACTGCACTCAAGGACAACTCATGGTGGCGACGATTTTCGAGCACAGGCAGAGCATTAATTATATCTCTTTGTTTTCAATTGCAGATCCAGAACGGTGCTTCTTGGGATCCTGAAGAGGCGAGTCTGAACTGTGCGATCGGTGGAAGTTGGCAGACTGCCAGCGGCGCCAACATCACCGGAGCTGTGACTTGCGCTGTTGTGGGGAGTTAGTTGGTCGTCTACAGTATTTTCTCTCAATGTTTCCTCGCCTCCTCTGCTGCTCAACCTCTAAACGTTCTCAGCCTGTAATGACTGCGCGCCCATCTCCGTGACGTCATCCTCCGAGTACTGTCCTGAGGATTCGTGGTGCGACAACCTCGGAGTGGTGGTCTCTGAGGACGGCGACAACTGCACGAATGTTCACTGCTCGACTGGCTCTCTCTATGTCAGTGCCGTTCCTTTTCATCCCGTTTATGACGTCTTAGACTTAAAATTGTTAATATCTCAGGCGATTACCTCCGACGATAAGGTCGTTGCTTCCGACAAACTTACCTGCATTTCGTGTGGCTGCTGGCAGACCCAATCACTACAGAAAACCCATCTCATAACTTGTGCCCGGCCACAGAGTCAGCTAGCTACCTCTAAAATCCCTAGCTTCTGCCAACCACCGACATCCGTTTCACCTCCAGATTCCCACGAGTGCAAGCAGTATTCATACTTCGTCGAATTTGGCAGTTTCCAATGCCCCAACAACTACTCCTGTGATCCATCCTTCCTGGAATACTACATCGATGAAGATGACGTTGCCACGTACTCTTGCTCCAGGGGAAAAGTTTCTGTTAGTCTTTTCTAAAGTATGTATTGTTCCACTTTTACTTAAGCGATTCTTGTTTGCTCGTGAAGGTTCTTCAATACTACGCGAACAACATGTACTCGGCCTCTGAGTCCTCTCTCAAGTGCGGCAAGGACAAGCTCTGGCACACTGCCAACAACGAGAGCTTTGACCAGGGCGTCGGAATCACTTGCGTCTTTGAGCCAGGTTCCGCTAGATATATCACCATCAAAATAGCATTATATACATATCTATTTTAGTGTGCTGGGACTGCAATGAGACCGCGATCGAGACAGCTGACACATGCCCAGAAGGCTTTGTCTGCGTCTCGGAGCGTTTGAACACTTCCTCAAACGACGACGGATGCCCCACCCTAGGTTGCGATCGAGGAGAGCTGACGGTTTGAATTTTCAGTTTCCGCGTCTATATCATATCTTTCTAAGGCTCTGCGATTGTGCCCTAGAAACAAAAGATGATTGCAGATTCTGTCTGGCTCTTCGTGGAAGAATGCGAGTGACGGCCTGACCTGCAACAACAATCGCGCTTGGGAATTCGCTTATGAGGCTGAGGAGACTGCCGACGGAGATCGATTCACTTGCGCCACCAAGGAATGTGAGGATCAATATGGCCTGAACACCGCTAGATAAGAGATCTTACAGACTGTTTCCCCGACACTTGCGACGCTTCCCTGCTGAGTGGCTGGTGGAGCAAATTCTTCATCGCGGCCGAGTTGACTGAGCCCGAGTTCGCAGATGAGTGCTACTCTGTCACCGCCCCCGTCAATCACACTCTCTGGGCATTCGACGACAATGGACCAGTGGTGGTCAGTAGTTTTCTCTGTTCACTGCATCTGGGAACGCCAGCTGCCCTCTCCCGGTGATAAACTATATTTTACATCAGGCGATCGCTGCCGGTGTTTCCTTGGTGTGCACGGCTGAAGGGAAATGGATGACCAGCAGCGGCGAGGAGATCTCTTGCGATCACATCGGAATCGAAGGTGAAAATTCTCTCTTCCTTTTCACGGATCTGAGCGGCTTCTCCTTTAGTGCCTCTTCAATGCGACATTTCCCTTCCCGAGGACTTTATCGCTGGATCGTCCAATGAAGTCGAAGTCTCTCTTGAATGGTGGACTCCCAAGTGTGACGGTGGCCGTGTTCTCTTCGGCGCCTTCGCTAATGGATCAGTGCAAATCGTGCGGGGTTTAAAAAAATTCTTTTCATATCTTATTCTCTTTCTCCTAATGTATTCCAGAAACGAATGCTAATCTTGTCTGAAGGTAACCGAGTCATCTGAGGCTGCTTGCTCAGCGAGTATGTCTGGCTATTGGGGCATCTTCAGCAAGGTCTACTGCGCTGAGTGTCAGTGCTTACTTGGATAACTTCAAAACGGTATTAACATTTTTTGACGCATTACAAAAGTATGATTGTAGTCACCTTCTCCTGCAATACCACGGTTGTTTTCGGCGACTTGCCTGAAGAGGAGAGCGCCAATGCTACTGAGGTAAAGACACGTCTCATAATTTTCATTATTCTAACTCGCTTCTTGCAGGCCATCGTCTCCAACACGACTTCGGGCCTTCTGGAGGCTTCGTGCCCGAATGGCCTTGTTATGTACGGGTACAGCTCCTCGCAGTCTGCATACATCGTAATCGACAAGGACACTCTGATCTGTGGCGTGGAGGGATCTTGGGAGAGCTACGCCTTCATCTACTGTGCCGAGAGTGCGTTTAAGCTTTTCTTTAATTTCTTTGATTTTCGAGTGTAAGTCATTTCTAGTGTCCTACTGGCCAGGGAAATACCTAGAAAAGAAGATGTCCTTAACGTTGAGCTACTTTTCCTCAATTTCAGTGCCTCTTCCCTGCGACAGCTCTCTTCCGTCGGATCTCCCCGATGGCTACGAGAATGTCACAGAGGTCACCATTGACTCGGACTGGAAGGCCTCGTGCAAAGGTGACCGAGTCCTTTATGGAATCGACAATGCAACCCTTCAGATAATTGAGGTTAGCTTCAATTGATTCATCGACTTTATAGGTGGGAGAGCCCCAGAATGGTCAATACGTTAGCGATTCTTGTCGTGATTTCAGCTCTCCGACGCCTCGATGTCGGATTGCACGTGTTCTCGTGGTGGTCTGTGGGCAGCCCGGTTCTCCTTCGTCTTCTGTGCCAGTCGTAAGAACATTTTCTATTTGTACACCGATCAATTGATAATTCAAAACTGCGCCGAATAATTCGGGTGTGGTTTCAGCCAAGATGAAGTGCAAAAAGTCTCTTCCCGCCGACCGTGAGGACGCCTTTGATGTGACCTTCTCTGCTGATGGTGTTCCCAGCTGCCCTGCCGATGCGTTCGTTGTAGCCTATTCGATTGAAGGAAGCTTCAAACTGGTAAGCAATCCGTTACCACTTTCAGTCTTTTTATGTATGTTACAGGAGAGCAAATTTTTACTCTGAATGACAAATTTCAGATTCAAGAGTTCTCCAAGCTGAAGTGCGACATCTCCGGTTCATGGTCCTACGAGGCTGAGCTGTACGAGTCTGTCTTCTGTTCTTACGGTCAGAAATCCTTTCAGTGACTACTGTATTTTTATCTGGCAACTCACCTATCCCTGTTTTCTTTCAGGCTGCCTTCAATCTTCGGTGTCTTTCTTCGACCACGAAGAGTACATGGAGTACTCTTTCGACTATGATTTCTCTCCTCGTGAACTTACCTGCGGCAAGCCGGGGCAGCAACTCTTCTTCACTGTTCGTATTACAACAATCAAGACTCTTCATTACATTTGATATCTTAAATCATTTCCTGATGTACGTCCCATAAGAAGGATACACAGTCTTCTAATTGCGAACATTGCAGTTCATCCCGCCGGGTCAGATGAAGGAACGCTCTAAGCATCTGAGCAAGAAGCCTATCAAGTGCAACGTTGAGTGCGGCTGCTGGGAGCATGACGGGTACAAGCTCGGCAAGAAAATCAAGGCTTCCTGCCTCGACTGGGAGGATCTTCAGGGTGAGATCATCCGTGTCCTGGGGGAGGGTACATTCGTTCTGTGGCGGAAATCGTTTGTGGATTTTTCGCGAAAAAAGACAGAATAGGGAAATTCAGTGTCCCTCCACTGCCCGAGCAACTGCACCCGCCCCAAGGAATTCCCGTGCGGGAACGACAACAACTGTGCCCAGGCTGCGATCGACGCGCATGAACTCAAGGACAAGGAAGTCGTCTGCAAGGATGCTAAGGTTTCTAAATCTTTCTTTCAAACATAATCATAGTTTCGAACCCGTTTTCTATTCATACAATGGAATGGAACTATTTCAGATCAAATGCGGCAAGGGACAAGGCGCACTGAGCTTCGATGACGACGTTTCGAAGTCGCACAAGAATGGAAAGTGTGCTCCAGGATTGAACAAATTCATCCACCCAGAGACGGCTGTCCCGCTGAAGAGTGCTCTCTGCGTTGAACATCGTAGGAACAACATTTAAACAATCGATTGCAATTTCGAAAATGTGTTCATTCTAGATGGCTGCCCAGCTCTTTCTGCTCTGAACGACTCATCCCCTCTCTGCAAGTCGGAGAACTACGAGTGTGCGGAGCCGACCATCGAGTCCCACACAGCATACTGCCCAGATGGCTACGACATTTACATTGGTACTTGATCCCAACAGAATCCATGTTGTGCGTAGCATTTCCTCTGATGCAAACCCCCTCGTTGCTCAGCTAGCAGCTGTGGCTGTGAACCGCGTCGTCTCGAGGACGTTGATTCGATCAAGTGCGGCTCTGACAAGAAATGGCATGGAGGCCCGAAAGACGACGAGAAGTTTGTCGGCTGCCGAAAGCCCAAGCGTCAGTTGTTTCCTTCGATCTTGGACAATAAATGCCCAGTAAAGGCCACAATAAAATTAAGGAATTAATTAATTCAAAAATGCATTTAGCGGGAAGCTGCGCGTCGTGCCGCTCGCTCGGCCATCTCTACGGCTCGGCCTACGAGTGCCCCGGAGGCACTGCGCTCTGTGCCAAGGCCAAAATCTCGCCAGAGCCAGGCAGTGGATGCATGCGGGCCCTCTGCAACCCCGGTAGTCTCCTCTACACCAACGATGACGACGAACTGTCAGTTCCACATACTCACTCATAACATTTGTATCTGTTGTTCGGTGCATTCCATTTAAAGATCTCCTTTGCAGTGTGGCGCAAGATGCGATCTGCAACGGTGATGGATTTGTGAATGAGGAGGGCAGCCCTCTCATGGATGCTTCGTGCTTTTCCTACGGTTTGACTGACCATGAGTCCATTGCTATTCGGTCCTTTTCACAACCATTCACATACAACCATTTAGTGGATTGCGAGGCTCCGGAGACAATCGAAGAGAGCGACTCCCCATGCGAGGTGTCAATCATGGATGACTTCGAAGTCTCTTGGGCGGCCACTCTGAAATGTGGAAACGGCAAGGCCATCTTCTACGATGCCGGCAATGGAACGGTTGGCTATTAGTAAGCTATTATTATTAGGGTTGCTATTATTAGCTATTGTCTTTTCTGTCATGTATCGATAAAAAATAATAAAATGTAGGTTGCTGCTGCGACTCCCTCTCTGACCTGCGGTCGCCACCAAACATGGTACGACGGCGCGAAGCCACTGAAGAAGGCCAAGGCTTCCTGCCGCGACAAGTCCGACTGAGAAGTTTTAGTCGAATAGCATTGAATGATTCGCTGGCTAAAATTCCTTGATCCATTGACATAGCGTTGACTTTATTTATGCCCCGAATGAAAGGAAGGCGCGTGCATTGCAATGTTTCACAAATTAGCGCAACTGCGTCTTCATTCCTCCGTTGTGTGCGCCTGATAATAATACCCTATGGATCTTGATTCGTTAATAAGCTGAGATGACATTGGATAAAATGAGAATCTGTTTATTCAATTTCCTTCACATTTGAGTGCACCTAGCGGTAATACAAGAAGAAGGAATGTATCCCATTGAGAGTATTAGAAGCAAAACCGAAATGAAATTTGTTGTCCAACACTCGAAAAGACGTTGGAAGGCGCCTCGCTCGGCCTCAAGACAATGCGATCTTTTTACGACATAGACAAACAAACTTCCCCATATGGACAATCCATATTAGTGTTGTATTGAATTTATTTCATAATGTTCAACTGCACCTTCATTCTCAAGAAATTCGGTCATGTCCCGGAGCTAAAACAATTGTTCTGAGGAATGCGGGACCTTTCCCGGACTTTTGATATGCAATTGCATGGAACCTCAGAGGTTCTCTCTCCGGGAAAAGTACCGGATCAATTTTGCTCAAATGCGCCCTCAGCTCAGGAAAAAATCCCGGACATTTGAAATGGCGAAAAATAACGTGTAAAACTGGAGAAGTTGACAAACCTGCTATCGATATGGTTTGTCTGGCTCTCCCATTTCGCGGTTGTCTTTACTTTTCTCCCGCAGTCAAAACCATATCCGGGAAATAACGCTCAGCGATACCCGAACCAATGTCGCGTTAAGGTCCGGTAAATTGTTTTCAATGTATCTTACTTTCTTTCTATTTTATTTCTTTCCTTTTCGTTCATTTTCTTTCTTTTAGTTCATTTTCTTTTCTCATATTCCTTTTCATGCAGAACATTGCCTTCTAGGAGGTGGTTCATCTTGGAAGTGCTTGATAGCTGCAGTATTCGCTGACTCGGTTGTGTCTCCTTCACAATGACATGCAGTTGAACGTCAAGTCGAGTATAACAAGAAGATTTATCTCCAATCGAAAACTAATCAATGGATAAATCGAGGAAACACACAGAAATAAGTCACTGACGAATAGCAAGATGAAAGGGAGAAATAAAACGGGATGACTGTTCAGTCCCCACGCACGCATCGCATAACCGCAAGGCATCGAAGCTTGTAATCGTATAAGAACGGTTTAAGAGTGCTGTTTGAATAGACATGATGGAGCGCATTGCGCAGCAATAAATCACAGAGTCATTCGCAAAGTGTGAACACATTTCGTTTCTTTCTTTTACTTTTTTCCTTCTTGTTTTGAGTGCCCTTTTGTTATGCTGTCCCAAAACTGTAGGGATTGTTTTCGGAGATTTCCTTGCAATTAGCGCTTGTGCAGTTTGTGCAGGAGCGACCATTCAGAAATCTTCGTCTTTGAAGGGGTCCAGCGCCCCAGGGTATGAAACGATTTGAACAATCCATAGCTTATTCAAGAGCTCGTACAAAGCAGAACAGCACTCCGGCTCCTCAATAGTTCATTAGACTTCTTACTGACCTACTAATTGGGTTGTCAATGTTTCTTGTTTACACAGAGGGGCAACTCCAGCAATATGTACAGTAACAGAAAGAGCTTCACGGTACAAGGTATGTAGCCTTTGAATTGTAAAATTTGGAATAGTATGCGCAGGGTTATGATCTCGAACGGGTTGAGCACAGATGATGTAATGACCACTGTCATAAGAACTGCATCTTCCACACGCACCAAGGTTGCCCTGGAGTAATGGATTGCACTGCTAATATTGAGGTACCAATTCGAAATCCGGTATTGAACACGCTTTGGAAAAAATACATATGCTGCATTTAAAATGCATTTATACGAGATGATTTAATAGATGAGATTAATCTGTAGTCCCAAATGATGTGGTCTGTTAGTTGTCGGTCAGTGGGTACAACAAGGCACGATTTTCCAAGGGCGTTAAAAAAACGACAATGAAGAGCGATAAGTTTCAATTTGCAGATAAGGGATTCAACGTTATTGTTCAGTAACCGCCAATCGCCATCAGTTCATGCGATTTGAATGGACTTTCAAGGGGGAGAGACAGGCACTATCAATGAATTTGAATGAGGAGATTAACGCATGTCACAGTGATGATGATGGTTTTAAACTTTTTCTTCTGCCTAATTTCCATTTTATTGTTGTCGTCTGCTCAAAGACAGCGGTGAGTTGAAGGCAGAATAAAAGCGACGGTCGACAGCAGTGACAACAGCGGAAAGCCTCTCTTCTCCTTCAATTTTCAGTACTTACAGAATTCACTCTCATTTTGGAATTTTTTTAATTAAAATGTTTTTTCTTCGCCCTGAACATTTATTGTATTAAAAATTACAGAATTCGATATTTTAAACCAATGTTTTTACAGATGGTATCGAAAGTGCTGCTTCTCGCAGCAGTTGGACTTCTCGCGCTTACAGCGAATGCAGCCTATCTTGGTCGGTGGCTGAAAGTTAACATTTTGTTCAAATATGTCCGTATTATATTACTAAAAGTCGTTGAATAAGCGCTGATAAGTGAGTTTGAGCTGGTCCGACGTGTTCGTGCTCGGGCTTCGGTCCAGGCAGTGGCTGCCCCAGTGGTTTCACCTGCGATGGTTCACTCGTACAGGAGACCGACTGCACTCTCACCTTCACTGGAAAGTACTCGACTGGACTCTGGGTTGGTCAACGATCCCCTTCATACTTCATTACCTCATTGATGCCCTAGTTTGCATTGTAGTAGTCGGAAGCAGTTGACTAGAGAATCAAGAAAGCCAGTGGTAATATTTATTATTGCTTGAAGATCAAAGCCGGCCTGGCTTCCTGGCAGAAATTCTCCAATTTCTCTTGCATCAACGGCGAGTACTTCGGAGACGGAGTGAAGTACACAACTGTGCCAAACACAGCCACCGTCTCCAAGAATGCAGGTTAGTAGTGAGCAGCCGGGGAAGGCAGACGGAGACATCATAACTCCCGTTCTCGGAGAGCACCTACATCTACATCTAACACCATAGAATGACAAAATGACGTTTCAGCCTGCGACCAATGTGGCCAGCCTGGATATACGTCCTCGTATTGCCCGGCTGACAACTTCTGCAAAAACAAGCTGGAGGTCTTCACACGAGTCAGCGACAAGTGCGACGGAGTCCGCTGCAGCGAAGGAACCATCTACGTCAGTTGCCAGAAGCACATCGAAGCTTTCAATTGATTGAATCAATCCTCTTCAGCAATACAGTAACGAGACCTACAAGAGTGCGGTCTCGGGTCCTTATTGCGCGGCAGTCACGAATGTCTTCAAGGACATCAACAACACCGTGCTCGGCGGACAGTTCACTTGCGCATACAGCTACAGTTAGAGCTTTTCTTATTATTCTCATCGCTTTTCTCCTCCCTCACTTATCTCTCTATTACACACTCTTACTCCATTCTCTCCATTCAGACTGCCTGAACTGCACTCTTCCGCCGAAACTAGTGAATGAGTCGATTGTGCCTGCGGAGGTGATGTCTGGCGTTGTTACCAATCTGACAGCTCTGCGCACGATGGGCGGAAGTCTTTCGGATGCTGATGTCGAATGCCTCCATACCTACTGCGACCCCGGCTATGACTTCATCGTGGGCTTTTTGTGTTATTCCTCGGAACCAAATCTGGATCTTCCGGCACATGAATGATTATGAAAAATGTATATTAATAGAAATAAAACTGCAGGGTTACCTCTTCCGTTTCGACAAATACAACTCGATCGTAGCCTCTGCGCCCTCTGGAATCAAGTGCTCGCAGACCCCTGGCGGCTTCTGGGAGTCTGAGGACGACGGCTCCAGCTACCCGACCAACGTCGTCTATGTCACCTGCATCCGCACCAAACGTTAGCATTTTATTATTATTTCAAATGTATTGCAATAACGTATGTAGATACTTTAAAAGGAAAATTACCGGCAACTACGCCGTAATGAAAATTAAGGTTGTGACGAGTGTGCAAAGCCACCGCCAGTTGACGAAGATTCCTGCCCACCAGACCACCGCTGCGACTCCAGCTGGCTCTACGTCAACAAGACTGCCTCGTGCAGCACTCTCTACTGCACTCAAGGACAACTCATGGTGGCGACGATTTTCGAGCACAGGCAGAGCATTAATTATATCTCTTTGTTTTCAATTGCAGATCCAGAACGGTGCTTCTTGGGATCCTGAAGAGGCGAGTCTGAACTGTGCGATCGGTGGAAGTTGGCAGACTGCCAGCGGCGCCAACATCACCGGAGCTGTGACTTGCGCTGTTGTGGGGAGTTAGTTGGTCGTCTACAGTATTTTCTCTCAATGTTTCCTCGCCTCCTCTGCTGCTCAACCTCTAAACGTTCTCAGCCTGTAATGACTGCGCGCCCATCTCCGTGACGTCATCCTCCGAGTACTGTCCTGAGGATTCGTGGTGCGACAACCTCGGAGTGGTGGTCTCTGAGGACGGCGACAACTGCACGAATGTTCACTGCTCGACTGGCTCTCTCTATGTCAGTGCCGTTCCTTTTCATCCCGTTTATGACGTCTTAGACTTAAAATTGTTAATATCTCAGGCGATTACCTCCGACGATAAGGTCGTTGCTTCCGACAAACTTACCTGCATTTCGTGTGGCTGCTGGCAGACCCAATCACTACAGAAAACCCATCTCATAACTTGTGCCCGGCCACAGAGTCAGCTAGCTACCTCTAAAATCCCTAGCTTCTGCCAACCACCGACATCCGTTTCACCTCCAGATTCCCACGAGTGCAAGCAGTATTCATACTTCGTCGAATTTGGCAGTTTCCAATGCCCCAACAACTACTCCTGTGATCCATCCTTCCTGGAATACTACATCGATGAAGATGACGTTGCCACGTACTCTTGCTCCAGGGGAAAAGTTTCTGTTAGTCTTTTCTAAAGTATGTATTGTTCCACTTTTACTTAAGCGATTCTTGTTTGCTCGTGAAGGTTCTTCAATACTACGCGAACAACATGTACTCGGCCTCTGAGTCCTCTCTCAAGTGCGGCAAGGACAAGCTCTGGCACACTGCCAACAACGAGAGCTTTGACCAGGGCGTCGGAATCACTTGCGTCTTTGAGCCAGGTTCCGCTAGATATATCACCATCAAAATAGCATTATATACATATCTATTTTAGTGTGCTGGGACTGCAATGAGACCGCGATCGAGACAGCTGACACATGCCCAGAAGGCTTTGTCTGCGTCTCGGAGCGTTTGAACACTTCCTCAAACGACGACGGATGTCCCACCCTAGGTTGCGATCGAGGAGAGCTGACGGTTTGAATTTTCAGTTTCCGCGTCTATATCATATCTTTCTAAGGCTCTGCGATTGTGCCCTAGAAACAAAAGATGATTGCAGATTCTGTCTGGCTCTTCGTGGAAGAATGCGAGTGACGGCCTGACCTGCAACAACAATCGCGCTTGGGAATTCGCTTATGAGGCTGAGGAGACTGCCGACGGAGATCGATTCACTTGCGCCACCAAGGAATGTGAGGATCAATATGGCCTGAACACCGCTAGATAAGAGATCTTACAGACTGTTTCCCCGACACTTGCGACGCTTCCCTGCTGAGTGGCTGGTGGAGCAAATTCTTCATCGCGGCCGAGTTGACTGAGCCCGAGTTCGCAGATGAGTGCTTCTCTGTCACCGCCCCCGTCAATCACACTCTCTGGGCATTCGACGACAATGGACCAGTGGTGGTCAGTAGTTTTCTCTGTTCACTGCATCTGGGAACGCCAGCTGCCCTCTCCCGGTGATAAACTATATTCTACATCAGGCGATCGCTGCCGGTGTTTCCTTGGTGTGCACGGCTGAAGGGAAATGGGTGACCAGCAGCGGCGAGGAGATCTCTTGCGATCACATCGGAATCGAAGGTGATAATTCTCTCTTCCTTTTCACGGATCTGAGCGGCTTCTCCTTTAGTGCCTCTTCAATGCGACATTTCCCTTCCCGAGGACTTTATCGCTGGATCGTCCAATGAAGTCGAAGTCTCTCTTGAATGGTGGACTCCGAAGTGTGACGGTGGCCGTGTTCTCTTCGGCGCCTTCGCTAATGGATCAGTGCAAATCGTGCGGGGTTTAAAAAAATTCTTTTCATATCTTATTCTCTTTCTCCTAATGTATTCCAGAAACGAATGCCAATCTTGTCTGAAGGTTACCGAGTCATCTGAGGCTGCTTGCTCAGCGAGCATTTCTGGCTATTGGGGCATCTTCAGCAAGGTCTACTGCGCCGAGTGTCAGTGTTTACTTGAATAACCTCAAACGGTATTTATGGTTTTTTGAGGCATTTCAAAAGTATGTTTGTAGTCACCTTCTCCTGCAACACCACCGTTGTTTTCGGCGAGTTGCCTGAAGAGGCGAGCGCCAATGCTACTGAGGTAAAGACAAGTCTCATACTTATATCATTTCTTTCATGATTCCAACTCGCTTCTTGCAGGCCATGGTCTCCAACACGACTTCGGGCCTCTTGGAAGCTTCGTGCCCGAATGGTCTTGTTATCTACGGGTACAGCTCCTCGCAGTCTGCATACATCGTAATCGACAAGGACACTCTGATCTGTGGTGTGGAGGGATCTTGGGAGAGCTACGCCTTCATCTACTGTGCCGAGAGTGCGTTTAAAATTACTTAAAGCTTTTCTTTCAGTTCCCTCATTTTCGAGAGTAAGACTTTCTTCTACTCGTAATCGCTAGGGAAATACCATGAATGACTTTGAACTGCTTTTCCTCAATTCCAGTGCCTCTTCCCTGCGACAGCTCTCTTCCATCGGATCTCCCCGATGGCTACGAAAATGTCACAGAGGTCATCATAGACTCGGACTGGAAGGCCTCGTGTGAGGGTGACCGAGTTATTTATGGAATCGACAACGCCACCCTTCAGATTTTCGAGGTGAGCCTTCATTTGAATTTCATTAATTCACTTTATAGATGACATAACCCCTGAATATATAGTCTACATCTAAACTCTAACGTTAGCAATACTTGTCGAAATTTCAGCTCTCCGAAGCCTCGATGTCCGATTGCACGTGTTCTCGTGGTGGTCTCTGGGCTGCCCGCTTCTCCTTCGTCTTCTGTGCCAGTCGTAAGAACATTTTCTATTTCTACACCGACCAATCGATATTTCGAAACGTCGCCGAATAATTTGTTTGTGGTTTCAGCCAAGAAGAAGTGCAAGAAGTCTCTTCCCGCCGACCGTGAGGACGCCTTTGATGTGACCTTCTCTGCTGATGGTGTTCCCAGCTGCCCTGCCGATGCGTTCGTTGTGGCTTACACGATTGAAGGAAGCTTCAAACTGGTAAGCAATCCGTTACCACTTTTAGTCTTTTTATGTATGTTACATGAGAGCACATTTTTACTCTGAATGACAAATTTCAGATTCAAGAGTTCTCAAAGCTGAAGTGCGACATCTCCGGTTCATGGTCCTATGAGGCTGAGCTCTACGAGTCTGTCTTCTGTTCTTACGGTCAGAAATCATGACCCGCCATACAGTGATTACACTTTAATTTTACCTGACAACTCACCTATACCAGGTCTTTTTCAGGCTGCCTTAAATCATCGGTGTCTTTCTTCGACCACGAAGAGTACATGGAGTACTCTGACGACTATGACTTCTCTCCTCGCGGACTTAGCTGCGGCAAGCCGGGCCAGCAACTCTTCTTCACTGTTCGTATTACAACGACCAAGAATATTCATTATATTTGTCATATTAAATCATTTCTTGATATACTACCCATAAGAGGGATAGAAAGTCTTCTAAGAGCGAACATTGCAGTTTATCCCGCCGGGTCAGATGAAGGAACGTTCTAAGCATCTGAGCAAGAAGCCTATCAAGTGCAACGTTGAGTGCGGCTGCTGGGAGCATGACGGATACAAGCTCGGGAAGAAGATCAAGGCTTCCTGCATCGACTGGGAGGATCTCCAGGGTGAGTTCATCCGTGTCATGGGAAAGTTCATTCATACTGTAGCGGACTGGGGAAAAAAGACAGAATATTTAATTTCAGTGTCCCTACACTGCCCGAGCAACTGCACCCGCCCCAAGGAATTCCCGTGCGGGAACGACAACAACTGTGCCCAGGCTGCGATCGACGCGCATGATCTCAAGGAAAAGGACGTCGTCTGCAAGGATGCTAAGGTTTGTAAATCTTTCTTTCAAACCTTATCATAGTTTCGAACCCTTTTCCATTCATAAACTAATACAATGGATCCCATTACAGGTCAAATGCGGCAAGGGGCAAGGAGCCCTGAGCTTCGATGACGACGTTTCGAAGTCGCACAAGAATGGAAAGTGTGCTCCGGGATTGAATAAATTCATCCACCCGGAGACGGCTGCCCCGCTTAAGAGTGCTCTCTGCGTTGAACATCGTAGGAACAACATAGTAAACAATCGATTACAATATCGAAAATGTGTACATTCTAGACGGCTGCCCAGCCCTTTCTGCTCTGAACGACTCATCCCCTCTCTGCAAGTCGGAGAACTACGAGTGTGCGGAACCGACCATCCAGTCTCACACAGCCTACTGCCCAGATGGATACGACATCTACATTGGTACTTGATCACAACTGAATCCATGCCGTGCATAGCATTTCCTCTGATGCTAATCCCATCCTTGCTCAGCAAGCAGCTGCGGCTGCGAACCGCGTCACCTCGAGGATGTTGATTCGATTAAGTGCGGCTCTGACAAGAAATGGCACGGAGGCCCGAAGGACGATGAGAAGTTTGTCGGCTGCCGGAAGCCAAAGCGTCAGTTGTTTCTGTCGATCTTGGAAAATACAGGCAGTATTAAAAATTTGAATATTTATGAATAAAAAAATTTTCAGATGGAAGCTGCGCGTCGTGCCGTTCGCTTGGCCATCTCTATGGCTCGGCCTACGAGTGCCCCGGAGGCACCGCGCTCTGTGCCAAGGCCAAGATCTCACCCGAGCCAGGCAGTGGATGCATGCGCGCTCTCTGCAACAATGGTGGTCTTCTCTACACCAACGACGACGACGAACTGTCAGTGAAACATACTCACTCATCACATTTGCTTCTGTCATGTGGGTGAATTGCACACTTAAAGGTCTCCCTTGCAGCGTGGCGCAAGATGCGATCTGCAGCGGTGACGGTTGGGTGGGCGATGATGGCAGCCCTCTCATGGATGCTTCGTGCTACTCCTACGGTTTGACTGAGTCCATTGCTGTTCAGTTCTTATGACAACCTCTTCTTCAGTGGATTGCGAGGCTCCGGAAGCCATCGAAGACGGCGATTCACCTGGCGAGGTGTCAATCATTGATGACTTCGAAATCTCTTGGGCGGCCACACTGAAATGTGGAGATGGCAAGGCCATCTACTACGACGCCGGAAATGGAACGGTTTGTGCTATTGTCTCTTTTCTTTCATGAATCGATTAAAATAATAAAATGTATAGGTTGCTGCTGCGACTCCATCTCTGACCTGCGGTCGCCACCAGACTTGGTACGACGGCGCGAAGCCACTGAAAAAAGCCAAGGCTTCCTGCCGGGACAAGTCCGATTGAGAAGTTTTAGTCGAATAGCATTGTATGATTTGCTGGCTAAAATTTCTCGATAAATTTTCATTGCTTTGACTTTCTTTATGGATACATAGGAACACTTGACATCTTTCATAAATTAGCGCAACTGCGTCTTTAAGCCTAAGCCTTTGTGTTCGCCAGATTATAATCCTCTATGGATCCTGATTCGAGATGACATTGGATAAAATAAGAATCATGGTCTGAATGGTCGAGTCTAGTGCACGTTTAAAGTACAAAAATAGTAGACCCATTCTCATAATGTTAACCTTCTTTTTAAATCAATTAAATGCAAAACAAATAAATGCAGACGATGAGGAAGGTCAACGAGCATGAGCTGTACATTTTCTAGGATTTCACACCTTCCCAAACGTAATTTAGCGGAGAAAATGAAGTAAATATGGAAATCGTTGCCTCGAATTATTCGTTGTAGCATGTGAGATGCCGTGACGCCTTGACGTCATCGCCCATCGACAATGCTGTCGATTTTCTTTTAAGAGAAACGGCCTTCTTTCCAAGCAGCGCGCCTTCGTCGCTTCTCAGATCACATCCCGCGTCGAATGAGCCGACAGTCGTCATTCCCTCCTTAAAGGGAATTCTGCTGAAGTAATCGTATAACTGAAGGTGCCAAATAGTCTAGACAATGAATTATAAAGAGTAATAATAACGTATCAATAAAGACATCAAGAACACCATCAAGCGATAAAGTGAGTCGAATTCGACATCGCAAAACGGCTCAGTGAAAAAGTACTAATTGTAAGAGTCAACTGGGAATGCAGCACATATTTTGCATGGATCGTTACCGTCTTATGATAGCAGGGAAGCCCATTTCCGCAACAGGCATATGACTACAGGAATCAACGTAGTCTGAATATACATAAGAAGAAATATTTAAGCAAACAAATTCACTGTCATTTACATAGCCTGATATTTTCTTTAATTGATATTAAGACCAAATTGTTGTAAGGTTAAAGAAGAGCAACAAAAAGTCATCAAATACACATGTGTAATAGGCGTAGGACAGTTGAAGTAGAGGAAAAGAGTTGAAGTAGTGGAAAAAAGAAAGAAAGAAAGCAAGAAAAAAAAGTTGTTGCCATAGTTGCCTGCAAACATATCAGATCACTCAAGTTGACAGTAACGAGCAAATTAATATTTTGTGCAGAAACACGTTTGAAAATGGAGCGCAATGTGCTGCATTTTTTAAAGGAGGTATCTGGGCAATAATTAACCTATGTTTTGTTCTATATGGATAAGTTAATCTTTTCGTTAAACATATATCCAGAAAGTTTGAACGATTTTCTTTCATTAAATTCTGAGCAATAATAGCGTGAAAACTGGCGGGTAGAGAATTAGCTACGGTAGATCATAGCCGCCCTCCTATTTCACATGCTCTCTCGATTGAGCAACAGGCAACTTCATGAGCGCACGCATTCAAATGGATTCTCTAGCGCTACTGTATAACTATTCGCCGGATACTTCCTTTAAACCGGCTAAAACAATAATTTTTTCGTTAGTGCCAATCTTGTTTTAAGAAAATAACGTTACCAACGTACATACTTAGCAGCGTCGATTTAGTCTAGATTGACCTGAAGGCTGAAATAATGTTTTCTATTTATTAATATGTAGCAAATAAAAGTGTTAAATGCGACAGAAATACCAAAGTCATAGAAAGTCTAAAGCACTGCCGGAGCCAAAGTCTCCTGACTACGTCGTTCATATTAGCGGTAAGGAATATAATATGGTAGTGGTATGTTGTCGTTAAATACTCGGTCTCACCTTCAATCTGCTCCGTGTACAGGTCCTCCACAAAAATTCTCTGAAAAATATTCCAAAACAGGCTCCTTTTCAAGAGATTGTCAACATGCATATGAGTTTTTTTTGGAAAACGTTCAAGGCATGTCAAACTGATTCATTAATCCTTTATTTTTGCAACCATCATGAGGGAAAATAGATTATAAATGCTTATTAGATTTGTATTTTATTTATTTATCGTAACGTATGCTGATGTATATTTCGATGCGATTGCTGAAGTATGATTTTGATTGCCGTAGTTCAAAGAGTCTGCACAACTTCTTGTTGGCTACACCTTGACGCACGTGAGCTGCGGTGTGAACTTGCGCTCATTGGACATCCACACAGATCTTCTCATCTGATCGAAGACGCATGTGGCCACACTACCCATTGGAGAGTAGTTGCTGGCTCGAAGCTCGTATCCGACGGCACACCTGGCGACCGTCTTCTTTGCCTCCTAACAATAAGCACACATTTTATTGTGTTGTTTGTTCGTGATTAAAAGAATACGTCGATTACCTACCGTCTTAACTTGTATAGGAATCCCGTAGTTTGGCATTGGCACTTGATAGCAAGCGCCGTTATTGTCTTAAAAAAAATGAGGAGTGAAAAAAGGAACCTGTTGCAGGGACTGCTATGAGATATTGTAATCTAATTACTGCAACGGGACATTGTTATCTAATTACCAAAGGCGCACGTGTAGAATTGTTCGCTGCGTGACCATTCTCGCTGCGTCGATTCGGCGTCAGCGGGTGGTAAGCATCGATTGGTGAGCTCTTCCTTGATTGGACCGTTCTCCGTCTCGCTCTGTGTGTTTTAATCATTAGACTTAAAGGGCTGAGAGTAAATGTAAATCTCTTTAGGTTTGAATGCATGAATCCTACGCAAACAAATGTGTTTTGGCTTTCATGGTCACGAAAATTTTTCGTAGAAAAGTAATGGACTACAAATTGTAACTGACCATCAAGAGACGGCCGTGAACACATGTTAGAATGCCATTGCCGATCGTTACATCTTCGGGCAAGCACTGCATGCCATTCGACACACACAGGCAAGCCTTTTCAGACCAGGGCATCCCGCTGGAAAATGTTAATTCAACATGCAGATTTACTTACATACATTTCAAATCCTGTAAACGACAAAGGGACATATTTTCATTTGTTCGTGTTTATGATTCTATAAAGCCTAGTCCGCCGCGTAAACATACGCTTATACTTATTTTTGGTGCACTGGAGACGTCATGCGCATGCTAATGGGAGGATTTCACATAGAAAACCGCCGACTTGCTATGAAGTGCTTGAGAAAATTAGGTTTTTCTATATATGTCGCTACCAAGCAATTCCATTGAAGTTTTCTAACGCCGCAGAGGAAACCGCTAGTTACGTATGCTTTTGGCTGATGACGATACACATGCATGTGATATGTCAATTAGGGGACTTCAAAAAAAATGCACGAAAAGTTGGATTTTTTAAAAATTTACATACATCATCAAAAATGTGCAGGATTAATACTACTAAATTATCAAATCGTGTATATTTTCAAGGAAGCATTGGAATTCTAACATTACTGAATGGCGCCACTCCGCAGAACAACTCAAGCAGATATACATACCTTTGCAGCCAATAAATTCCGCGTTAGTGTCCCCGATTTGCCATTTGCCGCCTCTGCAAAGTGGTTCCGTTGTGGTTTCGGTCGGAGTCGCCCATTTGTCTTTCAAGTAGTAATATTTTGAGCTTCCAGGGCACTCGTTAACTTCCATGTGGAATTCGTCGTCCAGATGGATGATTGCTTCCGAATAGTTAGCGCCCACAACGGGAAAGTCTCGTTTGCAGTTGTCGTCCCCTAAAAATTAAGCCTGTTTTCTTTCAAGAAGTCTTGACTGACTTATGAGCACGGCTTAACAGAGCCTCTCCGCAAGTCTTCGGTAGGGCTTGCTCCTGATCCAGATATTTGCAATTTAATTACACTATTAATACAAAAATATTCACATTTTAGCCGTTTTGCAATAAATGGCACGTTGTTCGTCTGAAGAAATCAATCACTTGGTCACGCTCAGCAAAGGTAGATGTACATGTATAATATATGTATATATATATATATAAATTCATTCTTACCGTTTTAAGTACAAGTGAAAATGGCGGCGGGCACTCACGGGCATGACACGATTGTCTTCGGAACAATTCGTCGTATCTTTCAACTCAGAATAAAAGTTGTATATATAACATATAAATTCCGACAAATACTGATTCAATGGGCTGCCAAAAAAAAAGCTGGAAAAGTAATGTGCTAACCATCGCGTAATCCGACATTTTCCGGCATATAAAATCCGGAAGCTGTACTGAGCGGTAGAATCGATGGGACATTGCAATGGCCGGTGCAGTCAGCACCTATTTTCGCTGAAAATGCCAAAGATGTATGCAAATTATCGATATACATAGAATAGTATTTACTTATTGCTCATTGTATTTTTATGCTTCTTATCACTAAGAAGAGTCGAATTTTGAAGTTGATTAGAATTAGGTTAATAAATACATTATAATACTGATTCGGCCACGTAGCAGGAAATCTTAAAGTCTCAAAATAATGAGAAAACCTTTTCATTTATATGGAGTGAGTAAAATGGAATTTGTACAGTTGAACCTACAGCATGCAATCGAGTAGTAACAGTTGCTGCCAATTGTCCATTTTCCATCTGTCCCGCACACAGCCTCGTCGCCAGCGCCAGGAGAGAGCTCGGTGTATGGCGAGCTTGCTATTTCTTTCACGAAGAATTCCTTGGGCATTTGAGTGCAGTAAGACATGGTTTTAATGATTTTATGGCAAAGTCTGGCTGTGCCAGCGTGTTGTTCGTAACGACGGTATTGCACGACGAACAATCTAGAAAAAAATCTTTCGAAATGTGTTTTGGTACTTTGACACTGGAATATTTTGGTAATCGGGGAGGCTTATCTTGAAATTGTCATGTATCAAGGGACGATATTCGAGCACGTTCATACATATGTACATGGATGCAGGTGCCAACATCTTATATTTTTATACATGTATGTATAAAATACATGTATTTTAATACATGTACATATATATATGTATGTATATATATATATATATATATATATATGTATATATATATATATTATATATATATATATATATATATGTATATATGTATATACATGTATTAAAATATATGTCGTACCAGCCACACATGCAACTTTTTCTGGTCGATAGGCTGGTCGAATTCCATTGATTAGCCATCTCTGATGTGCCATCTCTCCCGCAGATTAAAGTATTCACTGTTCGAGTGGAATAAATCTGTAATGATGAAGTGATTAGACTATACTAGCTGTGAGGTCTGTTAAGACGAGCGAACACTGAGCGGTATATCCATCCACCCGATGGGCGTACCTCAGCAATGATCGCCAACTGTTGCTTTCCCACACATGAATAAGAAGTGCAGGCTAAGACGACGCTGTCTGTAGCAGCATCCGCATACATAAAACCAGAAAACCATCTTGATAAATCTTCGACGGTAGCAGCAGTAATTGATGTGCAGCCTCGGCAATTTTGTTTCGCTGAATTATTTAAATATTATACATATGTATGTATGTTCATACATATCTCCATTAAAGAACGTGCCGTCGCGCATTGTGCGTACATTAAAGTTTAGGCGCAAAACCAAACGCTTACAGCTAGTGTTTTGTACATTAATCTGGATAAAGTAAACTTAGTATAAATATAAATAAATAATTGTATGTATATATATGTATATATATGTATATATATTTATATGTATCTTTTTATGCATAAACCGTCAAACTAACCGCAAGCGATTTGGTAGTAATATGTTCCGGCGATTTCCCATTTCTCTGTCGCGGCATCGCAAACAGCCAGTACTCGCGACGATTCCGTTTATCGTATCCCCTTCATTTTCCAAGTAGTAGAATGCGTTGTCTGGACATGGCTTCGCTTCGAGAGGTTCGTCCTGATATTTGTAGCTGGACGTGAACTCCGGGCTTTGGAATTTGGAGAGCGGCGCGTCAAGCTTACGTGAGCACGTAGTATGGCCTTGAAAATATGTAATGACTTTCTTGATCATGTTATATATGTAGAAGGCTATATCCCTATAATAGCATTTTCGACATAAATATTTCAAGAAAAAGAAACGCAAGAAATAAGATGTTAACAAACTTTTGACACATGCGTCCTTCGCTGAATCCTCGATCGGAATTCCGTTGATCTTCCAGTTGCCATCGAACGAACAAGACAAGTCACCGATTTCGCCGTCGAATGGCCCAATCTAAAGAATCGACTTCTTTGTTCAGTGTTTATTCAGAGACAAGAATCTGCTTAACCTATGCTTTGTTAGACTTGTTTCTTTCAATGGGACAAACTCACCCAAACGAAAACATCGCCATCGCTACAATGATATCGGCTGCATGCGTGACCGTTAGTGCGCGAAGCAGGGCCAATCGGAACAAATGAAGAGAAGTCGCCCCGAGTGTAGTTGACCAGCGGTTGACATGCTTGGCAAACGGCTTCAAAGATAATATTCATTGCATGTTTCACAGCTCAGATTCGATTTCCGTTTATTTATTTCATTAAAGTAGATATTCTTGTTACAGAATTTTTCTGAAATATTATGTGTCCGTTCAATACTATAGAGCCATAACAGGCTCAATTAATGTAAATTTCATATAGACATGAGATGTTAATGATGAAAAACGATGTTATTCCCATGAACCAACATACAATGCTGTTCCTCCAAAATTGCCGAAACGTTCCACTCAGCACGCATTAAATATCTCATCACAGACACCTTGGACCATATTGAATCTGTATTCGTTGAAAAGGAAATTAAATTCCACATGCAACACAAATATTACTTCATTCCAAATACGAGTTGGAAATGAGTAAAATGACTTTGAAATTTTAGTATGCTCTAATCTTTGAGCTTTATGTTAACCCTCTAAATATGGTCACCGTACCGTCAATCATAGTATGCTGGATGTGGCAAAACAAGAGGATTCTAAATATATAAAGATCTTTTCAAATAGTTTACTTCGCAACGAGCTACGACTTGCGTGCCATTTGGAACATTGCGCGCGCAGCGTTCCAAATCGGCCATTTTGGCGGTACTTCACTGTACATACAAGTCTCTCCTCCGCAGACTGCGTAGTCATACACGAAGCCATCCGAGTCTCGCCATCGCGCCAGCTCGTCTTCCACGATGCGGTCGATCACGGCGCCCCGAGCGCTGACTCCATACAAGAAGGAATCCGCGCCGCATGTCGCAGTCGCGCATTGACGCGTCGCGGATGCCGATGTAATCAGTGGCTTCAACGTATTCGAACAAATATATTATCAGAGGAATGCCTTGGGGCATTCAAAAAGAAAAGAGCCCGCTTGCCTTATGGAACTTTCCTGCTGGTATGAAGGTTGGCACTGCTGAGGAGCAGTAAGTGCTCGCTGAATGAATTTTGATAAGGGACTTTGAATGTGTGCAGGTAAAGATTACAATTTATATAAATCGCCTACCAGAAGATAATCAAACGGCCAACTTCCGCTTGGCGCAGAGTGCATGGGAGGAGCTGTCACAGGCGCGTCTGCCGAACTGCCACCGCAAGTCGCTGCAGCGAAGCATTGCGTGGGCGCGACCGTTCACGAAGAGGCGCGCGCGAGGGTCCGCGCAACTCAGGCGCGCGCAGCCGGTCGAGGGGCTCGTAGTGACGCTGGAAGGAACAAGGAAGTATTGAGTATATGGGTACACTCATCCCTACTTGAATGCCGCAGCATAGACTTGGGCTGTTCTGCAGTCGAAGCCGAACTTGGGGCAGTCCCGTATTGGAAGATAGCGCGGCGTTTCACAACTCGAGCATCCTAATATAAATAAAGGCATCATAAAGGCATTAATGGGCTACTTGTATGGTCAGCCGTACCATCTACGACATATGAAAAAATAACTTTAAAAAAGTAATAATAAAAATATACCTTGATCACACTGCTTGGCTGAAGAGATTGCTGGTAAAGCTATAAGAAGGACCAGACCAAACTGCATCTTCCGCTCTAAAATACAGCGATCGCAAGCAAATCGGCTGCAGCTGCAACTGCAATGCTTCCAACCAAAGTAGAAACTGAGTCTTAATTGAAGTTGAAGCCAGCCTTTCAGAGCATCAGAGCGTTCTTTCTCTCTTACCAGACAATTTTGATTAAGAGCGTGACATTCTTCGCTTCGTGGACGGTCGCGCGTACGCGACGCTTCTCTGCCGCAGCAACAGCCGGTGTCAGTTTGGCAGATGCGCCTTCGACAACAGATTCTAGAGTGAATGCACTCCTGCTCTTGCTTCAAGACCGATCACTGTGTGAAATTTACTATCACGCGCCGATAAACATGAATCAATCAGTCCTTTGTATCTAGCCAGTTCTAAATCAACATTGTCGGGAAAGAAAGAAAGGGCGCAAACCTATGCTCGGACAGAGAACTTCAATTGAGGCTCTGCTTCTAGTTTGGTTGGAGACATTGCTGCTGCAGCCAGTAGATTGCCTGTGATCACTGCGTTTTCAGAGAGGAAGATACACCTTGGTTTGGTTCTTCTTCTAGCTTTACAAGCAAGCTCTGATTCCAAACTGTGTGATCAAGGTATATTTTTACATTCTTCTGTGGTGTTTCAATTTTTTCATATGTCATCAGTGTTACGGTTGAGTTTACAATTAGGTCATTAACACCTGAATGCTGCTTAAATTTGTAATAGGATGCTCGAGTTGTGAGTCGATACGCTAACTTCCATTACGGGACTGCCTCAAGTTCGGTTACGACGGAATAGTCCCGTGTATGCCAGCTTTTTCCATTATACGCTCAATGACGGCATATGCTGCAGCCATCAAGACGCCGTTTCACAGCGATTCATCGTGGATGCGAACGGCTTCAAAAAAAGCGAATCATGTAGAAATTTAAATAGATAAATAATGAAATTAGCGATACTGTTCATATGATTAAGAAATTGAAATAATGAATAAATCAACCCTTCTGTTCATATAATTAAGAAATTTACATAATAAACAAATTAACCCAAGCGTTTATATCATTAAGAAATGTATAAATCAACCCTTCACACGAGAGAGCATACGTCAACATGATGAGCGGAGCATAAGGAGGATCCGGATACAAAATCGTAATCCATATACGATATCCGAAGCAAAAAAATCACAAGCTATTTACAAAGTCTGTTAACCCCAAAATACAGAGAGCCAGAGACACAGCATTGGCCAACAACGAGGGTACAAGGTCGAATCAGGTGACAGAAATTCCAAAGTCGTACAAAGAAAGTCAAATGCACTGCCGGAACCAAAATCTCTTGTATCGATCGATCAATTAACGGTGAAGAACATGGAATGTAAGTGGAATGTTATCATTTTATGCTCAGCTGAGCGTCCCAATCCTCCTTCCACAAATATTCCAAAAGCATAATCCAAAAGGCTCCTTGTCTAGAGATTGTGAACCGCATACGAGTTTTTTGGAAAACCATGGCGGGATGCCAAAGTGATTCATTAATCATTTATTATTCATTAGAGTAAAGAAAAAATCTTTTAATATTTAGAGTTTTATTTATTACTTATTTATCGTATCTTACAACATATTTCGATGCGACAGCACATATATTAGTTATACTGTTTCGGAGTTGAACGGGACTCCTTAGCTTCTGGTTACACCTTGATGCACATGAGCTAATCTGTGAACTTGAGCTCACTGTTCACCCACTTATGTCCATTCATGGCCATTCCGACGACGCAGAAGGCCTCACTGCCCATAGCACCGTAATTGTAGGCTCGAAACTCGTATCCAGCGCTACAATTGCTACGACCGTCTTCTTCGTTGCCGTCACCTTACAATTAGCAAAAGAGCAGTTTCGTTTCGTAAATTCTTGAACTTGTAAAAAAGGAAAGACACATTTTCTTTCTTGAAATATTTTTTCTTGAAATATTATTTATTCTTTCCGTTTTTCGTTGCCTACGTACCGTCTTAATTTGAACGGGAGTCCCGTAGTCCTCCTTTGGCGCTTGAATGCAAGCATCGCTGAACTCTGGAAAAAAGCAAGGAAAAAGGAAACTGTGTAGAATAATTCCTATGAGACATTTATAAAGCGGCGTCATATCTATTTACCAAAGGCGCAAGTGTAGTAAGAGTCGCGCGTTGACCATTCTCCCAGCGCCGTTTCGAGGTCATCGGCTGGTATGCATCGATTGCTGAGCTCTTCCTTGACTGGACCGTTCTCCGTCTCGCCCTGCGTGGTTTAATCATTAGCCTGACGATTTGAAGGGCTTCAAGGATCAGCGCATGAAAGCTGTACATAACATATGTATACTTTCAAGGAAACGATCATGTTTTGAGAAGTGGCCAAAGAAGACGAATACACATATTAACATTAGGAGTTGCCCGTGAGCACATCGTAGAATTTCATTGCCCCTTACATCGTCGGGAAAGCACACCATGCCGCTGGGACAGGCAAGTGTCTTCAGTGCGGGGCATCCTGTTGAAAATGTTAACATAACGTATATATTTAGATTTCAAATCATATAAACAAAAAAAAACACACACACATATTTTCATGTTTTCGTGTTGTTGTTTCTAGGAAGCCTAATCCGCCGCGTAATATACCAATGCTACATTTCCTTTGGTGCACTCTGGGCGTCGTGCGCATGCTATTAACTAAATTCGCGGATAGCAACACCGACTTACATTAGAAATCACGGTTTGCTCTGCCACTATTGAGAAATTCCATTGGTTTACAAGGTTAACACACCGAAATTGACAGATCAGTTACATATCTTCATCAGCCATTGCCCTTCGAAACTAGCGGTTTCGCAGGTCAATGGCGGATGAAGAAATATATGCTTCTGATCTGTCCATTCCGTTGTTTTCCAAAAAAACACACGAAATGCTGGAAAATAAATGACTTTTTTTTAAAGTTACAGCGTCATCAAAAATGCGTAGAGCTGTCATTGTCAATAGCGCCATCTCGCCAAATTACTCAGGCAGAAATATACCTTTGCAACCAATAAATTCCGCTTTAGTGCCGTCGACTTGCCACAACCCGCCTCTGCAAACTGGCTTCTCTGCGGTTTCGGTCGAAGTCGCCCATTTGTCTTTCAAGTAGTAATATCTTGAGCTTCCAGGACAGTCATAATCTGCCATATTGAAGCCGCCGTCAATTTAGGTGATTGCCGCAGAATAGTTGCTCCCTCAACAGGGAAGTTTCGTTTGCAGTTGTCGTACCCTGAAAATTGAATTTGTTTTTTTTAAAAGAATTCTAGATCAACTCATGAACACGGAATCGGACTAGGACTTAGGGAGAAAAAAGGAGATCGAGCGGTGGGTAAACTATTCGGGTGCAAACAATAGTGGAATTATGTAGCTATGATTAAGACAGCCTCTCCATAAGACTCGAGCACCGCATTATTGGGTGCTGCCCTGGTTAATTTTTTTGGATTTCGTTTATGAAAATTGGCTCACCTATACAACTCGACGTCCTCTACAAGATACCGTACATTTTAATTTTTTTCAGAAAAATTCCGTGCGAGAAACAGTACAGTACCCTTCAAAATATGATGAACCATAACTCGGCTAATTTTCCGAACTTGACGAAAATAAAGATACCGTTCGATAGCCCTTTGGACGCACTTCAATAATGATCGGGTAAACTTTTCAAAACAATCGATTTTCGACCCAAAACACGGCCCTGAACATTTTTATGATCACTTTTTGGCAAATTTTTGTTCATTTTTGGAAAGTGTACCCTGCAGTTTTTTGATATGTTGTAGCGCGTGAAATTTGCTACAAGAATTTGTTTCCTTCAAAAAAATCCTGGTTGGCACACCTTGCGAAAAATGCGCGCGTGTCGGTCAAAATGGCGCATTTTCGGTCGCCGAGACACAGTGCAAGCGCATTCATCGATCCATAACTACGCTCAATCTTAATGTTACAAAATCGTAAGTATATCATCTAAGAGCTCTCATGGAGATCTTCAAATGTTACATACATACTTTTATTGAAAAGTTTGGATTTATATGGGAAATTTCGTTCTGTATAATTAGAAGGCTTAAAAACCTACTTTATAAACATTTTCGCCTGTCAAAGCATACATCATAAGAGAGAGGATCAAATTTGCTACAAGATGAACCCCTTTCAATGGAATTCCATGCGTAGGATCCTTTGTTACACGCCATAAGAGTAGGATAGCAAAGCGTTATGGAAAAACTGTAGAAAAAAGGATTGGAATATTCTAATTCGAATTTGGAATATTCTAATTCGAATAACCTAAAATGTGAATTCTTGGACAAAATGACAGCGAGGCTACTGGCACTATTTTTCTGATTTATAACAAAAGATCGTATGCATGCAATTCCATTGAAAGGGGTTCATCTTGTACAAAATTTCATCCTCTTTCTTATGATGTATGTTTCGACAGGCGAAAATGTTTTTAAAGTAGTTTTTTAAGCCTTCTAATTATACTGAACGAAATTTTCCATATAAATCCAAACTTTTCAATAAAAGTATGTATGTAAAATGTGAAGATCTCCATGAGAGCTCTTAGATGATATACTTACGATTTTGTAATATTAAGATTGAGCGTAGTTATGGATCGATGAATGCGCTTGCACTGTGTCTCGGCGACCGAAAATGCGCCATTTTGACCGACACGCGCGCATTTTTCGCAAGGTGTGCCAACCAGGATTTTTCTGAAGGAAACAAATTCTTGTAGCAAATTTCACGCGCTACAACATATCAAAAAACTGCAGGGTACACTTTCCAAAAATGAACAAAAATTTGCCAAAAAGTGGTCTTAAAAATGTTCAGGGCCGTGTTTTCGGTCGAAAATGGATTTTTTTGAAAATTTTACCCCATCAAAATTGAAGTGCGTCCAAAGGGCTATCGAACGGTATCTTTGCTTTCGTCAAATTCGGGAAATTATCCGTGTTATGGTTCATCATATTTTGAAGGGTACTGTACTGTTTCTCGAACGGAATTTTTCTGGAAAAAATTAAAATGTACGGTATGTTGTAGAGGACGTCGAGTTGTATAGGTGAGCCAATTTTCATAAACGAAATCAAAAAAAATTCCCCAAAGGACAGGTCGTGCTCAAAGGTTACAGACATGCTGTCTTAATGAAGTACATACTTATCATGCAGCTTGCTCTTAAGATACGTGAGCTGGAATCCTGATCATCGAACCATAAATAGTCAGCTTCACATTTTAGCCGTTTGGCGATGAACGAAACGCCCAGCTCCTAAAGAACAGATGGATTCTTTGAGTGAACGTGGGAATGTACACCTCTACCGCGATTTGATATTACCGTGACTATTGCAAGTGAGAATGGCGGCGGGCACTCACGGGCATGACACGATGGTCTTTGGAACAATTCGTCATATCTTTCCACTTAAATAAAATATGTTAAGAAAATTAAGGCCGACAAATATTTATTCAATGGCCTGCAAAATGAATCCAAAAAAATTTGTGCTTGCCATCTTGCAGATCAACATTTACGGGCGGCTTATAATATCCAGGGATTGCTCCATTTGTCGGTAGAATGACTGGAATTAAGCAATTTCCGGTGCAGTCAGCGCCTCTCTTCGCTGAAGATGTCCATGATGTAAGCAAGCTAGTCATGTATAATAAAGAAAATTTGTTATTTTCTATCGCAGCATTAAAAAGAGTGTCGAGTAGATAAAGTAGATAATGAATATCTACACAATTGTACTATGTACATACATACATACATACATACATTCGAATATGGACTCTGTGAGTCATTGTTAGTAGTTTGTAATTGCCATGTGCCGGTTTCCTATTGGCTATGCAATGTGGCATTGTTTGAATTGCTATTGCTCATTAGTATTATCATAAATGAGTCTCGTCTATATAAGTCTCCGACCGGCGGGCTCATATCACTTCGCTCATTCTCTCTCATCTCAACCTCAACCTTCTCTCTAATAAGACTGTCTTCCGTCTCGCTTCTCTCTTCACATACACCACAAATAGTTTCATCATTGAATATGATGAAGCGACCAGTTTTTCTTTAAACCTCGAAACCATGAGGAATTCTCTTTATTTTTGAGAGAGTGCAACAGAAAATGTTTGTTTGCACCAACAGCATGCAATCGAGTAGTAAGTGTTGCTGCCAATTGTCCACATTCCATCCGTGCCGCACACAGCCTCTTCGCCAGCGCCAGGAGAGAGCTCGGTGTATGGCGAGTTTGAGGTTCCTTTCACGACGAATTCGCCCTTAGGGAATTTGAGTGCCTGTAGACATTGATTCGGTGCTATTATGGCAAAGTCTGGCGGTGCCAGTGTCTTGCTCGTGACGGCGGCATTGCACGACTAACAATCTAGAGCACAAAAGGAAAGGAGTTGTGTTACTTTGAAATTTAAATCTTTTGATAATCGGGCGGGGCTGTGTTAAAATGGACTAGCATCTAAAGTAACGAATTTTGAACCTGAGAACCTTCTCATATGTGTCATGTAAGACGCCATAAAAAAACTTCATATTTTCGGGGGCAATCATTTGAGAATCAGCTGTTTAGTCAAAATAAATCAAGATTATTCAGAACTTATCTCTACAGGACATGCTGTTTTTCCCGGAGCAGGGGAGTGGGGAGGGTGCGAACTTGTTATGTGATCAAAACAACGAATTATAAGCGGATATGAGGCTCGACATTTTACATGTAAATACTTATGCACATACATACATAAATACGTACCTGTCACGCACGCAACTTTTTTTGGTTGATAGGCTATCCGAATTCCATTGATAAGCCAAGTGCCGTCTCCCCCACATTTTACGCTTTTTACCATTCGACGACCATCCTAAAATGATTAGATTATAACACTATGCAAGTTTTTGATTCTGTTGAGGCATTGAGCACAAAAAAAACCCAAAAAGATGGAAGTACCTCCTCATCAATGATCGCTAACTCTTGCTGTTTCCTACATGAATAAAAATGGCATGACGAAACGCTCTTGGAAGCAGCCTCCTTAAATTTAAATCCAGAAAGCCAGCCGGTAAAGTCTCCTTCGTTTGCATCGTTAAGTTGTTCACACTCTTTGCAATTTCGTTTCGCTGAAATAATTCGCATTTATGTAAACGTCATATATAATACATAATTACCATTCATGCTTGTAAATTATGCCACAGTTTCTGAAAAAATTAGATTTTAAGTTCGCCACTGTATATATTATTCGCTACTTTCTCGCAGGAATGACGAGATAGTCTCCCATATTCCAGTGCAATGCGGACTATTTAAACACGTGGTAAATGATATACGCTCCAGGAACCGTAAAGGCGAGCACGCAAGCAAACAAGATCCACTGCTAATTGCCGGCATAAAGGTCATTGGTCAGTACAAAAGTAATTTTTTCCATTAATTTTTTTTTCAGATGCATACATATACATACATACATACGTTAACTTTAATAATAAAATTCACTGCAAGCGATCTGGTAGTAATATTCGTCGTTGACATTCCATTTCCCCGTCCTCGCGTCGCAAGTAGCTGGGCCATCACTCATAACATCATCGTATGCCTGATCACCCTCATTTTCCAAGTAGTAGAACTTGTCGTCTGGACATGGCTTCGCTTCTAGAGGTTCGTCCTGATATTTGTACGTGAACTCCGGGCATTGGAATTTGGAGAGCGGCGCGTCAAGCTTGCGCGAGCACGCGGTTTGACCTTGAAAATATGTTGTGACTTCTTTTCTGTTTATGGTATACATTATTTTTCATATGTATGTACATACATATATCCCCATTATTCATGTAGAAAAAAACATAAACAAATTAAATACTAACAAAACTTTTGACACATGCGATGTCCATTGCATCATCGACCTGAATGCCGTTGATCTTCCAGTTGATCATCGAACGAGCAAGTCAAGTCGCCGATTTCGAAGTATATCTTACGAATTTACTACTTTAATGATTCTTTGGCTATTACTCAGAGGGAAAAATCGGTTTAATCTATGCTTAACTCGTTGCTAGACTTGATTTTTATAATGAAACATGCTCACATTAACGAATACTTCTCCATCGCTACAGTGATATCGGCTGCATGAGTGTCCAATAGTGAGCGAAGAAGGGCCAATCGGAACAAACGATTTGAACCCGGCCCCAGTGTATTCGGTCAGCGGTTGACATCCTTGGCAAATGGCTGCAAGGAATATTAATCATTGTATTTTTCAGATTTCCGTTCCATTTATTTCTTGCATAAAAGTAGATATTCATGTCATAGAACTTCATCGGAAATCTAATGCATCTAATGAAACTATAATCGTCAACATACAAGTCTCTCCTCCGCAGACTGCGTAGTCATACTCGGTGCCGTCAGAGTCTCGCCATCGCGCCTCTCCCGTGCACGCCAGCTCGTCTTCCAAGATGCGGTCGATCCACGCGAAGCGACGCCGTACAAGAAGGAATCCGCGCCGCATGACGCAGTCGCGCATTGACGCGTCGCGGATGCCGATGTAATCAGGGGCTTCAAAGTATGCGATCTTTTATCATAATGATACCGAGGGGCATTTTGATTCCAAGAAAGACAAACCCTTACCTTACTGAACTTTCCAGCTGGTAGGAAGCTTGGCACTGTAGACGAGCACTGAATGAATATTAAAATGACTGTTGTTGTTATGTTATGACAACATCTACAAAAGAGATAATCTAATGGTCTGCTTACGCTTGGCGCAGAGTGCATGGGAGGAGCTGTCGCAGGCGCGTCTGCCGAACTGCCACTGCCACCGTGGGAATGTATGTATGCCTCAACCTTTAAAAGTGAGTCGATCTTACCGTGACAATTGCAAGTGAGAATGGCGGCGGGCACTCACGGGCATGGTACGATGGTCTTTGGAACAATTCGTCATATCTTTCAACTAAAAATAAAATATGTAAAATTTTAAAGAGTTTAAAAAGTTATGTGGAGGACATGTTCTCGCTATTAGTGGGGCATGCTGATATTTGTGGCTGGAAGTGACAAAGTCCGCGCTTTGGAACATGGTGAGAGGCGCATCAAGCTTGCGTGAGCACGCGGTGCGGCCTTAAATAAATATATATATATATATATATATATATATGTATATATATATATTACAATTTTGGTTATGGTATTTAACATAGACATATTCTTATTATATTGGCATTATCTCGTGTGGATCGTTAATATTTTCGACTGATTTCAAGAAATGCACTGAAAGTCAACATACTTTTGACACATGCGACTTCCGCTGTTCCTTCATCTATAATCGGAATGCCGTTGACTTTCCATTTGCCATCGAACGAGCAAGTTAAGTCGCCAATTTCGGCTACTGTAAACGTCTAAAGAAACGGAAATTTTGCTGAATATTTTTCGATTATTTAGAAACAAAAATCTGTTTCATCTATGCTTATCGCTTTGCTTATAATGCTACAAACTCACCCTAACAAAAACTTCACCATCGGTACAATGATATCGGCTGCATGCGTAACCGTCAGTACGCGAAGCACGGCCAACCGGAACAAATGAATAGAACCAATTCACAGCGTAATTGGTCAGATCATTACAGCCTTGGCAAATGGCTGCAACGAACAACATTCATCGCGTTGTTTCACACAGATCAGCCTATTTTCTATTTCCATTTTTTTTCTGCATAAAACTATATTTCTCGGAAATATTATGTGTCCATGCAATGTTTCAGAGTCATAACAGGCTCACTTAATGTAAATATCGACTTGAGATATAAATGGCGAAGAGTGGTGTCAGTTCCATGCAACAACATACATTTCTCCTCTCCACAGACTGCGTAGTCATACTCGGTGCCATCCGAGTCGCGCCATCGCGCCTCTCTCGTGCACGCCAGCTCGTCCTTCGAAATCCTGTCGATCACGGCGCCGCGCGCACCGACGCCGTACAAGAAGAAATCCGCGCCGCATGACGCAGTCGCGCATTGATGCGTCGCGGATGCCGACGTAATCAGGGGCTTCAGCATTTTGAAGTTTCATGTGGATATCGAGAGTTATTTTGACTATAACAATTAGAAATGAACCCGTTTACCTTACTGAACTTTCCAACCTGTAGGAAGCCTGGGACTGCTGAGGAGCAGTAAGTGCACGCTGAAAGAATTTTGATTAGGGTCACGAAATGTAGATAAACATGACTGTCTATCGCCAAGATAATCGAAGGGTTAGCTTACTCTTGGCGCAGAGTGCATGGGAGGAGCTGTCGCAGCCCATTCTGCCGAAATGCCACCGCCAGTCGCATCAGCGAAGCATTGCGTGGGCGCGACCGTTCACGAAGAGGCGCGCGCGAGGGTCCGCGCAGCTCACGCGCGCGCAGCCCGTCGAGGGGCTTGTGGTCACACTGGAAGGAACATCGAATGTTGAGTATATAGCTACACTCATCCTTACGAATGCCGCAGCATAGTCTTGGGCTGTTCCGCAGTCGAAGCCGAACTTGGAGCAGTCCCGTAATTCAAGATAGCGCGGCATCACGCAACTCGAACATCCCTCTAGAAATAAAGTCAAGATTTGCTTATTAAGAAACAAAGCTCAACCATGACATTGACGACGCACTAGAAGGTATGTACCTCGGTCGCACCGCTTGGCAGCATAGATTGCTTGCAAAACTGTAAGAAGAACCATATGAAGCCGCATCTTCGCTCTAAACATGTAGCGATTGCAGGCAGTGTGCTAGAAGGCCAGTCTCAATTGAAGTTAACTGTTCATATGTAGTGTTCAGTTCGTGCTCTTTCTTTCTTTCCAGACATTTTTTTATTAACAGCGGTGACATTCTGCTAAAACTGTCAGGCTGATACAAAGAAGTGATTCATTCATGTCTATGAGCATGCTTGAAACTGGTACACTCTGGGTGCACACTACAAACGACTGTCGCACGCGCGTCTGTCGAATTGCAAGCGCCGAGTCCGCGTAGCACAGACTCATAAAGGCCGGTGAAGGGACTTGCCGTCACGCTGTCTGAGGCAGAGAAAGAAATCGACATGGCTACACCCTTCACGACTTACCATTAATGCAGTACACTTGAAAGTCGCGACGGCCTTATTCGGCTTTAGGCAGTGATTGATGCAAGCCCGAAATGGAAGATTACGCGGCGTCTCAGAACTCGAGCAACTCGTGAGGTTTGAAACATGTAATAAAAATTTTACCTACAAATAAGAACTATTTAAATCAAGTGCAGAAAATAAATTGTATATCTTTCAGAAAGGAAGGCATTTTAACTTCTACTTTGCCACTTTACTGCTATGCCTTCACAAGACCTCCAACGTGTCTGAATCAAAGATCTGAAGATCTAATGTAGACAAGAGGGAGAGGAGACAAAGAACGAGAGGGAGAGAGAGAGCGGGAGAGAAGATAGGGAGAGGGAGAGAGAGTGAGAAAGGGAGACAGAAACAAGAGAGTGAGAGTTTGAAAGAGAGAAGATAAAAGAGCTAGGAAGACGGAAAGGAGAACAAAGAACACATGAACAGAGAGAGAGAGAGAGAGAGAGAGAGAGAAGGAAAGATTCGAAGAAAGAAGAGATTGAGAGAGGCAGAGATGCAGCGCTGGTCAACAACGAGGGTACACGGTCGTACCAGGCGACAGATATTCCAAAGCCGCAGGGATTATGTCAAAAGCAGTACCGGGGCCAAAATCTCCTGACTCGATCGGTCAACTACCGATGAAGAATATATAGAATGTAAGTGTGAAGTAATCATCTTGTACTCGGCCTTACCAATGTCCTGGTCGGAGCGTCCAAGAAATATTACCCACATATGTAGGCCCATTTTCCAGAGATTGTGAACTGGCGTACGAGATTTTACTAAAAATATCAAAGTGATTCACTAATCCTTTATTATTGCAACAATCATGAGAGAAAAGAGAAATAAATGCTTATAACATTTGCTTTCTATTTATTTATCGTAATGAATGTTACTACATATTTCAAAGTGATAGCTGATGTATGATATATGTTTGTAGATTGCCGGAGTTGAAATGAGTCTGCACAGCTTCTGGTAGGCTACTTCTTAATGCACGTGAGCTTCGGCGTGAATTTGAATTCACTGTTGACCCAAATAGGTCCTCCCATGAGCGGTGAGTAGACACAGACTGCCTCACTGCCCATAGCACCGTAATTGTCCGCTCGAAGCTCATATCTGGCGTCACAATAGGCGACCGTCTTCGTCTTTGATACCTTAGCACACAAACGAAGTCTCGCTTAATCTCTTCTTGATCTCGTGAAAATATTTCGTTTTGAAATAATTTTTATGTATTTCAGATCTTCGTCGCCTACCTTGATTTGTACGGGAATCCCATAGTTTACCCTTGGCGATTGATGGCAAGCATCGCTATATTCTAAAAAAATAAAATGGATAGAGAAAGAAAAATGGATATGATGCAGAGACATAGGAGAGCGGCAAATGTATGTAATTACCGAAGGCGCATGTGTAGTAAGCGTCGCGTTTTGACCACTCTCGCAGCGTGGATTCGGCCTCATCGGCTGGTAAGCATCGATTGCTGAGCTCTTCCTTGACTGGACCGTTCTCCGTCTCGCCCTGGGTTCCGTAATTACTAGTAGGCATACAGGACTAAAAGGATAAAGAGTAAGTGTAAATCTCTTCGGAATTGAGCACATAAATGCTTCACATATGTATTTATGTATGTATGTATGTATGTATGTATGTATGTATGTATGTATGTACATATGTATATATGTATCTGCTTTCGTGGATTACACATATTAACCATTAAGAGTATCCCATGAACACATTGTAGAATGTCATCGGCAACCGTTACGTCTTCGGGAAAGCACACCATGCCACTTGGACAGGCGAGTGTCTTCAGAGCAGGGCATCCGGCTGAAAATGTGAATTCAACGTGCATATTTAACCAATCCTATAACCAAAAAAAACACGCATTTTCAAGTTCTCGTGTTTTTGTTTCTAGGTTGCCTTAAACAAACATACATATGTACATGCTCCATTTCCTTTGGTGCACAGGCATCGTACGCCTCCTATTGAATGAATCGCGGATAACACCACCGACTTGCAACCATTTACGTTAGAAAATGATGGTTTTCTATGTCACTACAACATATTTCCATTGGAGTTTTCTAGTGCGGTGCAGGAAACTTTTTTTCCAAAAAACAAATTCCAAAAAATACGAAAAATTGAAAAATACAAGCGTGGTTTATAAGTTAGAGCATCATCTTGAATGCGTAGCATTAGTTCTACTAAATTTTCAAATCATATAAAATTTTCAAGGAAGCCTTGGAATGGTAGCATTACTCAGTAGCGCCACCATTCCAAGCTGCTCAAGTAGAAATAAACCCTTGCAGCCGATAAACTCCGCGTTTATGTTGTTGATTTGCCATAAGCCGCCTCTGCAAAGTGGCTCCGTTGCGGTTTCGGTTGGAGTCGCCCATTTGTCTTTCATGTAGTAATATTTTGAGCTTCCAGGACAGTCATTGACTATCATATGGAAATCGCCGTCCATTGCAATGATAGCCGCAGAATAGTTGGCTCCCTCAACAGGGAAGTTTCGCTTGCAGTTGTCGGTCCCTAAAAATTAACCTTTTAAATTAAGTTTTTCTTTAAGATTTAATTAGACGAGTATTCACCTTTTTATACAGAATATTTTTCTTCGAAGCCAAGATCGAATCATGATCATGACATATGGCATCTACACTAATCGGAGGTCAAAACTGCATCAAATTCGGAAAAAAACCAGGAGCGTATGTAAAATAATTATTTTTCATAAATAATTTTTTATTTATTTAGTTATGACAGTATACACTAATTTATACTAATATGCATATATGAAATGAGTATACGAGTCACATATTTCCCAAGCAATCCGCATTGAAGATTTGTGGGCTAGGATCCTGATTATCGAACCACAAATCGTTGCCTTCACATTTTAGCCGCCTTGCGACAAATGGTACGATGACGCTCGTCTGAAGAAGTCAACCACTTAGGTAGACTCAACATATGACGCGATTTGCGAGAGAATCAAATCGAATCAAACAGCCAGGGACCCTGCAAAAATCGACCGGCTTGGATTTTGTTCCGAAGTACCATATAGGAGATTCTATATAGGAGTTCTGGTATGATGAATCGACTGGAAGTGATCTAGTCATCAGAAAATGTCTCATTCGTCCGCTATGAGGGCTTGAAATATTAGGCTCGCCGCGCTGGGAGGCGAGTTCTATGCACGTCTGAGGTCACTGCGCCGCATGTTTTTGAGATATAGAAATGAAAACATGCATTTAAATAGCCAAGATATTGATCTAAACAACGAAAAAAGAAAATCTTTAAAATGTTTAATTATCAAATTTTATAGAATTTAACGTTTGAGGGATCTCGGAAAAAGTGTTTCTCATTTCCTACCAACCAAACCTATACAGCTGAATAGAGCTTGAGGACTATTGGGTTTAGGACAGTTAGGATGCGCTGAAGTTTCCTAGTCGATTATCCCTGAGCGGCAGTGCAAAACAGCACTTCATAATCATTTTCGCACATTAAAACATAGACCATAAGAAAGAGCGTGAAATTTGCAACATGCTAAACCCCTTTCAATAATATTTCAAGTCTACAATGTCTTGTTATAAGCTATAAATGTTGGGCCGGTAGTGCCATTTTCATTGCGCCCAATAATCGATATCTTTAGTTTATTCGAATTAGAATATTCCAAGGCTTTTTTTAAACGCCCTTCCTTGAAGAATTATTATAAGTAGATGCCCTTGTCTTTTGATTTATAACGAAATATCGTAGATTCGGAGTTTATTGTATGTAGTTCATCTTGAAGTAAATTTCACGTTCTTTCTTGTGGTGTATGTTTCGGCATACGAAAATGATTTTGAAGTAGTTCTTCTAAGCCGCGGACATGCTAATTTGCAATGCCGCTCACAATCAGGGATAATCGACTAGGAAATTTCAGCGCATATTAACTATATTAAGCCCAATAGTCCTTTCGGAAGCTCTTTTCAAGCTCTATACAGCTGAATAGGTTTGGTTGGTAGAAAATGGTAAACACGTTTTCTGCGCTCCCTCAAACGCTAAATTCTATAAAAAAAAATTAAACATTTTCAAGTTTTCCTTACTTCGTTGTTTAGAACAATATCTTGGCTATTAAAACATATATTTTCATTTCTATATCTCAAAAACGTGCGCCGCAGTGACATCAAAAGTGCATCCAACTCGCCTCCCAGCGCGGCGAGCCTAATAATTCAAGCCCTCATAGCGGACGAAAGAGACATTTTCTGATGACCACTTCCAATCGATTCCACATACCAGAAAACACCTATTGTAAACTTTTGGACAAAATCCAAGAAGGCGATTTTGGCAGGGTCCCCTGCCATTTTGAAACTCTCGCATATATGCATATGTTCAGTATTTTCTATATTAGTACCATTTTCAATATCTGGAGGAGCAATTTTATAGGTTGGGACGAGGTACATAGACACGCCTATATATATATATATATATATATTCATTCTTACCGTTTTAACAACAAGTGAGAATGGTGGCGGGCACTCATATGCAACACACGATTGTCTTTCGAACAAGTCGTCATATCTTTCAACTAAAAATGAAATTAAAAGTATTAATACATTCAAGTATTAATTTTATGGCCTGAAAAACAACAGCTGAAAAGTTATGTCCTTGCCTTCGAATTTCTCCACATCTGTCGGCTTATAAAATCCGGGTGATTGAGGGATGGTTCCGAGAAACTGAGACACTTGGCAATTGCCGGTGCAGTCGGCGCCTCTCTTCGCTGAATGTTAAGGAGGATGTCAGTAAATTATTCATAAAACTAGTTTTTTTGTCAGGAAGAGGAGTAATATCTTACGTAAGATTAGACAAAGCTTGAAATATTATAATAATATGCTACACCATTGAATAAGATGATGACACAAGATATATTAAAACCTCGAAATCATGAGGAAACTTTTCATTTTTGAGAGAGTACAACTGAAAATGTTTTTTTGTCTGAACCAACAGCATCCGATCGAGTTGTAAGAGGCGCCCTGAAAGTGCCATTTCCCATCTATCCCGCACTCAGCCGGATCGCCAGCGGCGAGCTCAGTGTAAGGCGTGTTTGAGGTGACTTTCCCGAAGAACTTGCCCTTTGGGCATTTAAGAGCCACGAGACATGAATTCCCTGTTTTGATGGCAAAGTCTGGCGGTAACAGCGTGTCATTCGTGACGGCCTTATTGCACGACGAGCAGTCTAGAAAAAAGAACGAAATCCGATCTTGAATTCAACTTGTATCAAAAGAAATGATATGTATATTCGAATAGATTAATGCATGGATGCACGCGTTCCTAACAGTAAAAACCTTTCATATCATATTATAATACATGGTGGCGATCGGTGGGAACCGGCGATTTCGTCAAAATGAACGACGAAATTAAAAATTATGCAGAACTAATCCCGACAAGCCTAGCGGCTTCTCCGGGAGCAGCGGCGTCATTATCAAGCGAGGGGCGAGTGCGGACAAGCAAAGGAATGAAAAGCGTTTGTTAGGTATACGATATCTTATAAGTATATATTTAAAAATTTAAATAGATACATAAAATAAGTACCAGCCACGCATGCAACGTATTCTGGTGGAACTGCTGGCCGAATTCCATTGATATGCCATGTGCCGTCTTTCGCGCAGGATACAGATTTCACCTTTCGGGTTTCACCATTCTATAAAGATGAAGTGATTGGATAATGCAATTTATTGGTATCTATTATGAGAGATAGAACACTGAGCAGTAAATCCGTTCATATACATATATGTACATACCTTATCAATTATAGCCAACGAATGCGTCTTGTCCGTACATGAGTAAGAAGAGCAAGCGTCGTAGAGAGTGTTCATAGCATTCGCCTTATACTTAAATCCAGAAAGCGAGTTGTCAATGTTTCCCGAGGCAGCATTAGTAAGTAATACGCATTCTTTGCAAGTACGTTTCGCTGAAATTATTTGAATTTAAGCATCATACATGTGCACATATAACCGCTAACGAACATATATATATATATATATATATATATATATATATATATATATATATATATACATATATATATATATATATGTATATATATATATATATATATATATATATGAGTATAAAAATTCTACTTACCGCAAGCGATCTGGTAGTAATATTTTCCGTTGACTTTCCATTTCCCTGTTAGGGCGTCGCAAACAGCCATTCCAGTATACACGTCAGATCCGTATGTCTTATTGCTCTCATTTTCCAAGTAATAGAAAGTACCGCCGCCAGGACATGGCTTCGCTACTAGCGGGGCATGTTGATATTTGTAGCTGCCGGTGATTAAGTCCGGGCTTTGGAAATTTGAGAGCGGTGCGTCGAGCTTGAGTGAGCACGCTGTGGAGCCTTAAAGGAGGTACGAGGGAATAAATAGTGTCTTTTTTCGCCTTATTTGGTCAGGTTAAGCTAGAAATTTCGATTGCAAGTGTCCCTAAGTGATAAAATCTCGCAGCCCTGAGGAAATTAACCGAAACCTCTACTTTCAATTAGCGAATATTTAATTTCAAACGGCGAACACACAATTGCGCCTTAAAGAAGAGGATCACCAAAATGCCACGGCCCTTCGCACTATGCGAGATCGTGAATATTTTTCTTTATATATTTTTTACCAACTTTTAAACATATGTATATCGGATGACTGACTTTATATATTGTGGGATATACGTAGATATGTATGTAGATACATATGGCGCGATTTGCGAGAGAATCAAAATTTGGTAATATGGCAGGGGCCCTAGAAAAATCATCATCTCCGATTTTGCGTAAAAGTTTGTTTATTGGTAAATTCAGGCCCGGAGAATCGATTGGGATGGCTCTTGAAGCTTAAAAATTTTGTTTTGAAAAGTTAAGAAGAGTTGAAAAACAGCGCATATTTTTGAAGCAGTCGAGTACACAAGTCGCAAGCGTTCCTCAAAATCGAACATCCTATACATCATCAGAAAGCTAATTTTATGCTCTATGCGATGCATACAAAATGGCCTGCCAATTTTGCATTCTAACGCTTTCATTCGGCATTGAATTTGAGAACCCGTAAAAAATCGATTTTGACAAATTTTCAAATTCTTTCTTTACAGTTCGCTTGGGCAATATATGTTCTAGCTACATTAAAATTCAAGTTTATTGCTTTACTGTTCGAGAAGAAATGTTCATAAACATGCGCCCTACTCGACTGCTTCAAAAATATGCGCTGTTTTTCAACTCTTCATAACTTTTTAAAACGATATTTTTAAGCTTCAAGACCCATCCCAATCGATTCTCCGGGGCAGAATTTACTAATAAACATCTTTTAAGCAAAATCGGCGATGATGATATTTCTAGGGCCCCAGACATTTTGATTCTCTGGCAAATCGCGTCATATGTATATTTGTATTATACATATATGTACATACATATGTATGTATGTTAATGCTATCTTGCGATCGTGAAAATTTTTTTTATATCTTAAGATATTAATGAAACATAAGAAACTAAATGCTAACACACTTTTGACACATGCAACCTCCGCTGTTGCTTCGTCGAATTCAACGCCGTTGATCCTCCATTTTTCATCGAACGAACATGTCAAGTCACCGATTTCGCCAAGGTCTGGTGGCATCTAATGAAATAAATACGCAATTGACTGTTTAACTAGATGACTCCGTTCAATCCATGGTTATCTCTTTGCAGACTTATATAATGCGACAGACTCACCTTAACTAAAACTTCGCCATCACTACAATGATAGCGGCTGCATGAGTGTCCGTCAGTGCGCGAAGGAGCGCCAACCGGATCAAACGTATAGAAGGACGAGCCCGTATAGGGTTTGGTCAGCGGTCCGCATCCTTGGCAAATGGCTGCAACGAACAAAATTCACTGCATGTTTCGCATTTTAGATACCCTTTCCATTTATTTCTGGCATAAAGGTTGATATCCGTGTAATAGAATTTCGCGGAACTATTACTTGTCCATGTATTGTAGTATAATGAAAGTATGAATATAGATGCCTTTCCCCTGCATCAACATACAAATCTCTCCTCCGCAGACTGCGTAGTCATATTCGGTTCCATCCGAGTCGCGCCATCGCGCCTCTCCCGTGCACGCCAGCTCGTCTTCCAAGATGCGGTCGATCACGGCGCCCCGAGCCCCGACGCCGTATAAGAAGGAATCCGCGCCGCATGATGCAGTCGCGCATTGATGCGACGCGGAGGCCGACGTAATCTGGGGCTTAAACGTGCTTTTTTTCAAATTCTAACAATTAAAAAAAAACTCGCTTGCCTTTGTGAACTTTGCATCAGCTGGTAGGAAGCTTGGCACTGCTGAGGAGCAATAAGTGCATGCTGAATGGATAGATAAACAAGACTGTTCCAAGCTAAACTAAATGTCTGCATACGCTTGGCGCAGAGTGCATGGGAGGAGCTGTCGCAGGCGCGTCTGCCGAACTGCCAGCGCCAGTCGCGACAGCGAAGAGTCGCGTGCGCGCAACCGTCTACGAAGAGACGCGCGCGAGGGTCTGCGCAGTTCAGGCGCGCGCAGCCGGTCAAGGGGCTCATAGTGACGCTGGAAAGATTATTGGAAGCTAGCTTTGCAAAGGCCACCTTTTTCTTTTCATATTATGCTTACGTGTACCGTATTTATAGAGCCATCTACCACATCTACACCCCAAAGGAAATCGAAAGTGAAGAAGAGCTTCCTTACATACATATTTCTCCAAACGAACACGGTCTGCAGCGTATGTATTTAGTAAAATACTATGAACATAATGTCTAGTTATAGAAAATGAAGGAGTATATCCTTGTAGTTTCTGTGGAGAAGTATCATTTCTTTTATGTTCAGCATTAATTTTCGTTATGTACATATTTAAAAGGATAAACGGATTGAAAGACTACGCACTTGAAGGAGGAAGCGGCGCTCGCTGCCGTGCCACAGTCGTAGCCAAACTTGGGACAGTCGCGTGACGGCAAGAAGCGTGGCGTCTCGCAAGTCTCACAGGCTGTAAATAACTGATTAATTTAACAGTAAATTTAAAAAAAAAGAAGACAATATACTACAATGATTACTGCAAGTTATTTCAAACCATTGCTAGGCATATGCAAATAGTTTCTCTTGGATTACGTGAGATAGTAAAAATATGTATTAAGGAATAAAAGAATAACTCGCCCTTGTCGCATGGCTTTCCTGCAGTGACGGCGCGTAAAATTACGAGAAGAGCGCAGCAATGCAGAAGCATTTGCACTAAAATTGGAAATAAGCATATACATATGTATGAATATTTGTTCTTAAAAAAGACAGCACATCAAACACTCCGCGAGAACATTGCTAGTGTCCATCCTTCATAAAGGCATTCTTAAAGGAGGCCTTAAGGGAAAAACTCCTACCACGAAGTCCCTGACGGATTTGGACGGAATGATAAAAAGAACGGAGTAAAGAATGAACAGAAATGGTGCTACAGCCCCTTGCCTCTCTCCCCAGAAACTTGTGGTTTGCACCACTGCCAGGTGAGCCAACGTGTTAAGAAAAACCCGGCCAATGTAGGTTGCGCGCACCACATGTATGCAATTAATACGCATGACATGTTTGGCCCCAGTGGCCGCAACGTTGCTCTGTTAAAAAATTTTGAAAATGGCGGGAAAATAAAATATTTGGGAATTCAAAATAGAAAACAGTGTTAATTTCCTCAGAGCATGAAGGTTTTTGTGACTTCGGGATACTTGCAATCGAAGTTTCTAGCAAAACCCGACCATATAAGACGAAAAAAACAAGACACTATTTATTCGATTCGGACCTCCTTTAACTGAATAAACTTTCGCCACTTCCAAATGAGCTTCCTTTATGGCATTCATGGCCTTCATTTGCTGACTTCATTCGTCTCCAAAGACAGAACTAATTAAATGGTGACATTTCGAATGCAGCGTCTGTCGACGGTTTGGACTTGGATGCATCGTCTAGAGCATTCCAATAGTCTTTTGGCCACTTCATGCCAAATACAGCCACTGACATAGTTCAGATTTACCTTATGTCTCTAATTGTAAGAAGAAATAGAGCAAAAATGACGAAGGAAATCAATATAAAGATTTTTGCTGAATGAACACTTTTAATCCCTCACATTTGTTCATTCGCTCGAGTGAGTGTCACAAACTGCACAAACTGGATCTACACACAAAAATAGTTATACTCATTTCTCGTCTTGAATACCTTTCTTCTTGGGGGGAGGGGTGGGGAATTGCAACTGACACAGCCTAGCTACGCTTATGAATGTTCTACTGCTCTCGTGTGGAATGCTTGCTACTTCCGAATTCTTTTAACATTTAATTCTTACCCGAAGATTTTTTTTAGGGTTTTCAGACCTTCTATACTCGAATATTACGTTCTTTTCGCGTAATCTCTCTTCATTAGTGCTGAATTGACAATATATTAGCGTTCAGCAGTTCTTACAACTCCCTAGTGCACGAGTTTAGATGTAAAGTAGGGAAAAAAATGTGAAGTACTATAACTATGTTAAATTAAATTTTTTTTACAAATTGAACATTATATTCGTGTTCCCCACGGTCTAAAACCCCCCTGTGCACGATTTGTGGTAGATTGAAAAATGAAAATATTTTGCCCCCCCCCCCGAACTATCCTCTTAAAAATTCCCGAGCAGGCATCCTTACAAGCCTGATTGCATTTTACAGAAACACTCTCTTAAGCGGCGTTCAATCATGGATGATGCGTTTGCAAGATGAATGCCATAAGAAATGGGATATGTTTCGTACCGATTAATGTTTTTATTCACATTCCGTCCCGAAAGTAATATAGCATTGCAATTAGTGATAAATTAACCTTAACTGGATTGATCATTGCTGAAATACTGCTTGCCCGGCTGGGGGCTTACAAACGGCATACCTGAGTGGAGGGGGATACAAAGTGAAAAGAATTGGATAAACAAGTTACTGTTTATAAAAATTGTTCTAGGTCTTCGGCCCGGGGAGTTACGACCTTGTCGTAGGTCAGACCTAATTATTTAAGCATTGGGCCTGTTCTTCAAATGTTCAAACATCGGCGCAGAATACGGTAGAATATGTGCCGCCAGTCTTCTTGGCCAGCCATTTAGCGCCGCTTTCGCCGGACACGCACTTGGCCTCGCTTCCTCCGACTTGATTAGGTACGAAGCTGCCCTCGCCGATGCCGAACAAGGCTTGCCCCGGCTCGCAGTTCGCTTGCAAGCAATCGGCAGTCTACAAGTTAGACATCTAAAGCTATTAGAAATACTTTGCTAACTTTGTTACGAATACCTCCGCTATCCTCAAGATCAGTTCAAGTGATTGCTGGATATACATACTGTTCAACTATACACAAATATTTCATGTAAGGAATATTTGGTGTATAATCTAACAAATTTGACGCTCGCCAGATTCGTCTGCAATTTGCCTTCGATGCCTAGTTTACAGTGGAAATCGCATTCTGAAGAGGGAGAAAACACCATAAAAATGACATCATTAAGTTCGGTAGATTTCTCCGTATCATAATGATCGTCTGGATGATTCATATCTATGTAATTCGTACTATCGTATTTCTGAAATTCTCAAAGAAATCCTAACCGTAGACACAGGTAAAGTAGGCGTACTCGACTTTGGCATCGGCGACCACCACTTTCCGCCACTCGAGCACACGAGATACTGGCCATCGGTGACGTTGCCATTCTGGGAGGAAGCCTGAGAATGACGTCACTTTTAGAAGCTCGCTCACAACCCATTTTATGTGTCTAGTTAGCCACCTTTAGAAGACGGCCACCCTCGCTGCAGGTGAAGGTGTTGTCAATGGAGCGTTCCAGATTGAGCGCGCACGCCTTTGATCGGGGACAGGCGAGCTCTTTGATTGGGCCGCACGGGGCTGAAAAAATTAGGTAGATCACAGATAATATTTAGATCTACAATTTTTTTAAATTTAAATTAGAGACAAGATTTTCTGTATAAACAATACAAACGTGCGCAAATCATGAAAGCCAAAATAGTTGGAATAATATTTAAAAAAAAAAAAGAAAATAAAAAAAGAAAAATAGTTGGAATAATAAGGAACAAGATTTTAATTAGGAATTAGATTTTAATTAGGAACTAGATTTTAATTAGGTACTAGATTTTAATTAAGAACTAGATTTTAATTAGGAACAAGATTTTAATTAGAATAATTAGAACCCAAATTTTTTTAATGACAAAAAGGGACTATACAATTTTTTTTTCAAAAAGTCATCTACACCTTTTGTTTATGCGCTTTACAATTTGCAATCGATAGTACTGTTCAAAATTTAGATTGGACAACTAATAAAAATCTTATGATCTTTTCAATATTTTCGCTACATGGTTGAATACTTTGGCGATATCAAAGAAAATTTATTTTGAAAAAAAAAAACTATTTTGAGAAGGGTTAGGGTGCTACAAATACCCAGCGAAGGAAAATTTAATCAAAAAATATTTTTGTTCCCTGCACCCTCGTGTTCGAGTCTCTCAGATTGGCTCTCTTAACTAATAACTAGATTTAGGACAATGTGTTTTGCCCAAGTGTTCAAATCATGAAAGATAAAATAGTTGCCTTCCAAAAACTTAGTCAACAACACCTTTGCATCCGATGTACTGCATGAGTTCTCCGCCGATACTCCAACGACCATTAAAACATTCTGGGAATACTTCTTCGAGCGTTTCTACAGGCTCCGCGCCACTCGAATTCATGTAGAAGAAGCTGCCGGCCGGACAGGCGAGCGGCGTCAGGCAGCCATTCGTGCCCGTTCTGAAGGTCGCCTTTGTGAAGTTTCGGTCGGTGGTCGGAAAGTCCACACTGCATTTATCGCATGCTGCAATGTGGAAAAGGGTTTTCTTTTACAATGAAACAAAAACAAATGGCATACAAAAGGCTTTTAAAACAAATGGCTTCTTGAAAAAAAAAATTAATAGTAAGTTGATGATCACGAACGAGCGACGCAGCCGGCTTTGGTGGCTTCAAGTCTATCGAATTGGTCGCGGTACCACTTGGTGTTTCTGCGGCATTTCAATTTTGACGCAAGAACAGGAATATTTGGTGGAGAGCGCTTAAAAAGACAAATTATTAGCAGGAAATGTTCCGATACTTTGACGAAATTGTCGGTGATAAAATATGGCTACGAAGAGAACAGAATGTACATATATACCCTTTCGACGGCAAGTTTAAAGGGAAGATCGGTAGCACAAGAAGCTGATCCTCAAAATAAGAGTAGCTTTGCCTAATTTGGCAATATGCTTAAGACTGTTACTGATTAACAAGACACGTGATCTTTGTTTTAGAAGCAACCTGAGCTATACGTGAACCCCTTCCTTGTTGTTGCATATCCGTATGGAGCAGTGTTGAGAATGGACAATTCCGTCGGGCAACCGTTCGTGCACTGTGACACGGGCTTCGCTAAAGAAGTCTTTTAAGTTGTTCTAGATTCCTCCTATTTATAATACAATACAGTATAACTCGTGAAAAGCAGGTGAAGTCAAGGAAATATTATAAAATCAAGGTGCTTTAGGAGGCTCTGGGTTTGTTTATTTATTCCAACATAATCAGATAGTTACCTTTTTTAATTCAGCTTCGAGAAACATGGTTCAAATTTTGTATCTTAGATGATAACCAGCCATTGGTCGCTATTGAATAGAAAGGCTCGAAGATTTAAGAAATAAAAACAATAATGAGAAAACAAAAACTAATATTCCTACTCTTCGCGCATGTAATGCACTCTGTGTCGCCAAGCTGGCTACCGTCGTTAGCAGTCCACAATCCGTAGCCATCGCAATTCAATTTACTTAAGACGAATCTGCGCGTGTGCTGCAAATTAAAAAAAAGATCAGAAATAGTCAACGTTAGTCGGAATCATGGCTGCGCCTGCCGTTTTCTTTGTACCATCTAAGAAGAGTACCTCGACCATCAATTAAAAGTACCTCGACCAACTAGATTAAGATGTCTTGTATCAGTAAAACAAATAGAGAAAGACGACGTTAAAACAAAACTTCCATTCTACACTGCTCTTAATTCTTGGCAGATTTTTTTGCTGAAACGCAAGGATAAAACACTTGAAAAGTATCATAATGTTTAACAAACACTATTTTACTAATAACTGTACTTGATGCTAGATATACATGATCTCCCTTTTTTAACTTCATTCTTTCATTCCTTTTCAATACCTTATTCATAAATTCTTAATAAATAATTATAAAAACCAAAGAAAGATAACATACATCATAAGTCATGACCACCGGAAGAGAGCCATTCCCGCAGAACATGGACTTACAGACGCAGATGTCATCGTACGGCTCGTCGATAGTGTACTCATAGCCGGGCGGCGCTGGTGGCAGATCCGCCGGCTCTTCGTAGGCCAGGCGGATGCAGTTCATGCACGCATTCTTCTCTGAAGACACATTGGCTTTCGACTTTCTATTTTAATCTTAGAACTTTGGACTTTGGGGACTTTCAGCGTACAATGATTTTTCTTTCTTTTTCTTCTTACCTTCATATACAAAATTGTTTTTTTATATCTATAATATATGCCTGTTTCACGTCTCTCACCCAACCAATCCCAATACAACAGCTTACAATGATCGCCGACACTTATAATAATAAAAAGACTAGGAATACTTATAATAATAATGTAATCACATCAATTATGTTAAAATAAAATGAAGAGAAAAAAAAACGAACGACACGCAAGCTGCTGATAATTGGAGTCCCAAAGCTGATATCTGCCTACACAAGGGAGTGGAGTGCTCGGATAGGATTGAAGGTGCCGGAAGGTGAGGTTGTCCGTATTGTAACGAACATATGTCGCCCTTTCCACAAGACGCGAGCGCGCAGCCAGTGTCCCGGTCTGTGCCGTAGATCGGCCGTTGGAAGAGTGCAGCTGCGTTCTTGACATCAAATCCTCTCGAGCATGAGGAGCAGCCTACAAAGTTCCTACTATTATTACTGCTCCTTTAACGCAGGTACACATATGTATGTATATTTGTAATGTACATACATACAGTATTTCCTCTATTAGTACCCCCTCCCCTCCCTCCTTTAATTGAACTACCTCTAATAGTTCCCCCCTCTGATAAAGCCATTGAAAATAGAACCCCTCCCTCTAGTAGAACCCTCCCCCCATTAGTACCCTCCCTAACAGTCTAATATCTCAGACGTACCTCGAATGGATCCTGGAGGCATGGGATGCTCTTTCCAATGAAATGATTTTAAATTCTTTCAAAATGCGTGGTAAAATGGATATTCCAGTAATGATTAAAATAAGTTCGAGTTATGATCATATATATATATATACAATATATATATATACATATATGTATATATATAATCATATATATATATATATATATATATATATATATATATATATATATTTATCGCGCATGTGTGCATATAGAGACGAGAGAGACAGCTGCTTACTTATGCCGCATTTAATTCCGTCGACACTCTCGCGCGAGCCACTTCCCCCTCGGCCCACACACCACGTGTCCGGCTGCGAAGCTGTGACCGCCGGATTTCTACAGAAAAGTAAGGTCGGTAAAAAGAAGAACTTCGAGCGAGCTGAAAACTTCCATCGAGCTGAAAACGCATCACCACAAGAAGGCTTCCACTTGGACACTCGTAGCGACTGCAGCCATTCGCGTATAACTTCGGGATGACTCCCATAAGGTTGTTAAAGCCATAAACGTGGTCTACGGCATTTCCCATAATCTCCGGGCACGCATTGCACGAATCTGATTGAGTTTTTTTTGTTTAGTTAGCATTAACAAATGGAGCTTTCATGTAGACCACAAAGAAGACAGTTTTCTTTATATGAATGAGCTTTAAAGAGAAATGATATATATGTAGTATACTGCATGGTTATACCCTAATTGCCACCTTTTTCAGTTATAATGAATTTTATCTCACTAAATGATGCTGGATCTGTTATTAACCAAAACACCAAAACCAAGCTCGCTGACATGTCGCATCACCGCAAAGTGCATTGTCGTAGTTTCCGCCGGCGCTCTTCCACACTCCGTCACCTCCACACGTTAGGCGTCCCTCTTCGATGCGGTCGATGACCAAGTTGCTGATGTTGTGGCCGCGGACGCCGTAGAGCGCAACGTGTGCGCTGCGATTACAAGAGGCGATCGGACAGGGCGAAGAAGAGGACGCGGGCATGATGGATGCCAATAGACATAGATCTTGGTTTTTTAGCAAAAACAATTTTAATAAAAAAAATTTATATGCGATGTTTACCTTGTGAAAGTCGTTGCTCATGCACTCGGGCACCTCATTCTGCGCAGGATGTGCATGCTGGAAATTGATTTAAGCGACTGGAACATAAAAAATTCTCTTGATGTATCATTAAAGAATTTAAATGTATGGGTTACTAAAGTAAATTAAATTTCTCGATGTGCATTTTTACTAAAATACATTATTTAGATGTTTTTCGCTCTTACGAATTATTTAAAAAAAATTGGGCCAGTTATTTTTATTCTCTTACGCCTGGCGCAGATGGCGTGCGCCGTCCGTTCGCAGTCTCTCTTTCCGTAATGCCAATGTTGCGAGCGGCAGCGGAGAAGTTTCATGTCGCTTCTGTCTATGAAGAGTCGCGCGAGGGGGTCCGCGCACGAGAGTCGCGCGCAGCCAGAGTTTGGACTGTTCGAGAGACTGCAGAATGAAAAGTTCTCTATTCTCAGGATTGGTCGTTATGATCCTGATATCAACTTGTTTAATTTTTTTCAAAAATAAAATAAAACGAATAAACCGACCCGAAATTGAGAGCAACCTCATACGCCTCATGACAGTCGTATCCGTATAACGGGCAATCCCGTTCTGCTAGAAGACGAGGCAGCGTGCATTGCTTGCAGTCTAAAAATAACCGGCCATTCACAAGTCTTGTTTGTGTACATACGTGCAGTATATTACTATTTGTAGAAAAGAATGAATCAGAAGAGGCTACGTGGATCAGTGATGGTAATGGAAAGATTCTCTCTTTTTTCGCTACCGTCATTCGCTTGTCCAATTCTGCAAGTACTTGCGATTGCCAAGTGAACGATTCCAGATAGCGCCACTAGCACGCGCATTCTGCAAAAATCACAATTCAAAGGGCAGTTATCTTAACAACATTTAAAGGAAGTATCCGGTGAATAATTCTACCGTAGCGCTTGAGAACGAGTTTGAATGCGCGCGTTCAGAAAGTTGCCTGTCGCTCGGTCGTGAGAGCATATGAAATAGGAGGGCGGCTCTGACCTACCGTAGCTAACTCTCTACCCGCTACTATTGCTCAGAATGTAATGGAAGAAAATCGCTCAAACTTTCTGGATACATGTTTTACGCAAAGATGAACATGATCATATAGAAAAAACTTAGGTTAATTATTCACCGGATACCTCCTTTAATACGTAACGCCGATTGGTCAGCTTTTCTGACATTGAATGGTCTTGAATGATTGTTTCCTCAAGCAATTTCAGAATTAGAAAAAAAGTTGCGAGCAACATTTAAGGCGCCACAGAATCTAATTAGCGACGCAGCGTGCAGTTTTCTTTAACAAACATGTTCGATGAAAAGGCCACAACAGCCACTGCGGCAACAATAGATCATGAATTGCAGACAAAATTAAACGCCTGGAATACTTCCTAGTCTTGAAAGGCTACCCGAAATGAATGAGAAATGCAATTAGTGAACGATGAAAATGTTCACTAACACATCTTCTGGAAGTTCCTCCTACTCTTTCTCTTCCAACTGGAACAACACACTCTTTCTCTTTCTAATTTACTCCTAGGTTTCTTGTAAAAAAATAGTATCCTTGAATGAAAATTGCATCGCCAACATCAATTTAAAACATTATTCTCTATGCCAGAATTCATTGTTATGACCATGTCTATCTGTTTTTTTTTCTCGTGAAAGAAAAATTCTTTGCAAAATGCTATAGAAAAAGTATTCATCTACTACAAGGGCGAAACTATTCTTACCCGTGTTTGTAATGTAAAAAACCCACGATAATTGAGGTTAATAACAAAATATTAAAGGCACCGTTAGCTTTAAAATTTTAAAACGATTATCGTGCGGTTTGTGGTGTAAGAGTGTGCTTTCTGTGAGTGAGGTTTCAAGAATTGAGGAAAGACAATGGATTGGAATGAGTTTTGTTTTCGTTCTTCTTTCTTCTGTAGTTCGTACATAACTTGTGCTACTTTGCTATTTACTTCAGAAAACTGTTTTAGAGATGAGTTTACGTCAGCGGACTACGAAGACTTTGGAGAGAGGGCCGTACGAAGAAGATGTCTTCGATAAAGATGTCTCCGGTGTTGGAGCCTGTCCAGTTGCGGAGGAGCAAGACAACATGTTTTGGGATAATGCATTAGATGAGTCGTTGTCAAGTGACGTCAAAACAGGTGTGTTACCTTTTTTTCTCACCGATTGTTTCCTTTTGCTTTTTGTTATTCATTCACAGCCGTGGAAAATCTTTTAAAATTAATGTTTTATTATTTAAATAGAATACTTATACAACACATTGATGATATTCATATGAGCACATTTTAAATCTGCTTTTCTAATATCGATCGTGGCGGTTAATTGAATGCACTCTCGTCTCGTCTGAATTGTTATGCCATCTCCACTTCTTGATCGCCGGCTGCTAAAGTCGGGCCAATTAGTGTTCTAATTAATATTATTGTGTTATTAAGTGTATGCCTTCAGTTGTTTATACCTTTAGCATGGATTGTTTAGACCTCGATGAGAACGGCCTTCCTACTCTATATGAGAGCGTGATACGAAAATTACTGTCGACTCAGGATTTCAATGCTCACCGACAATCTACATATTAACGACGAAACACCGAAAGGTACTTACATATCTAGCTGAAGAAAGAAGTTGACTTTTTGTGATCGTTTTGCAGAAAGAAATAGAAGTTTTCTGGGGAAATTATATTATACTCAAAATCAAAGATCAGCCAAAACCTCGGATTTTGATGGGAGAGGCGCTGATCGCTCGTAAAGAGAGCGTGTCTTGAGGACGATTAGGTGTTTTCAGTTCAGTTGCATGCAACATGTTTTCATCAAAAGCGCGAGAGCTTAGTACGGCGACTGGTGTTATAGTCTTTTGGAAAGTTTACTGTTTCTCGATTCTTTTAACTTTTATTCATTTTCCAAATAGGAAGTATCCGATGAGTGAACAACGGTATCTAACAAGACCAAGATTCAAATAGTGCACAACTCCTAACTGGAACAGCAGTGATTTAGAGCCCGCTACAAAATTTCAAATTTGAAATGTATGTGCTAACCTCTGTCAAGTTCTTTCATTGTCTCACTTTCCGCTAATGTCTGTATCTTTCATACCTTGGTGAAAATGGGGTGCTAAATGGGCAGGACAGGCAGATACTTCTTCTTTTTCCCACCTGCTGGCACGCCTTGTTTGTATTTGAGCATGCACCGGGTGCATCGACATAAATATTTCCTACCGTATTCAAAAAAACAAATGCAAATTTCTGGCTATATATCCCCATCTAATCGATCTTTTAAGGCAGACTTGATCATATGGGAATATAAAAAAAGTAGATATTTTTTCGCCGGATACTTCCTTTAAAGAAAGCAGTAATAAGATCTGCATGCTCTCTCTTCACAGTGAAGATGCATAAATGACAGAATCCTCTTCTAGCTTTTCGGAATCCGATAGCTTACAATAAGTGGAATACATATAGCCGGGCATGGGTCAATAATTCGCATAATACGACTTTGAAAAGTGTATATATTTATTGTATTACGACATGAAATACATGAACAAACAAAAGATATGACATCATGTCCTGTTCTAGCTTATCTGTCAACGCAGAACACTCTCAGAAATTTGCCGCCAGTCTTCGCCAGCCATTTGTGTTCACTTGAACCATAGGCAATGCAGGTCGCATCTTGCCCGATTGCGTGCAGCTTTTTGTCCTCGTTGATGCCGAACATTGCTTGGTCGGGCCCACATGTCGCATGTATGCAAGCGGGGGTCTGAACAGCCGGATATGCGCAGAGTTATCGGAAAACGTATCACACCTCGATTGATCCCAGTATCTTTGGTCCGGTTACAATTTGAACCGTGGTCGGAAGTGAAAGAAGGCTGCCACTGCCAGGGGAAATCTCGCAGGAGTAAGAGCATTCTGAAAAGATACTTTCATCACTGCAAAAGATACTGTAAAGATACTATGGGCTGTAAAATTTCATTAAAAAACTGAAGTAGAATTCGTGACGGTAATTTTGATTCGCAAATAAAGCGCTTCGCTTGTACTAGATATGCTCTGAGTTCTCAGCTACAGAGTAAAGCAATTTCTGTCTTCTCGATTCATGTGTTCTTTCTTTTTAAGAAGCATATCTTCTAATCATAAATACATGTGAAGTAGTTGTACTCGAGTTTAGCAGGAGGAGGTGACCACCACTTTCCTACACTCGAACACGCGATGTATTGACCAAGCTCGCCAGCTTCGCGCTTCTTTGATGTGGACTGAAAGTCCTCTTCGTGACTTGTTATGCAAGAGAGTGCAATGTGTAATTGGTTCAAAATATCGAATAAAAGCGATAGATATAATTTAGATTACCAATCTCGTATTGCCTGCAAGTCCAATTAAAAAGTACAGTACATATGAAAAGGATGATCACCGAAAAAAAATACATGTTAAAACTCTTCTCGGCTACAAACTAGCTCGTTGAACGAAGGACACGAACCTGAATGTAATAATATTACCTTAAAGGTATGTTTGGTTTCCCATTGCTGTGGCCCTTCGAAATCATGTTTTCACTCAGCAGGTTTGTGCTATAGAATGAGTGTGCCTACTCCCAGGGCAGATGCGGCAATTGGGACACGCTTTAAATATTTATAAGTACTCCCTTAAATATTTGTTGAAAATAATGTGAACAAAAGCTTGTAATGTTTAAACAAACAAAAAACTCATTAAGACATTAAAGTCCAAATGAGAACCTTTACATCCGACGAATGATACAGGCTGTTTCATCAAACGGTATGATTTCTTGAAAAAACACTTATTTGTTTCTGCTGATTTATTGAATTCCTATGATCTGGTGTTTCCTTGTATAACGGTATTCCGTTATAACGTTTAATGACAAGAAAGAAAATAAAACTGACATGCTATGCAGCCTGCCTTGGTCGCTTTAAGCTGTTCGAATTGATCACGATACCACATGTTGTCTCCGCAACATGTCAATGTTGAAGAAAGGAGAGGAATTCCGGTTGCAGCATGCTTAATTTGGGAAATTCATGACTATGGTTTGTGAGGACACAGAAACTAACCCTTTCAGTTGCATGTTTGTAGGGCAGTTCACATGAGATAGTCGCGCATAAACCGGAAGCCATGTCTGAAGAAATCTGCCATTTTAACAAAAAACCTAACTAGAAGAAAAACAAACTGAAAAAGACCCAAAACAAAAAAAAGGGTTTTTGCGCACCTCCACCTGAGCTGTACTTGAGCTCCTGTTGTGTTACGACGTATCCGTAGGGGGCTGAGGTGAGAACATCCAATTCATGTTGCGAGCAGGCACTTGAGCAGATGGAGTTGATGTTTGCTGTTAAAGGAGGACGATAAACGAAAGAACTAATGCAGCTTCAAAATTCGGGGTTCATCCTGATATTATCGTGTACTATTTCTCAGGTCGCACAAATAGGCCACATGAAAAATCACGCGCAGGACCGTTGCAATTTAAAATCTCACATAATTTCTCTGTGATCCTCCTCAATTAAAGTAACCCTTTGGAAAAATTCTAAAGAGTAAAAAACCGGTGACTAACAGCATGCAATCGAATCAAATCCCCCTTCAATTCCAATGCTCCATGTGCCATCGGATTCGCATGCAGCAAAAATACGATCCGACGGATCTTCTGGATTCACTCGTTGCAGATATCTAGAGCTGTTCTTAGCGTAGAGCATTCCATCTAAGCATGCTGCCCTCAAGCAGCCAGTGGATGGATCTGAGAAGAGTGTTGGGCTGGCGAGTTACTGCTACCTTCTTGGCATGCAGCAGCACACTCTCTGCAGCCTGAAAATATTTACTTTTTTTAGTATAAGAAAGGCATGCTTTTCTCGGGACAAATCTCAGGAAAATTAACAGATTTTACGAATGCTCGCAAGGAGAAAATCGCCTAATCTTGAATTCACACCTTTTTGGGGCGAGAGATAATGTGATTTAGACTGGCACGATTTGAATTATCAAAAAAATTCAAATAGATTACCATAGACTAATTTGTCCATGCTCTCTTCATTTCCAGCCTACCTCTTGAGACCTCTTATCATATAGTCTTAAGAGAGCCTCTCTGTAATGATCAAGGAGCGTCTGCCCTGAGGAATTTTTGTTTCTTTTACTTTGAAAACTTTATGAGGGATGTATCCCTTGTTCATAATGAAGTCTAGGCGGTCACAAAGTTTAGAAAAATTTTTTTCACTTAGATATAAGTCGTAATGTTCATAAAGTTTGGATGACCATATCCAACGTTATACTTAATATTTCTCAATATTCTTTTCACTGTTCGATTCCTTGTCGAAAACTACACAAAAAAGTCCCAAATGACCATATTCGAAAAATTTAAATTTTTATAACTTTTGGTCAATTGAATTTTTTGAAAAGTGGTTTTCAGGCAATAACTTTTTTTTTAACTATTACTTTCCAAAAACTGAATCTTCCACGTGAAAGAGGAGCGACAATTACATATAATATGTTTCTACGACGAAAAATCTCGGACACATTTTTTGGGTATCTGAATTTGAATAAGCGTTCCTAAGCCAATTTCGGCTTTGGCTGCAAATAATAATTTCTTTCAAACTTCATCAATTGTAAAATAGAATGCTCCATTCGATGTAATTTTTCATGCTCTTTCAAATGGTATATACTTTGTTGGCAAAAGAAATTGGTCTAAAGGCCTAAAATTGACTTTTTGTGTTTTTGGCCAATTTCTGGTGTTAAAATACTCATTCTTTGGACCATGAATAGGTCATGGAGACCGATTTTCCACATAATATTTATTTTACAAGAAAGAGCATTTAAAACTGAGCCGGATACAGCTTTATGATCAAAATCTGAGGACACTTTTTTGGGAATATGTATTTGAATGCAGACTGTTGAAGGCGATATTGCTGAATATTTTTTTAGCAAATATTTAAAATTTGTTCTTTTGAAACACCTAGCACCCAATAATGGGTATTCCAGATTCTATTGTTATTGTTCGAAGTTCTTTTATGATATACCACTCAAAAATATTCAAAAAGTCAAGAAATTTCATTTTTACGAGAATTGCTGGTGAAATAAATGTGTGAAAACCTATTCGGAGCCAACTATCAGGCCATGTTTGAGCCGCAGTGGCAAAACGATCATAACCGTTCGAAAGAGCAGAGACTTTTGCATAATATATCCACCAATGAAAGAGTAATACCAGTTCATGTTTCAGAAATCTTGAAATTTCGAAAAAAAAATCCACAAGATGTTTCGACTATTTTGAACTGTTCTGCGAAAGCTGGTACCAATGGAACTTATGTTCTGAAAACTGTGCCATTAGGTTGTTTGAGACGAGAAACATAAATTTGACGTTCATTTTCTACTTTTACTACCATCCATGGTACTTTTGCCAAAAGAATGAAATATAATATGCAGAAAAATTTCATTTCGATCAAGCGTACCATGGATGGTACTCAAAAGTAGAAAATGAACGTCAAATTTATGTTTCTCGTCTCAAAAAACCTCATGGCACAGTTTTCAGAACATAAGTTCCATTGGTACCATTTATCTCAGAACAGCTCAAAATAGTCGAATCCTGTCGTCGATTTTTTTTCGAAATTTCAAGATTTCTGAAGCATGAACTGGTATTACTTTTTCATCGGTGGATATATATATTATGCAAAAGTCTCTGCTCTTTCGAACGGTTATGACCGTTTTGCCACTGCGGCTCAAAAATGGCCTGATAGTTGGCTCCGAATTGGTTTTCATACATTTATTTCACCAGCAATTCTCGTAAAAATGAAATTTCTTTACTTTTTGAATACTTTTGAGTGGTATATCATAAAAGAACTTCGAACAATTCTGGAATACCCATTATTGGGTGCTATATGTTTCAAAAGAACAAATTTTAAATATTTGCTAAAAAATATTCAGCAATATCGCCTTCAACAGTCTGCATTCAAATACATATTCCCAAAAAAAGTGTCCTCAGATTTTGATTATAAAGCAGCATCCGACTCAGTTTTAAATGCTCTTTCTTGTAGAATAAATATTTTGTGGAAAATCGGTCGCCATGACCTATTCATGGTCCAAAGATGAGTATTTTAACACCAGAAATTGGCCAAAAACACAAAAAGTCAATTTTAGGCCTTTAGACTAATTTCTTTTGCAAACAAAGTATATACCATTTGAAAGAGCATGAAAAATTACATCGAATGGAGCATTCTATTTTACAATTGATGAAGTTTGAAAGAAATTATTATTTGCAGCCAAAGCCGAAATTGGCTTAGGAACGCTTATTCAAATTCAGATACCCAAAAAAAGTGTCCGAGATTTTTCGTCGTAGAAACATATTATATGTAATTGTCGCTCCTCTTTAACGTGGAAGATTCAGAAAGTAATAGTAAAAAAAAAAGTTATTGCCTGAAAACCACTTTTCAAAAAATTCAATTGACCAAAAGATATAAAAATTTTAATTTTTCGAATATTGTCATTTGGGACTTTTTTGTGTAGTTTTCGACAAGGAATCGAACACTGAAAAGAATATTGAGAAATATTAAGTATAACGTTAGATATGGTCATAAAAAATTTATGAACATTACGACTTATATCTAAGTGAAAAAACATTTTCTAAACTTTCTGACCGCCTAGACTTCGTTATGAACAAGGGATACATCCCTCATAAAGTTTTCAAAGTAAAAGAAAACAAAAATTCCTTAGGGCAGGATCCTATACAAGCCTCCTTGAGTCTTACAGAGAGGCTCTCTTAAATCAATGTCTTGTTTGATGTACTATGATTTTCTCTGCTTTAATGCAAATAATAGCCATTATACTCTTTACGCACGCGAACGACAACGAATCATCTACAGTAGCGTCGTCGAGGCGCCACCATCCGTGGCCATCACATGTAAGTTTTCGACCGAGATTCCTATTCTGATGAAAAGATACTCCTTCCATATGAGGATTTTTTTTTCCAAATTCTTAATGGTCTGTTTTTTAGCGTTATAGATTTGCGACATATCTAACTAACTACCAACACAGACATATGGGCATGTTTGATATCATAAAATCCTTACAAAGCGAGTTTCTTTTCATAACATTGTCACTTAATTTTCCGAGATACCTGTGCTAATTCGTCCGCCTGCGCTCTTCCAGGCTCCTCCGCCGCCACAGGTAAGATGTCCCTCGTCGATGCGGTGGATGACCAAGTCGCTGCCTTCGAGGCCACGGATACCGAAGAGGGCGATTTCGGGACCGCCGCTGCAGGAAGCGACCGGACAAGGATGCATAGCGGACGCAGCCGTGATGGATACCTATGCAAGCCTATGTATATTATTTGCAAATTTTCCTCTGATTGAAACTTTGTGAACAAGCTCCTAAGACGAGAGAGAAGGAGAAAAGTATTTTTACCTTTTGGAAATCGTTGCGCATACATTGGGGCACAGCGGTTTTGCATGATGTGCATGCTGAAAAGCATACTTAATATGATATATAATAGTTCAAAGACTTCAATTCTGCATGTTCAGAAACGGCCTCTTACGCCTTGCGCAGATGGCGTGCGCCGTCCGTTCGCAGTCTCTCTTTCCGTAGTGCCAATGATGCGAGCGGCAGCGGAGAAGTTTCTTGTCGCTTCTATCCACGAAGAGTCGCGCGAGGGGGTCCGCGCACGAGAGTCGCGCGCAGCCGGAGTTTGGACTGTTCGAGAGACTACAGCAAGAAAGGTATTCTCTGTTGCCACGATTGGATATCATCGACTTGTCATATTGTTTTATTTAAATTCGACAAATTAATAAAAACCGACCTGAAATTGAGAGCAACTTCATACGCCTCATGACAGTCGTATCCGTATGGCGGGCAATCCCGTTCTGCTAGCAGACGAGGCAGCGTGCATTCCTCGCAGTCTAAAACGTACCATGCATATCTAGTATGAATTCACCAGCGTTATTTGTGTACTTGCAGCATAGTACTACTAAGAAAAGGCAATATGGATCAGTGATCGTAATTAGAATATCTCTCTTTTTTCGCTACCATCATTCGATTGTGCAAGGCTGCAAGTACTTGCGATTGCCAAGTGGACAACTGCAGACGGCGCCACCTTCTGCAATAATCACAATTCAAAGGGCAGATATTTTAACAACATTTAATACGTAACGCCGATTGGTCAGCTTTTCTGGCATTGAATGGTCTTGAATGATTGTTTCCTCAAGCAATTTCAGAATGAGAAAGAAGTTGCGAGCAACATTTAAGGCGCCACAGAATCTAATTAGCGACGCAGCGTGCAGTTTTCTTCGACAAACATGTTCGATGAAAAGGCCACAACAGCCGCTGCGCAACAATAGATCATGAATTGCAGACAAAATTAAACGCCTGTAAATCTTCCTAGTCTTGAAAGGCTACTTGAAATGAACGAGAAATGCAATTAGTGAACGATGAAAATGTTCACTAACACATACATTTTCTTGAAGTTCCTTCTATTCTTTCTCCTCCAACTGGAACAACACACTCTTTCTCTTTCTAATTTACTGCTAGGTTTCTTGTAAAAAAATAGTATCCTTGAATGAAAATTGTTTCGTCAACTTCACTTTAAAACATTATTTTCCAAGCCAGAATTTATTAAGATGATTAAAGTGTACCTGCAGTTTTTGTTAAAGGAAAAATTCCGTCCAGAACGGTGATTCTTGAGAAAAAAGGAATCATGTCGAAGAAAGGCGAAGTGTTGTTACCCGTCTTTTTAGAGAAATAGATTCCATTTAGAATTCCCACGATTAGTGAGGATTATTACAAAATATTAAAGGCATCGTTAGCTTCAACATTTTATAACGATTATGGTGCTGTTTATGGTGTAAGAGTGTGCTCTCGGTGAGTGAGGTTTCATGAATTGAGGAAAGGCAGGCGTCTCTGGATTGGAATGAGTTGTGTGCCGTTCTTCTTTCTTCTTCGTTCATAACTTGCGCTACTTTGCTGTTTACTTCAAAAAACTGTTTTAGAGATGAGTTTACGTCAGTCGACTACGATGAACTTGGAGACAGGGCCGTACGAAGAACATGTGTTCGATGAAGATATCGACGGCGTTGGAGCGTGTCCAGTTGCGGAAGAGCAAGAAGACTTCTTTTGGGACAACGCATCAGAGGAGTCGTTGTCAAGTGACGTCAACACAGGTGTGTTACCTTTTTTTTCTCACCCAATGTTTCCTGTTCCTTTTTGTTATTCATTCACAGCCGTGAAAAATCTTTTAAAATTAAAGTTTTATTATTTAAATAGAATACTTATACAGCACATTGATGAAATCCGGATGAGCACATTTTAAATCTGCGTTTCTTTGACGGGCATATGGATCGTGGCGGTGGATTGAGGGCACTACCGTCACGTCCGAATTGTTATGCCGTCTCCACGTCTTGATCGCCAGAGTCGGGCCAGTTAGTGTGGCAATTGATACTGATATATATAGATGTGCTTACCCTGAAGGGCCAAGCTCGTCTATAGCTTGCTTGGCCAACGTGGCCGCCGCTGTGTGTCGTATACTTGCACTTGACTTGCCGCACTGATTGCGTACATTTCGTAATTTAGAGCATCTGTTTTCGGGCAATTGCTACACAATGGCAATTATGTGACAGATTGTCAGTTGAGTCTCTCAATTACATGGTCTCTCTTCCCTCTCAATCGTATTCTTCCTTTCATCTAAAAATCAACGCTCAGCCAAAACTTCGGATTTTGGTGGGAGATGCTCTGATCGCTCGTAAATAGAGTGTGTCTTGAGGAGGATTTGGTATTTTCAGTTCAATTGCATGCAACATGTTCTCAATCAAAAACACTACTATTTTCGCTAATGTCTGTATCTCTCTTCCCTTGGTGTATATATGTAAATGGCGTGCCAAGTGGGCAATACAGGCAGAAACGGCTTCTTTTTTCCGCCCGTTGGCACTCCTTGTTTGGATTTGAGCATGCACCGGGCGCATAGACATAAATATTTTCTACCGTATTTACAAAAACAGTAAATTTCTGGCTGAATACTGACTTTCATAAGGTGGGACCCCATCTAGGCGACATTTTAAAGCAGACTTGATGACATTGGAATATAAACGAAGAAATTATTTTTCGCCAGATACTTCCTTTAAAGAAAGTAGTAGGAAGATATGCATGCTCTCTCTTTCTTCACAGTGAAGATGCACATATGTATGACAGAATCCTCTTCTAGCTTTTCGGAATCGATAGCTTACTATAAGTGGAATACATGTAGCCGGGCATGGGTTAATAATTCGCATATTACGACTGAGAAAAGTGTATATTTTTATTGTATTACGACACGAAATGCATGAACGAGGACAAGATATGACAGAATGTCCTGTTCCACCTTATGTGTCAACGCAGAACACTCTCAGAAATTTGCCACCAGTCTTCGCCAGCCATTTGTATACACCTGAACCGTAGGCAATGCAAGTGGCCTCTCGCCCGATTGCGTGCGGCACTTTGTCCTCGTTGATGCCGAACATTGCTTGGTCGGGCGGGCATGTCGCATGGGTGCAATGGGAGGTCTGAAGAATATGACTTGTGCACACGGCAAGCGGAACACCTCCTATCCAAACCTGATATGCTCTCAGCAAATGTTGTTGCCTAACAATTTGAACAGTGGCCGGAATAGAAAGCAGTCCGCCGTCTGTGGAAGTCTCGCAGTAGCTAACGCATTCTAAAGCAGTTTTTTTTGCGCTGCATGTGAAAGAAAGAATATGACCATAAGCACACGTGAAGTAGCTGTACTCGACTTTGGCGGGACGAGGCGACCACCACTTTCCGCCGTTCGAACAAGCGATATACTGACCATATTCTCCTGCTTCGCGCTTCTTTGATGTGGACTGAAAGTATGCAGCGAGCGTTTTCTTTCCTGTAGTAGCGAAAGTTACGCGTTGAATTTCCAATATTACATTGGTTGTAAGTCGAGTTTGAAAAATAGTCATTTATCCCATTACAGTTCAAGAGGACGATCACCGAAAAAATACTAAGTCGAGTTTGAAAAATAGTCATTTATCCCATTACAGTTCAAGAGGACGATCACCGAAAAAATACATGTTCAAAATGCCGGGAGTTGCCTGAAAACAAGCGCTAGCATTTCACAATCGAAACTAGCCTTTAGTAGGGTGCTGTAGTCGGGGCATACAAGCATGTGGTAGTCGTCATTAAAGCGTATAATATCGAATGCGCACGGCTCTGCTTTGTCGCAAAATAGCTCATTGAACGAAGTACACGAACCTGAACGAATGTAGTAATAGTACCTTAAATCTTTGCAGAACAAATTGATCAAAAATTTAACATGTCAAAAAAACACTTTTAACACATTAAATACATATACGTACCTTTACATCCGACGAATGAGACAGGCTGCTCGCCAATACTCCATTTGCCATTTTCACAACGTGGCTCTTCATGCGTTTCCTCGGGTTGTGAATCGCTGGAAGCCATGTAGAAGAAATTGCCCTCCAAGCATGCCAGTGGAGCGAAACAGTCATTCGTTGTCGTTCGAAAGGTTGCTTTCGTATAGTTTCGATCGAGTGTCGGAAACTCTACGCTACATTTGTCGCATGCTGAAAATTAAAACTGGCGTACTTTCATCAAATAGTATGATTTCTTGAAAATAAACGAATTTATTTCTGCTGATTTATTGAATTCCTACGAACTGGTGTCTCTTTGTAGTACGGTATTCCGTCTTAACGTTTAATGAAAAGAAGGAAAATAAAACGGACAAGTTACGCAGCCTGCCTTAGTTGCTTTAAGCTGTTCCTATTGATCACGATACCACTGGTGCTATTAAGAGAGCCAATCTGAGAGACTCGACCACGGGTGTGCAGGGAACAAAATTATTTTTTAAATAGAATTTCCTTCGTACAGCATGTGTAGCACCCTTATGGCTTCCCAAAAACATTTTTTTCAAAAACTTTTTCCTTTGCTAAAGCTACAGTATACGACGATATACCCAAAATATTCAAATGACCATAACTTTTTTATTAGTCGTCCAAACTAAATTTTAAACAGTTCTATGGATTGCTAGTTGTAACGAGCATAAAACAGGTCCCAATGACTTTTTGGCAAAAAAATTGTTATAAGTGACTTTTTGCCATGTAAACATTTTGAGGGGTGCGTTTGAGGTATAAGCACCCACCCATGTCAAAACGATGAGGGCACCAAATGAAAGAGCGTTATTTTTAACCCCTATTTGGATGTATTTCATTCGAAACAAAAAATATACATTTTGAGAAAAATCGACTGGGACCATTTACACTACAAATGACGCTATTTCAAAAAACGAGTATTTCGCGCTTCAAGATCGATATTTTGCAAAACGGATATCACGGTTGGGTTGGCCGTGTCAAGAAAGACTAGAAACCATCTTTTATTCTTTATGGTTGTGTTTTTGAAGAGATTTCTTCATCAAATGCCGCTTTGGCGCGGCGCGGAACTAACGAAATAATCCACGTTTTCTAATTTTAGGAGATTAACAGGTTCCATGTTAAAAATGTAAAGCGCTCATTAGAAAAATTGATGTTTTTAACCCCTAAAATGTCCTTCAAATGTTGGAAAAAACGTTATAATATCCTTAATATTTCCACCTAAGCAATGCAGTATTCAACTGAACCAAAATAGAAAAGAGGCTGTAAAATTATAATTTTGCGGTATGTTGCGTCTTAGAAGATATTTCTAGATTCGCTTTTCAATTCTACACAGGAAAAATGCAACATGCTTGGCATTCAATGCGATCTATATCAAAATTTTCGATTTTTTCATATTTCAAAAAATGTCCAATAACTATTGGAAAATGATTTTTTGGGCTCATGTTCACCAAATTTTCAGAAGTAGTATACCGTATTGGAAAGAACAGAAAAATTTACGTACATGAGACACTTTTCAGCCGAAGAGAATGTCAAATTCTTCTGTAAGCTCAGAAAGAAAGAAAATTCCAGGGCCCAATCGGTCAAGTCGATTTCGAGATTTTCCGCTCACCAAGATCGAAAAATTATTTTGACATATTTGGAGAGGAAAACATGTGTTATTGGGTTATTTTAGGTGCTGAACACGAAAACGATGCTTATTTTGCTCGGTATTCCAATTTTTGTATTTTACGTTGCGAAATCTGGTCAACCATACCGGATTCTGATGGAACACTTCAAAAAATTAAAACTAATGTAACAATACAAAAATTGGAATACCGGGCAAAATAAGCATCGTTTTCGTGTTCAGCTCCTAAAATAACCCCATAATACATGTTTTGCTCTCCAAATATATCAAAATAATTTTTCGATCTTGGTGAGCGGAAAATCTCGAAATCGACTTGACCGATTAGGCCCTGGAATATTCTTTTCTTTCTGAGCTTACAGAAGAATTTGACATACTCTTCGGCTGAAAAGTGCCTCATGTACGTAAATTTGTCTGCTCTTTCCAATGCGGTATACTACTTCTGAAAATTTGGTGAACATGAGACCAAAAAATCATTTTCCAATAGTTATTGGACATTTTTTTGAAATATGAAAAATCGAAAATTTCGCATTTTTGATATAGATCGCACCCATGTTAAAAATGTAAAGCGCTCATTAGAAAAATTGATGTTTTTAACCCCTAAAATGTCCTTCAAATGTTGGAAAAAACGTTATAATATCCTTGATATTTCCACCTAAGCAATGCAGTATTCAACTGAACCTAAATAGAAAAGAGTGTTTCGGTTGTCGTCTTTACTCGCAACCCTGTTCAGCATCTTGGCAGAAGTAAAGATTTCTTGACAATCGAATGACTCGGAATTCAGCACTGTCGAATGTTGAGACGAATTAGAAGAACAGACAAAATTTATCTTCTTCAATTGAACTCCAAATGTAGAGAGAGTACTCACTTAACAGTCCTTTGCTTCAAAGCAACATCAATATCAATCAATACTCAACGTGACGAAATATCACTTAACGAACAGGAATGACTGAACTGCTGAAAGAACTTGAAGGAAGCTTAAAGCTAAGAAGAGATTGAGAGTGAGAGAGAAACTGAGGAAGAAGGGTTGAGGTATTAGTTCTCAACTAATGGAATGGAATGAAGATAGAGATGAGTGAGAAAAGGAAGTAGAGATAGAGAGAAAGAAAGGAGAGAGAGAAAAGGGAATACCGGTTGAGCCTTGCGCTCTTGTAGTCGGTAAAGATGAAGCTAGGGAAGAGAAGAGAAAACGGGGAGAGAGAAGAGTCGCTTGGCGGCGGCCTCACAAGGAGACTCCTAACGCTCGGATTACCCTTAATTTACAGGTTGAAGCCCGCACGAGGTTACAGGAACGAGCGCGCCAAGGAAGGGAAGGAGGGGTTCGACGGGTAAAAAGGACTTGGACGCGAAGTCCAAGTAAAGAAGGCATTTCGCCAGAGAAAGAAGACAAAGACTGGGAAGAAGAATAAAGGGGGAAAGAAGCATAATGATGAGGCTTCTAAACATGAGGAAACAATAAATAGTAATCGTAACTGATATGTAATAACGCGAACAAGAAATAAGGAAAAACAACGTGACGGCAGCCAAGAGAAGGAAACAATAAATGGAAGCCAAACTCGGCCCAAAAAGACGCTACACATTGATGTGCATGTTTGAAATGGATATACAAAATTGCGGGAAATATGAATTGAACACTAAATATACGGTGGCACTATTACTTAGTCATTTCCGACCAACTCGGGAACAAAGAGGCTGTAAAATTATAATTTTGCGGTATGTTGCGTCTTAGAAAATATTTCTAGATTCGCTTTTCAATTCTACCCAGGAACATTGCAACATGCTTGGCATTCAGTGCGATCTATATCAAAAACGCGAAATTTTCGATTTTTCATATTTCAAAAAAATGTCCAATAACTATTGGAAAATGATTTTTTGGTCTCATGTTCACCAAATTTTCAGAAGTAGTATACCGCATTGGAAAGAGCAGACAAATTTACGTACATGAGGCACTTTTCAGCCGAAGAGTATGTCAAATTCTTCTGTAAGCTCGGAAAGAAAAGAATATTCCAGGGCCTAATCGGTCAAGTCGATTTCGAGATTTTCCGCTCACCAAGATCGAAAAATTATTTTGATATATTTGGAGAGCAAAACATGTATTATGAGGTTATTTTAGGAGCTGAACACGAAAACGATGCTTATTTTGCCCGGTATTCCAATTTTTGTATTGTTACATTAGTTTTAATTTTTTGAAGTGTTCCATCAGAATCCGGTATGGTTGACCAGATTTCGCAACGTAAAATACAAAAATTGGAATACCGAACAAAATAAGCATCGTTTTCGTGTTCAGCACCTAAAATAACCCAATAACACATGTTTTCCTCTCCAAATATGTCAAAATAATTTTTCGATCTTGGTGAGCGGAAAATCTCGAAATCGACTTGACCGATTGGGCCCTGGAATTTTCTTTCTTTCTGAGCTTACAGAAGAATTTGACATTCTCTTCGGCTGAAAAGTGTCTCATGTACGTAAATTTTTCTGTTCTTTCCAATACGGTATACTACTTCTGAAAATTTGGTGAACATGAGCCCAAAAAATCATTTTCCAATAGTTATTGGACATTTTTTGAAATATGAAAAAATCGAAAATTTCACGTTATTGATATAGATCGCATTGAATGCCAAGCATGTTGCATTTTTCCTGTGTAGAATTGAAAAGCGAATCTATAAATATCTTCTAAGACGCAACATACCGCAAAATTATAATTTTACAGCCTCTTTTCTATTTTGGTTCAGTTGAATACTGCATTGCTTAGGTGGAAATATTAAGGATATTATAACGTTTTTTCCAACATTTGAAGGACATTTTAGGGGTTAAAAACATCAATTTTTCTAATGAGCGCTTTACATTTTTAACATGGAACCTGTTAATCTCCTAAAATTAGAAAACGTGGATTATTTCGTTAGTTCCGCGCCGCGCCAAAGCGGCATTTGATGAAGAAATCTCTTCAAAAACACAACCATAAAGAATAAAAGATGGTTTCTAGTCTTTCTTGACACGGCGAACCCAACCGTGATATCCGTTTTGCAAAATATCGATCTTGAAGCGCGAAATACTCGTTTTTTGAAATAGCGTCATTTGTAGTGTAAATGGTCCCAGTCGATTTTTCTCAAAATGTATATTTTTTGTTTCGAATGAAATACATCCAAATAGGGGTTAAAAATAACGCTCTTTCATTTGGTGCCCTCATCGTTTTGACATGGGTGGGTGCTTATACCTCAAACGCACCCCTCAAAATGTTTACATGGCAAAAAGTCACTTATAACAATTTTTTTGCCAAAAAGTCATTGGGACCTGTTTTATGCTCGTTACAACTAGCAATCCATAGAACTGTTTAAAATTTAGTTTGGACGACTAATAAAAAAGTTATGGTCATTTGAATATTTTGGGTATATCGTCGTATACTGTAGCTTTAGCAAAGGAAAAAGTTTTTGAAAAAAATGTTTTTGGGAAGCCATAAGGGTGCTACACATGCTGTACGAAGGAAATTCTATTCAAAAAATAATTTTGTTCCCTGCACGCTAAGCACATCCTATGGTTGAATCTCTCATATTGGCTCTCTTAATCTAGGAAGAAAGAAAGCTGAGCTCGACTCTTTTGTCAGGAACTTTTTTCAGAGTTGAGTTCAACTCTCAATATATTCGTGTCGAGTTCTCTTCTAGGCTTTCAATGCATACCTCAAACTTGGGTAATTAAACCGCCTCAGTGCAGTAAGCATGCCAAGGGTTCGGCAGCAAAAGATTTCGGGCGGGTTTTCCATAGCATGCTTATAGGCCGAGGTGAGAGGCTGGGACTAATTGACGAAAACGGAGGCATCGAGACACGATCTCTCTTTTTCTCTGGCATTTTAAGGTGAACCTTTTTTCTCGGCGAGAGAGTACGCAAAAATGAGAGACCAAACGGAGCAATGATTTATAGCTTCCTTTTCCCTCTCTCGTCTTCCACATTCTTGCTGTTAGAAAAAGAGTTGACCATTACGTTGACCACTTTTTGGCTGAGCTTGCTTTTTAAAGATTTGATCTTTTTTGGAGCAAGTTGGGCCCATCTTTCTTCTTTTCCATACTAATCCGCTATTTTCAGAGTTCACCCTCAATCTTTTTTGTTAAAAAGTTGAGCTCAACTTTCGCCCCGTTTTCTTCCTAGATTAATAGCATGTTGTCTCCGCGACATGTCAATGTTGAAGAAAGGAGAGGAATTCCGGTTGCAGCATGCTTAATTTGGGAAATTCATGACTATGGTTTGTGAGGACACAGAAACTTACCCTTTCGGTCGCAAGTTTGTAGGGCAGTTCACATGTGATAGTCGCGCATAAAGCCTGAAAACATCTACGATTAAACAGACTGAAGCAACAAACGCATTCTTCCGTACCTCCACCTGAGCTGTACTCGAGCTCCTGATGTATTACGACGTATCCGTAGGGGGCAGAGGTGAGTACACCCAATTCATGTTGCGAGCAGGCAGTTGAGCAGATGGAGTTGATTTTTGCTGTTAAACGAGGACGGTAAACGAAAAGAACTAATACAGCTTCAAAATTCCGTGTTCATTATTATCGCACGCTATTTCTAGGTCGCACAAACCCGTCAGATGAAAACATCACGCACGAACGAAGAAAGGATCGTGACAATTTAAATCTTACATAATTTTTTTGTGACCGCCCTACATTTGAGTATCCTTTTTTGAAAAAATTATACAGGAAAAAATCGGAGACTAACAACACGCAATCGAATCAAATCCCCGTTCAATTCCAATGCTCCATGTGCCATCGGATTCGCATGCAGCAATAATACGATCCGAAGGATAGTCTGGATTCACTCGTTGCAGATATGAGGAGCCGTACTTGGCGAAGTGTATTCCATTTAAGCATGCTGCCCTCAAGCAACCAGTGGATGGCTCTGAGAAGAGTGTTGGACTGGCGTAGTCACTGCTACTTTCTTGGCTTGTAGCGACACACTCTCTGCAGCCTGAGAAGATTGACAACTTGTTTTTAAACGATTAAAAATATCATCTTATGCGACCCGCTTTTCTTGCAACAAATCTCAAGAAATGTTATGAGACAAAATGGTGTTGTTAATTCGCGCCTTTTTGTATGACCTAACAGAACGAAGAGGAGAGAATGTGATTAATTTATACAGACGCGACATGATCCCGAAAATTCCAATATATTAGCTTTGGAGGCGTGTTTATTACAGCGACAAAATTTGTCACTACATTCTCTCATTATTTTCCTTCAGTCCTCTAGAGATCGTTAAGAGATGCTAAGAGAGCGTTAAGCAAAAAAAGTTTGATGTAACGAAGCCATGCGTGAGATCGAAAAAGAAAACGAATTGCTTCCATACTAAAAGAAAGTAATAGTCAATATACTCTTTGCGCACGCGAAGGGCTCATCAATTATGGCGCCGTCGACGCGCCACCATCCGGAGCCATCACATGTCACGTTTCGCGCGATCATCGTATTGGACTGAAACAATACCCTTGATACATGTGCCTCCATCAATGTACGCCTTAATGGATGGCATGTGTTAGAAAATAGGCACACATGCATACATTTAAACTAAAATAATATTTTATGGCTCTCACTAATAACAAGGAGAAAATAATACTCGATCAACGAGTATTGGAAAGCGCCAGGTTCCGAGATACGTATTGGATTTCATTCAGGAAAACGTACTCCAGAAGGGTACATCAGAAGAGAATCGTCACTGCATTGTAGTGATCTACATTTTCCTGTATATTCAAAAACTTGGCCAGCGAATTGAAAGCCAGGTGGCGGCATGTCGACGCCAGGTTCAGGCTGCTGCGGTGCTGGACAGCTGAGGCAGGCGTCCATTTCTGAGAGCATTCCTTCATTACTCATATGAAATGTGGAGTACAGATGGCTCAACTCACGGCAGGCCAGCTGATAGTAGCGTTCGCTACTTCCTGGGTCCTTCCACATCTGCGTGCTCGGATCACACACAAGCGTTTGTAAGTCAGCCGGCATATAGATCGTATCATTCCGTGTTTTGAGATAGTACAGCCTGCCTTTTTCACATGTTGCTGTATAGCAGCGAAATGGACCCGTTGCGCCAATAATTGGCGACTCCGGAGCTACCAAGCCTTTGCCGTCGAGGCCGAGGGAGCAAGTTTGGCACTCTGGAAAGAACCATAATATGCCTCTCTAGTTTGGGCAGAGGTGCTAACGGGCCCAAAAATTTTGAGCCTGCCCGGCCCTCATGCCAAAGGTCTCGGCCCGCCCGGCCCGAAAATCCGATAAGATATTTTAGCTAGCTACCTTAATTTTCAGGCTTTATTAATCTAAACGTGTTTACATGTATGTAGCTCTGCGCATTCTTTCTATTAGGATAAATGAATAGATGGAGAAAAACAAATAACATGTGATGAAAAATTTGCATCTCACATCGCCACAGTCTTCTTGACTGGACGACATTGTGTGCTCATCGGGCCCAAATTCGGGCCGGCCCAACTTTTTTGGGTCCGGGGCCTTGGGAAGTTGGGCCGGCCACTTTGCACATCTGAGTACGAATAGTACCCACTTAGAACGCAGACTCGGCCTTGGACGTTTGTTTGCTGCACGCCATCAATCAACCACTTCCCTCGCGGTCCACAGACCACAGAATTTGTTTCAAAGATACTGCTCTCAATTGTCTGAAATTTTCTGAAACAGTATTTGCGTTGTGGTCTAAAACACTACAAATAAACAAAGATTGTTCGCTTAAGTGTATTAGTTTGAAGTTTGACGAACATACAATATGTAAAAAATAAAATAAAGTGATCGACTTACCACCACTGAAGTGGAGCCCGGTTCGCACCTTATACTCTTGCATCCGGCGGTTCCCGGTATTGCATACATACTTGGTGCAAGACCAGCTTTTTCCACGATTTTTTGCGGGATATCTTCGCAAGCTTGGCACGAATCTCAATTTTGAACCACCTTTCTTAAAAGCATTAATATGCGAAGAAATTAGTGAATGTATGTATATGGAAAAAAAAAGAAAAAAGTATAAGCAAAAACTATTGCTTACATGTTGCGTCGCCGCACAATGCGTAGTCATAGCTTTCGCCGCCGCCGGTGCTCTTCCAGACCCCTCCGCCGCCACAGGTAAGATGTCCCTCGTCGATGCGGTCAATGACCAAGTCATGGCCTTCAAGGCCGCCGATGCCGAAGAGCGCGATTTCGGGACCGCCGCCGCAGGAAGCGACCATGCAAGGATGGAGAGCGGAAGCAGCCGTGATTGAGGCCTAATTGTAAGTAGCCAAGTTTTAAGGGAGAGAAATAGACCATGTAACTCTTAAATGTTGAACGAAACAAATGAAAAAGAAGAACATTTCTACCTTTTGGAAATGGTTGCGCACACAGTCGGGCACAACGGTTTTGCACGTTGTGCATGCTGAAAAGCTTTCCTTTGTGTTGTGTAGATAGTAAATATCTACACGTGTACTACTTGCTTTAGTTTAGACTATAGCACATTGTCGTTTGTATTGCCACTTTGGCGCTTTCCTATTGGTCAATATGGAATTGTATATACATATTAGCATCATAATTACTTATGTGAGTCTCGCCAATACATAAGCCCTAGCCAGCGAGCTCACATCACTTCACTCTCAACCTCTCTTCTTAACCGGTGGTCTTCTCTTCTCTCTCTGATAAACCACTCTCCCGCCTCACCTCGTCTACACTCATGCTACTCTCTGTCCTTCGCGTGCAAAGACATAACACTTTTTAATGATATGTTTAAAAGTCTGAAATCTCTATGATTGAAACTTTAAAAAGGCACTTACGCCTGGCGCAGATGGCGTGCGCCGTCCGTTCGCAGTCTCTCTTTCCGTAGTGCCAATGATGCGCGCGGCAGCGGAGAAGTTTCTTGTCGCTTCAGTAAACGAAGAGGCGCGCAAGGGGGTCCACGCACGAGAGTCGCGCGCAGCCGGAGGATGGGCTCTTCGATAGACTACAGAGAGAAAAAGCATTCTCTGTTGTCAATATTGGTCATCGTCATCTTGATTAATTTATTTATTCAAAAATTAAAATAAAACGAATAAAATAGACCTAAAATTGAGAGCAACTTCATATGCCTCATGACAGTCGTATCCGTATGGCGGGCAATCCCGTTCTGCTAGCAGACGAGGCAGCGTGCATTCCTTGCAGTCTAAAAACTATCGTGCATATCTAATCGCCACCAGTGTTTTTTTTTGTGTACTTACAGTTTAGCACTATTGGTAGATAAGAATGAATGAGAAGAGACAACATGGATCAGTGATGGTAATGAAAATATTCTCTTTTGTTTTTGCAACCGTCATTCGCTTGTCCAATTCTGCAAGTGCTTGCGATAGCCAAGTGAACGACTGCAGACAGCGCCACTAGCAAGCGCATTCTGCAAAAATCACAATTCAAAGAGCATATATTTTAGCAATTTTTATTACGTAGAGCCCATTGGTTAGATGATCTAACATTGAATACACAAAGAATGATAGTTTTCAACACGCATTTTCAGAGCTGGAAAAATAACGTCTCTGGCGATGCAGAATTTAATTTGCCACGCATTTTCGTCGACAAACCTTTTCGATGAGAAGGCCACATTAGACACTGCACCACAAAAGATCATGAATGCAGACAAAACTAAACGCTCGAATACTTCCTTGTCTTTCGAAATGAAAGAGAAATGCAATTAGTTAACGACGTAATGTTCACAAACACATATTCTTGTAGTTTATCCTCATTTTTCTCTTCCAACTGAACCAAAACACTGTTTCTCAATTTTGTACTTTTTTTTATAAAGAAATAGTATCTTCTTTTTCTCGTAAATGGAAAAAAATCCTTGCAAAATGGTGATTCTCGAGAAAAAAGGAATCATTTCGTACAAATGCAAATGTTTGTTACCCAGATCTATCTCAATAGATGCTAATTAGACTTCCCACGCATAGTGAGGCTAATTACAAAATATTAAATGCGCCATTAGCTCCAAAATTTTGGCTCAATCTTATTACACTCTTCTGAAGATGGGGATAGACTGACGTTTCTCCGGGGTTACAGCATTCATTGTCGCAGCAGCTAAAAGATGGAAAGATATGAAAAGATGTTAGTGTGGTTGTCAATATTTGGCTGCAATCTAAGTACACTCTTCTCAAGAGAGATATGAGGGATAGACTAACGTGGTTCCCTGGGGACAGCATGTCCTGGTTGTGCAGCAAATTCCGTGAGGCCAATGGCAGCAGGAGACTTTAAACAAGTTATAGTCGCAACAGGGTTGGTCCCCCGGGCACCAACTGAGTCCGCCGCAGTATTTCGCCAACTGCATTCACTCACTCTCCTTTTACCACTCCAATCTTTCTGTTTAAAAAAAGATATTGGTAGACATTTAGTATATGGGTTAAAATAGTTTGTAGAAAAAAAATGTACAAACAGCGCAGGAGACAGTCGCGGCGAGGAAGAAAATTGAGGAGAAGCGATAAATTGTTGTTCCTAAATTAAACCTAATAAGAATTAGATTAAAGCAAGATGAGGCCTCTTATAGTCCCCTCAACTACTAACCTCTTCTGCTCTACTCTGGTAATATTACAACTTTCTACTTCTTTATTTCAGTTTTATAGAGGTGTTAGATCTGAATAAGAAGGCTGTTTGTGAACGAGGCTGGTGAGAAATAAGTAGGATTAAGTCGTTATCGTGCTCAAACTTGTGCAACTAAACTTTTTCAAACTGCACAAGAAAGGCAAGGAAGTCATGAAGAATGGCGGTCGTCTATGCTTTTTAAATGCTTGTTTGGAATGAACCAGAGAAACAGAGAAAGTCTTTTTTTCTATTTGAGAAAATATGACTGTTTAAAACATTCTTCAATAACTGAGGTGGTGATACAGTCTTATGATACAGTCTATTTTCTAAAAGATGGGCAAAATCTGATGTAAGGAATGCAGAAAATGAAAGGTTGTGAATCATTAGCTTCAGGGGCATTCGAGGAGGACAGGAATAGTCGCTTGTTATTTCTCTATTTCTCTTATTTTCTCCTTTTCGGCGATATGCCGGCAGGGAAAATGTAAAACAAAATTTTCTTTGCATTCATGCCTCCGATATCGACAGTTGTCTCCTTCATTGTGTTTCAAGACTTGAAATTTGTCAATTGTCTTTCAGCTCTAGATAGGACTTGTCTGGATGTCCTTGTCAAGTTTGCAGTTCGGGGTCCTGAGCAGAAAGAGGACTATTCGAGAGAGAAAGAACAACTTTATTTGAAAATAAATTTTAAAATTTATCGAGGTACATCTTTTATATTAATTATGATTAAACGATCGGGCATATGAAAAGATCTCAAGATCTCCTTAAGCAGCAAAGTTGATTCCACCTTAAACGTGTATTTGTTTCGCACAACTGTTACACAATGGGGATAATGTGATGGATAAGTTTAGTTTAGTCATTGATTCAATCAAGCTCAGAGTAGGTTTCTCTCTCATAGCTCTCTTTCTTTTTGAGCAGAGTTTTCATTTTTTTTCAAAAGCAGACGTTACTATTCTAGAAAACGATTTTGCCCTTAATGAGCTTGATAGATTTGAGCTTCTTGAGGGACCGCATGCGGAGAAGAGTTCCGTCTACCTGAAGAATTTTGAAAATAAAATATGTCTTGAACAAAATGTTCTGTTTTTGTAACATGATGATAAATGAATCCAAAAAAAATTTTAATGCTCGAACCTGCTGCTTAGTACATTGGTCATGTTTGAGGTCGCAGCTGAAAGAAAATGTAAGTTAAACGGTATTACAGTGGAACTCTATGTTTGGCTGCGATCTTATATGTAGTTATTGCTGCGTCTGCTTTGTAAGTGAACTAATCTAGAGCCAGAGAGGGAGAGAGGGAACGAGAGGGGAGAGAAAGAGAGAGAGAAGGAAAGAGAGGGGAGAGAAAGAGAGAGAGAGAAAGAGAAAGAGAGGGGAGAGAAAGAGAGAGAGAGAGAGAGAAAGAGAGTGGAGAGAGACAGTAAGAAAGAAAGGGATAGCACTGACGAGTATCCGTTGGGGCAGCAGTGCAGCTCGTCGGAGCAGCAAGTCGCATCAGGAAGGGGGCAGCAAGTGTATTTGTCCGAGCTCGTCGGGCAGCACGTCGTTCCGGCTCTCTTTTTGCTCTTTATAAAAGAAATGGATGTATGTAGGTAGATTTAAATATTCCTAAATAAAATAAAAAAAAAAACAATAAAAATTGAAACCTCGCAGACGAGAATAGCGGCGAGGAAGAGAAGGGCGAAGAGCGGGCCATTCTTGCTCCTCAATTAGAGAAACGAGTAGAATGAAGACTTTATCAAACTTGGGTAATTAAACTTTTCAAACACGAAGAAGAAAGGCAACGAAAGCTTGATAAACTGCTGTCATCTACATATACTTCCTGCTCCTAAATGCTTATTCGGAAAGAACGAGAAAAATTAAGAATTTTTTTCTTTTACTTGATGAAATATGACGATTAAAATCATTCTTCACTAAGCAAGAAGAATTTTAATGATACAATCTATTCTCAAAAAGATGGACAAGTGAATCAAACGTAAGGAAAATGAAAGGTGGTGAATCATTAGCATCACAAGAATTGGAGGAAGACAGACAGGAAAAGTCGATTGTTATTCTTACAGTTCTCTAGTTTCATCTTTTCGGCGATTTGCCGACTGAGGTAATGTAAAACAACCTTGAATTTGAATTACTTTATCGCAGGTAGAGATCCAATATAGCAAATGCAGCGTTTGTCTAACAGAACCCTATTTATGGAAGATTGGCATACATTGTATTTTCGAGGTGAGCTGTTACGCAATGACAATTGTGTGAAGGAATCTCAGTTAAGCTGAGATATGTAGGTCTCTCAAAATTGCAAGATCTCTCTCCTTTCCACAGACATCTTCATTTCATCTGAATATCAACGCTCACCAAAACAGTGGATTTTCGAGAGAAGACGATAAGGATTTTTCAGCTCAGTTGCATTCTACATGCTCTCACCAGAGAACACGACAGTTTGCATCAGAAGCTGGTGTCATGGATAGGTCTTCTTTTTATCACATACTCTATTGCATTGCGCTTTAAAAACAATAGATGTTGCTATTCGAAAAGACGATTCAGGCCTTGTGGAACTTGATGTCAGGGATCTTCTCGAGTGAAGGGATGCTGTGCAGAGTTCCGTTGTCCTGAACAGCTCTGAATATTAAGTAAGCATTTAACTAAATGTTTTGGTTTTTAATGTGAGACCAAATTGAATGAAACTTTCTAGTTTTCTGATGCAATTGAAATCATCATTAGGATCGCACCTGAAAGAAGAGATGAGATGAACAGGCATTAGTATAGTAGCCAGTGATTGGTTGTAATCTAACAATAAGTGAACTATTCCTGAGCGAGAAAGCGAGAGTGAGAGAGAGAGGAAGATAAGACTGACTTGAATCCCTTCTTGCAGCAGTGCCCGCGGATGCAGCAGGTGGCCTCTAGCCCGGGGCAGCAGTTCCATTCGCTGACCCTCGGCACGCAGCAAGTATATCCATCCGGGCAATCATAGGAGTCGCCGCAGTCGATGCGGTCGACCGCTAGCAGCTGCATCCACTCACTCTCATTCATCACCCATATCCTGATCTTTAACAAAATGAATGCTGGTAATAGACTCTTACATGGAGTTAAAGTTGTTTCTAGAAAAAAACAAGTAAAATTCAAACAGCGCAGATGACAGTCGCGGCGAGGAAGAGATGGGCGATGAGGCGGGCCATTCTTGCTCCTCAATTAAAGAAGAAGATTTATTTGTACTCAATAGATATTTCTGCTTATGCGTTGATTTCATGCTTTAGTTGTATCTATATTTTGTTTTCCTTTTCCCTTAATAATGTTTTTTTTTCTTCTGTCTTGCTCTTACTAGCATATAGTGATCATGCCACTGACGTCCTATTTTTTTTCCTACCACGATTACATTTAAATATGTTTCTGCCTCAGTGTGCAATAAACAATATATATATATATTAGGATGTGCAGAGAAAACATTGAAAACATTTCATGCCTTACTCTAGAATTGCTACAACGTTATTTCGGCTAATTAACTTTTATAAAAACAAATAAGAAGGCTAATTTTAAACGGGACTGTTGAGAAATGAGAAGCATTACATATGTCTTTATCGTAGCCAAACTTGGGCAATTAAACCTTTTCAAACATGAACAAGAAAGGCAAGGAAGGAATGGAAGCCGTCTATGCATCTTGTTCTTAAATGCTTATGAGGAATGAAGGAGAGAGTGAGAGGAAATCATTCTTCTAGATAAATATGACTATTACATTTTTTTCTCTGTAAATGGCCAAGAGAAATTTAGTGACACACGAGGAAGCTTAGAGATACAACCTATTTTCAATGAGATGGGCAAGAAAATAAGTTGGAAAATAAGCAGAAAATGAAAGGTGGTGAATCATTAGCTTCAGGAGCATTATTGGAAGAGGACAGGAATAGTCGCTTGTTTTTTCAGCCTTTCTCAATTTTCCTTGTACTGGCCCCCTTGCTCATCATTCCGTCCGGGCACGACCAGCCTCCGCCGCATTCGATTGCCAGCTGCATTATTCACTCTCTTTCATCACTACTAGTTTGCTCTTTCTTTACAAAAGTGAATGTAAGGTAAGCATTTATATGGATTTAAATATGTCCAAGGAAAAATGTAACAGCGCAAGAGACTTGACGATGAGGTGGGCCATTCTTGATCCTCAATTAATGAACAAGATTTGTTAAAAGAAAGAACAAAGAGGCAGAGTTCAATTGGACTCCACTCAAGCTCGGCAGCTTGTTCTTAAAGGAGACATTAAGGGAAACACTCCGATCGCGCAGTCCCTGACAAATTAAATTTTTTTTAAGCAGATTGTAACGATTATACTGAAATGGTGCTTCGGCCCCTCGCATCTCTCTACAGAAACTTGTGGTTTGACATCTGGCACGTGCCTACGTGTTAAGCAAGACCCGGCCAATGTTGGTTGCGCGTACCATATGTAAATAATTCAAGGGAATGAGTAGAATAAAAGGCGAGAAACAAAATATTTGTGGAAAGCATGCAAAATTTCGGTCTTCTATGCTTCTTTTTTGAAAAGAGCGAAGGAAAGAGAAAATCTTTCTTCTAGTTGAGGAAATATGACGATTCTTCAATAACTGAGCAGGAGGAATTTTAGTAATACAATCTATTATCTAAAAGATGAATCTGGTGGAAGGAAAACTGAGAAGGAAAAAGTGGTGAATATTATTATTGCATGCTTACAGCGTGTTTATTTTGGCTCAGCAGAAGGCTTGTTATATCTGGAAATCGTAATCTCAGTTCCATTCCAAGGAGGAACGGGACGTCAATGCCCACATTGAAAGAGGAGTTAAGACTGTCTCCATGTACTTTTTCACAGCCATGTCAAGTTCACAGCAAATCGCTGAACTCCTTATATTAAAACGATACTTATTAATGGTCTGTGCTGTCTGCGGGAAAAGGCACATATGTGCATTGTCTGTTTTAAATTCCCCCATGTTCTCACTCGAAAACACGATAGTTTACTACAGCGGCTGATATCATGGATGGGACTTAACATTTTATCACTCACTGTTCATTTCACAATATAGATTACGCTTACAAAAATTAGGTGTTGCAATTCGAGAAGACGATTTAGGCATTGGGGTACTTGATGGCGCTGACCTTCTTGATGGCATTGATGGCCGGGATTCGGTGCAGAATTCCGTTGGTCTCAACAATTATGAAAGTTAAGTTTGTCTTAAACAAAATGTGCTATTTTTATAATGTCATGCCAATGGTAACTTTTCAAATAATCGAACCTGCTTCTTGTAGCATATGTGCAAAACGTCTTCGCAGCTGAAATGGAAGAAAAAAAAGAAGATATTTGTGGTAGCCTGCTATCTACATATCTACATAGGTGAACTCTTCTCAAGAGAGATTGAGAGAGAGCGAGGGGGAGATAAAGAGAGAGGATAGACTGACGTGTGTCCTGGGGCACAGCATTTTCCGAAGCAGCAGCTGAAATGAAAAAAAAAGATATTTGTGGTAGCCAATGCTTAGCTGCAATCTACATACATATGTACATATGTAGGTGAACTCTTCTCCAGAAAGATTGAGAGAGAGGGAGGGGGAGATAGAGAGAGAGGATAGACTGACGTGGTTCCATAGGACAGCATCTATCGCTGTTTTGGCAGCAGCTGAAATAAATAAAAAAATATTTGTCGTAGCCAATGTTTGGCTGCAATCTCTCGTCGGGACAGCAAATTCCGTGACGGTAAGGGCAGCAGGAGGCTGTCGTAAAGCTATAGTCGCAACAGATTTCGTCCCCGTCGCACCAACTTAGTCCGCCGCAGTAGGTCGCCAACTGCATGATCCTATCCCTTCCTTTTTTCCACTCCAATTTCTCTTTACAAGAAAATAAATTTAGGTAGACATTTATGTATGTGGGTTTAAATATTTATAGAAAGAAATATAAATGCAAACAGCGCAGGAAACAGTCGCAGCGAGGAAGAATATTATGAAGAGCCGGGCCATTGTGGTTCCTAAACTGTATGAGCGACATTAATAAGAATGAAGAGCAAGCAAAGAAAGATGATGCAGAGGCCTCTTGGAGTCCGTCAGCCTAGCATCCGTCAACTTAGCATCCGTCAGCCAAGCATCCGTCAACTTAGCATCCGTCAACTTAGCATCCGTCAGCCTAGCATCCGTCAACTTAGCATCCGTCAACTTATCATCCGTCAGCCAAGCATCCGTCAACTTAGCATCCGTCAACTTAGCATCCGCCAGCCTAACATCCATCAACTTAGCATCCGTCAACTTAGCATCCGTCAACTTAGCATCCGTCAACTTAGCATCCGTCAACTTGAATTGAATTGAATTGAATTGAATTGAATTGAATTGAATTGAATTGAATTGAATTGAATTGAATTGAATTGAATTGAATTGAATTGAATTGAAACTCATGTTTCAACTGGGCATGTTTCAACTGGGCATTTTTCAACTGGGCATGTTTCAACAGGGCATGTTTCAACTGAGCTAGCATGGCCGCTAGGATGGCCGCTAGGACGTATTTCAACTAAGCATGTTTCAACTGGGCATGTTTCAACTGGGCGTGTTTCAACTGAGCTAGCATGGCCGCTAGGACGGCCGCTAGCATGGCCGCTAGGACGTATTTCAACTGGGCATGTTTCAACTCATGTTTCAACTGGGCATGTTTCAACTCATGTTTCAACTGGGCATGTTTCAACTCATGTTTCAACTGGGCATGTTTCAACTGGGCATGTTTCAACTGGGCATGTTTCAACTGGGCATTTTTCAACTGGGCATGTTTCAACTCATGTTTCAACTGGGCATGTTTCAACTGAGCTTAATACTATTAATACCGGACCCAACAATGTTGAGCTGGGACTGTATGTATGTAGATTGCAGCCCAACTTGGGAACGATAGCCAGAAAATTTAGGAGAAATGATGGTAAAAAGTAAGCTTTATTTTTCCTAATTGTTAAGAATTGCTTTATGTACATCAAATCGCTTATTTTTAGTGGAAAATTTGTCCTAAACTTGTAGCGAAACTACATACTTTTTCCATTAAAAAGTGAAATTTTGAGATTCTGAAAGGGCTTGCTCGGCCGAGCTGTGCTGTGCCTAAAATTGGAGGGCCCGAAAATGCTCTAGTCGGGCATTTGCTCATCACCCCGTTCCACAAGAAGGTTCCTGCTACCAAGATCTCGAAGGCCTAAATCGTCATCTTCCCGAATCAAAGAATCTTCCGAACCAACGCCTACTTTTTGAAGGCGTAATGTAAACTGTAAAATCCACTGCATGTGATAAAATAATAGATTATATCCACGACAATAGCCGCAGTATTAGTTTCGGGTGAGAACTTCAAGGAATATATGTAGATTCCGTCACTCTAGATCATACATTCCGGCTCGAGCACTCACAATCAGAAATGTTTTAAGTTTTAAAGGAGGGAACTCCGTCGCGAAGATGTAAAAGTAAAAAAAACCCGGGCAGGCTTCCATACAAGATTACTTGAATTTTACTGAGATACTCTCTTAAGTCTCGTCCACTCATGGATAAATGCAATATGGACTCCATAAAAAATGGGATATGTTCAGCACCGAGTAAAGTTTTTAATCATATTCTATCCAGAAAGCAATATAGCATTGCAATTAGTGAAAAAAAAATTTAAATCATTGCTGAAATAGTGCTTGCCTATGGAATCGGGTCGGGGGCTTACAAACGGCATACCCGGGGAGAGGGGGTTACAAGGTGAAAAGAATAGGATAAAAGAGGTTAATGTTTATAAAATTGTTCTGGGCCTTCGGCCCAGGGAGTTACAATGTTGTCTTAGGTCAGACCTATGTATTTAAGCATTGGTGCTGATCATAAAGTGTTTAAACATCCACGCAGAATACGGTAGAATATCTGCCGCCAGTCTTCTTGGCCAGCCATTTAGCGCCGCTTTCGCCGGACACGCACTTGGCCTCGCTTCCTCCAATTTGAATAGGCACGACGCTGCCCTCGCCGATGCCGAACAAATCTTGCCCCGACTCGCAGGTCGCTTGCAAGCAATCGGCAGTCTACAAGATAGAAACTAAATATATTACTAAATCAATTAGGAATACTTTGATAACCTTGTTATTCACAGTTTCCTACCCTATCTTTTAGAACAGTTCAAGCGATAACTGGATGAGTCGTTCAACTTTGTATGTATATAACATATAATGCAGCCTGATCTGCACGAAATATTCTAGTATAAATTCTGACAATTTTGACGCTCGCAGGATTCGACTGCAATTCGCCGTCTGTGGAAGTTTTGCATATGAAATCGCATTCTGAAAAGATAAAACACCTTCAGTATGACATCATTAAGTCCGGCAGTATCATCATGATCGTCGGGATGATTCATATTTATGTACATAATTCCATGTATCCTCAAGGAAATCCTCACCGTAGGCGCACGTAAAGTAGGCGTACTCCACTTTGGCTGGCATCGGCGACCACCACTTTCCGCCACTCGAGCACACGAGATACTGCCCATCGGTGACATTGCCATTCTGGGAGGAAGCCTGCAAGTGACGTCACTTTAAGAAGTTCGCTTACAGGAAATTTTGGGTGTCAAGTAGGCTACCTTTAAAAGACGGCCACCCTCGCCGCAGGTGAAGGTGTTGTCAATGGAGCGTTCCAGATTGAGCGCGCACGCCTTTGATCGGGGACAAGCGAGCTCTTTGATTGGTCCGCACGGGGCTGAGACAACGAGGTAGATCAAAAACAGGTAGATCACGTAAAACGATTTTTTTAAATTACCAACTTGCGGAAATCATGAAAGCCAAAATAGTTGCCTCCCGAAAACTCAGTCAACAACACCTTTGCATCCGATGTACTGCACGACTTCTCCGCCGATACTCCAACGACCATTATAGCATTGTGGGACTACTTCTTCTAGTGATTCTACAGGCTCCGAGCCACTTGAATTCATGTAGAAGAAGCTGCCGGCCGGACAGGCGAGCGGCGTCAGGCAGCCATTCGTGCCCGTTCTGAAGGTCGCCTTTGTGAAGTTTCGGTCGGTGGTCGGAAAGTCCACACTGCATTTATCGCATGCTGCAATGTAGAAAAGTGGTTGTTTCTTTTTTGTAATGGCTAGAAATAAAGTCTAAAACAGAACTTCGAAAATCTATTATCAGTTTTTCAGCGACTAATAATCCTAACCATAAGATAAATATTAATATGTACTTACTTGTTTCATAAATATCAACCAAAACAACTAGTTTAATCATGAACATTAATAAGTAAGTAGATGAACACGAACGAGCGACACATCCGGCTTTGTTGGCTTCAAGTCGTTCGAATTGATCGCGATACCACTTGTTGTTTCCGCGGCATTTCAACGTTGACGCAAGAACCGGAATATTAATTGCGGAGTGCTACAAAAGCCACGTTTTTTTGGCAGGAATAGTTCCGAAACTTTGACCAAATTATCGGTTATAAAATGTGGCTACGTAGAGAACAGTATGAATATACCCTTTCGATCGCCAGTCTAAAGGGAAGTTCGCATGAGATGGTAGCACACGAAGCTGATCCTAAAAATACGAGCAGTTTGGCATCATATAATATGCTTTAAAATGTTATTGATTGACTACATAAAAGATTATGTTATAGACACACGATAGAAGCTACCTAGGCTATACATGAGCCCCTTCATTGTTGTAGCATATCCGTATGGCGCAGTGCTGAGGAGGGGCAATTCCAATGGGCAGCCTTTCGTGCATTGTGACACGGGCTTCGCTGGAAAAGTTTTTAAAGCTGTGGTCCTACTTTATTACAATACAGTAAAACTCCTCGAAATGCAAACGAAGACAGCAAAAGACTTTATAATCAAGGCCATTTATTAGAGGTGTTGGGCTTGTTAGACTTATACCAATACAATTTGATTGCGACCAGTTAACTAGTGACTGTATTTGTTTGTTAACTAGTTAATTAATTAATTTGTGACTGACAGCATGCGATGGAACTGAAGCTGTTGGCTCCAACGGTCCACATGCCATCACTGCCGCACTTGGCAACAAGTGGAATGTTCGGATCTTCCTGATTGACTTGCTGTTGGTATGCTGAACCATTGCGAGCGTAGAACACATCGTCAAAGCAAGTGGCCATCAAGCAGCCGCTAGGAAAGTCGGAAAAGAGCGAAGGGCTGTCGTAGGTGCCTCCTTGAGATGCGGTCGAACATTCTCGGCAGCCTGAAAGAGAGAGGGTAGGTATACATTGGTACGAAGAATAATAGTAACTTTTTGGAATTGTTCTGCGAGAAACATTAAAAAAAATTTTCTATCTTCGATGATATGCAACCATTGGTCGCTATTGAATAGAAATGCTCGAAGATTTAAGAAGAAAGAAAAATAATAATGAGAAACAAAAAAGGTTATTCCTACTCTTCGCGCATGCGAGGCACGTTGTGCCGGCCAGCTGGCTACCGTCAGCGTTCCATAATCCGTAGCCATCGCAACTCAATTTACTTATGACGAAGTTGCGCGAGTGCTGCAAATTTAAACAAAAAAAATTGCAAAGTGTCAACGTTAATCGGAATCATGTCTGTGAATGCCGGTGCCGGTCACTAATTTGGCGCTTTCCCTTGGGGAGCCAATCCCGATTTGGTCGAGCTTCTCTTCGTAGCATGCTACGAAGAGTACCTCGACCATCCATTAAAAGTGCCTCGAACCAACTGGATTAAGATTTTTTGTATCAGTGCAAAAAAGAGAAGACGATGATGAAAAAAAAGTTTCATTCTACACTGCTCATAATATTTGGCAGAATTTTCGCCGAAACGCGATGATAGTACACGTTTGTAAAGTAGCATGAGTGTTTCATAGATCCTATTTTACTAATAGTTGAATTTATTTGCTAGGTATGATGTTCTCCCTTTTTCAACTTCATTATTTCGCTCCTTTTTCAATAAATTATTAATAAATTATAAAAAATAATACAAAAACCAGAAGAAGATAACACACTTCATTATTCATAAAGATCACTGGAAGAGCGCCACCGTCGCAGTGCATGAACTTACAGAAGCCGCTCCCCTCGTACACTTCGTCGATAGTGAACACATAGCCTGGCGGCGGGTGTGACAGATAAAGTGGAGATGGAGGCACATGGTAGATTAGGCTGATGCAGTTCAAGCACGCATTCTTCTCTGGAGGCACATTGGCTTTGGGCTTTCAACTTTGATCTTTGAACTTTGTACTTTGGGCACTTTCAGCGGGCAATGATTTTTTTTCTTCCTTTTTCTACTTATCTTCATATTCAAAATTGTAGTTTTATTTATTTATCCCTATTATATATGCCTCTTTCACATATCTCTCTCACAATGATCGCCGACAACTTATAATGCATGTAATCACAACAACAATGTTAAAATAAAACGAAGAGAAAAAACGAACGACACGCAAGCTGCTGATAAGTTGAGCTCCAAAGCTGAGTTCGGCCATCACAAAAGAATGTAGCGGCCGGATAGTATTGCAAGTGCATGAAGGTGACGTCGTCCGTTCTGCCGCGAGCATATGTCGCCCCCGTTCCACAAGACACGAGCGCGCAGCCGGTGAGCCGGTGTGTGTCGTAGATCGGCCGTTGGAAGCGTGCCGCGACGTTGTTGCCATCGAATCCTGTCGAGCATGAGGTGCAGCCTACAAAGTTTCTACTATTATTACTGCTTCTTTTACGCAGGTACACATATCTTACTAATAATAAAGCACTCAAACTGGTTCTCTAGCGCTACTGTAGAATTATTCACCGGATACTTCCTTTAATTACCCAAGTTTGAGGTGTCCGGATTGTAAAAACCACTACGCACCTTACGACATTCCTACCACTCCGAACGTGGTGACTTTTGCACCCGAGGTTGCCTTCTAGAAGGGGCCGAGTTTGGCCTCGGGGAGAGGAAATTTCATAACATTTAGGAAGGGGCCAACGTCTGCCCCGGTCCTTGGAGCATTCCAGAAGGTTAAAAAAGGGCGAGTTTTACCCTGGGACGTGGAATTTTCAAGAACACTCCGGAGGGGGACTCTGCCCCGGTCCTTGGAACATTCCAGAAGGTTCAAGAAAGGACCAATTTCACAAGAACGTTACGTAAGGGGCCAACGTCTGCCCTTGGTTCTTGGAACATTCCAGACGGTTCCAGAAGTGACCGAGTTTGGCCCCTGGAAGTGGAATTTTCCAGAACATTCCGGAAGCCGCTGACACTGTCCCCCGTCCTTGGAACATTCCAGAAAGTTCCAGAAGTGACCGAGTTTAGTCCAGGGAAGCGGAATTTTCCAGAACATTCCGGAAGGGGCCAACGCCTGCCCCGGTGCTTGGAACATTACATAAGGTTCCAGAACGGGCCGAGTTTGGCTCCGGGTCGTTAAATATTTCAGAACATTCCGGAAGCCGCTGTCTATGCCCCCTCCTTGGAACATTTTGAAAAAGGTTCCAGGAGTGACCGAGCTTGGTCCAGGGAAGCGGAATTTTCGAGAACATTCCAGAAGGTTCCAGAAGTGACCGAGCTTGGTCCAGGGAAGCGGAATTTTCGAGAACATTCCGGAAGGGGCCAACGTCTGACCCTGATACTAACGAGGGAAACACCTAAGCATAAGTTGGCGAATATTTATTGTACCTGTCCAGATCAATCGTTCAAGTCGAGAAATGATGGTAACAATTTTCAATTTTAGCTAAATAGCCCCAGGCGATTTTATATTGATTTTTAAAGTTTGCATAAAATCAGGGAATTTTGTGGTTTGGGCTTTGTCACTCTCTGGCTTCAGCGAATAAGCATGTACTGTGTGGAGCAGTGGGTTGCGCGCTGGTCTTCTATTTTGAGCTTCACTTTTATTTTGAACCTATGCTATATTTATGCTATATCTATATAGCTCTATTTTGAACTTATGCTTAGGTGTTTCCCTTGTAAGAACATTCCAGAAGGTTCCCGAAGGGATCAAGTTCTCCAGAACATACTGGAAGGGGCCAACGCCGGCCCCGTACCTTGGAACATTCAAAATGGTTCCAGAAGGGGCCCAAGTTTGACCCCGGGACGAAAGGGACAACTTCTGCCCCCGATACTGGGAACATTCCAGAAGGTTCCTGAAAGGACCAATTTCATCAGAACGTTCCGTAAGAGGCCAGAAAGTTCCAGAAAATGCCAAGTTTCTCTATTTCCCCCCCCATTTATAAGAACCCCCACCCCCCCCCCCCCCTTCTAATACTACCCCCTCTGATAAAGCGATTGAAAAATAGAACCCCTACCTCTTGTAGAACCCCCCCCCCCCTCCCCCTCCAATAGTGTCCTCATAACAGTCTAATATCTCAGCTCGAGACGTACCTCGAATAAATCCTGGAGGCATGGGATGCTCTCCCCAATGAAATCATTTAAAATTCATTCAAAATATGTTTTAAAATGAATATTCCTATAAATTCAAACTTTTAGTCTCTCACATTGAAAAATAGTACCCTTCCCTCTAATTGAACCATTCCCTCTAATAGTGCCCCTCCCCCGACAAGGGTATTGAAAAATAGTACCCCGGGGTACTAATTGAGAAAATACGATATATAAACAAATAAATAAAGAAATAAGTAAATAACTAAATAATTAATTAAATAAATAAATAAATATACATGCTTAACTACATAAATTTATCGCGCTTGTGTGTATACAGAGACGAGAGAGCAACTGCTAACTTATGCCGCATTTAATTCCGTCGACACTCTCGCGCGAGACGCCGTCGATCAGCCACTTCCCCCTCGGCCCACACACCACGTGTCCGGCTGCGAAGCTGTGACCGCCGGATTTCTACAGAAAAGTAAGGTAGGTAAGAGAAGAGCTTCGATCGAGCTGAAGAATTCGATCGAGTTGAAAACTTCGATCGAGCTGAAAACGCCTCACCACAATAAGGTTTCCACTTGGACACTCGTAACGACTGCAGCCATTCGCGTACAACGTCGGGATGACTCCAATATGGTTGATAAAACCATAAACGGGGGCTACGGTGGTTCCCGTAATGTCCGGGCACGCATTGCACGAATCTGAATGGGGTTTTTTTGTATTTAATTAGCATGGACAAATGGAGCTTTTCTAGAATACAAATATGACCGTAGACCTATAAAGAGAAACGGATATATACGGATATATAGCATACTGCATGTCTATACTAAATCGCCACCCTTTTCAGTTTTGATGAATTTTATCTCACTAAAAGAAACTGGATCTGTTATTTACCAAAACAAAAGGAAAGCCAAGCCCGCTGACATGTCGCATCACCACAAAGCGCATAATCGTAGTTTCCTATGCCGCCTTCGCTCCTCCACACTCCTCCGCCGCCACAGGTAAGCCGTCCCTCTTCGATTCGATCGATGACCAAGTCACTGCTGTTATGGCCGCGGACGCCAAAGAGCGCAATGTCGGCGCTGCTATTGCAAGAGGCGATCTGACACGGCGAAGAGGCGGACGCGGGCGTGATGATTGCCTATAAACATGGAGCTTCATTGTTTTTAGCAAAAAAAGTCAAAACAAAATGTTAATATTAATACATTTAATTTACGATTTTTACTTTGTGAAAGTCGCTGCTCATACAGTCGGGCACCTCAGTCTTGCAGGATGTGCATGCTGGAAATTGATTAAAAACATAGCATTTTTTAAATACAAATATCTCTTGATGTATCAATAAATAATTAAAATGTATGGGAGACTAAAAACAAATTCTCGATGTGTTACAAAAATAAATTATTTTGCGCCTGATTTTTTTTCGCTCTTTCGAATTAGTAAAAAAAATAGGGTCCATTATTTTTCTGGCCCTTACGCCTGGCGCATATGGCATGCGCCGTCCGTTCGCAATCTCTCTTTCCGTAGTGCCAATGATGCGAGCGGCAGCGGAGAAGTTTCTTGTCGCTTCTGTCCACGAAGAGTCGCGCGAGGGGGTCCGCGCACGAGAGTCGCGCGCAGCCGGAAGAGGAGCTCCACGAAGTGCTGCAGGACAGGGCTGTGTCTTCTTCTTTAAAAAAAAATATTTTTCGACTTTTTTGTTCGTGAATTTTCCACATGAACATGGACACAATACGAGTTAAGTTACTCATTCCTTTCTCTTTTTGCCATATAAAAAAACTCGAATACTTGAAGTTGAACGCAACGTCACTTGTCTCATGACAGTCGTATCCGACTCGAGGGCAGTCCCGATCGGGCAAGAGAGTGGGCAGGACGCATTCTTTGCAATCTAAAGAAAGCGAGGTAATGACAGGAATAACATTTTAAAAGTAGCACAATCTGAAGAATACAATGTTATGAGAGAAGTAACATTTAGTGCAGGCTATTAAATACTATTAAGAATAGAATATGCATAATCACCCGGTGCTCCTTCTTTTCCGCATTTCGTCGCCACCACTGAGAGCTGGACGATCGCGAAAATCGTTGCTAGTAAGCAACGCATTCTGGAATAGTTCATATACTACTTACAATTAATGCAATTCTCTTGAGCACTAGTTGTTTATCAGCGCGCCTAACTTTATCTAGGAGTTTTTTAAAGGAAGGAGTTTTGTTCCTTGCTAAGGCAACACTAGAATACAAAAAAGTGGAGTCGAGGAGAAGGCAATGTTTATTAAGCGATTAAGGTCGCCTTATATTGGCCTGGGAGATGCTGTACAATTCGGGGGGGGGGGGAGGGGGCAAATATGGAAGTTATGATCTTCTTCTTATGTGGCACTTCTCCATCTACGCGACAGAACGAAGTTTCGTAGTACAACAATGTAACATTGCCACTGAGGACACATATCTAAATGCCGCCACGACACTGATGGCTTTTAACATCAAGCGCCGCGAACTTTGGATGTATCGTCTTCATAGACAGACTCAGCGAGATGGAGAATAAATGAAAAATGCTTATTCAGCAAGATGTCTTTTGATTATTCAATAATGCAATGACAGAGTCATTTTTTTTCTCTCTCTCTCTGAATATCGTTATTTAAAAAAAAGATGAATGAAATACAGCCATTTAATCAATTATAATAATAGCTGCATTGGGTCGAAAAGCTCTCTGAATTTACATGTGATACGCAGGCAGCGTTTAAAAAATTGCACATTTATGTATCTGCATACTTATTTCCTTTGTAGCACATTGTATTTGTATTTAGTATTCATACCATTTCACATTATATTGATCATATTGCAGCACAAAAAAGTGGTCTTTGGGAATGAAGTGGTAAAAATTGTTAAAATATTGTAATGCCCTTCGACTTCAAGCCGATATCAATGAAAGGGATTCTATTTGGATGAGGTTGCTGAAAGAAAATATGGTAGTGCTTAAATAGATAGCTATTATAAATTTAAACAAGCGCGGGAAGAAATGTAGATTGATCAAGTACGGGAAGGAACTTTAATTATCTCTTAAAATACGTCTGTAGACATTTCTACCGAAAGGCCATGTCGGACGGCTAGATGATCAAAAGGCTGCATTTCAAGACGAACTGCATTAAGGAAGGACAGACAGACTTCGGTGTAAATGGAAAACAGGAAGTTTCAGCGAGAAATGCAGCCTTTTAATCATCTTGAAGTCCGACATAGCCTATTTGTAGAAATGGCTACAGACGTATTTAAAGAGAAACATTCAAAGATAATTAAAGTTCCTTCCCGTACTTGATCAATCTACATTTCTTCCCGCTCTAGTTTAAATTTATAATAGCTATCTATTTAACCACAGCGAGTAACATAGAATGTACCAAGAAGGAAAAAAAATTAAAGAATCTATATAAATTTCCAATTCCTGGTCCGCGAGAAAAAATAAAACAATTAAGGCGACTTCGGCTCACATGTAACGCAGATGGTTTTCTTTCGCGGTCTCGCTGTCTTACTTTTCTTCTGATACCTTGTGTTCGTTAATTAGATAACCAATTTTCGTTTTTTCTCGTAAATATACCAGCTGCTTCACGCGTGCTTCATCGGCTGGTTGCTCGGTCGCTTCGCGGCCTCACTATCTGCGCTATCCGTGACCGGAGAAGAAATATACCGAACGGGACTGACGCTGTCCCTTTCGAAATGTTGTTCTGTGATCCTTCAGAACGTTTTGGAAAATTCCATGTCGCACACACACAAAAAAAATTGTTTGAAACAACATTGTTTGGTGCTCGATTTTTTGATAAATTGTTTGAAACAACAGTTGTTTCAAAAAAATTGTTTGGCATATCAAACAATTTGTTTTACCGATTTGCACGCTATCCAGTCCGAGGCAATTGTTTGGACTGTTTTACATTTCTACGGTGTTTAGTGGGATGATCGTAAACAACTAATTAACGGACGGAGAAAATAATGTTTTAAGTGCGCTTTCGTTTGTTGGAACATATTTTTGAAGTCGCTGGTTTGTTTCCTAATGCATTGTTCTTTCGGTGAATTGTAAAGGTTATTTTTTGTCCTTTTTCAGAAATGAATCTTTCCGAGATCATGGAGGACATCAAGACGAACGTTGAATTGCTCAAGTACGAGGTGAGCTATCTGTCTGGCCGCGTTATTTATATTTTTTCCATACATTTACTCATCATTATTGACAGTTTTTAATGTTTTTTACTGGCGAATATCTGTTTAAATCGGAAGCATTGCCCCCCAACTTTTTACAGTTCATGACGAAAATGTCTGCTCAACATTTGTTGGCGAAATACTGATAGTTTAGTTTTGTCATTTCAGTAGCTCTGATTTTTTAAACAGAGCTTCTATGTATGTTTAAAGATGGTCCGATTAGTGCGTACCCTAAATGCCCAATTCTTCGAAATGTTCTACAGATATCAACGCCCAGATATTACTCTTTTATTTCAAGAAAGAGCTCGAACTTCTTCAAGTAAACTGTCACTAGGATATAATATAATGTATAAAGGAATAATATATGTAAAAAAAAAACACATTTCAGCGTGATGACGCAATTCGTCGTCTTTCGGAGGTGGAGATGACAGTGGCGCGGCTCGCCGATTCGAAGGCCGGCGTAAAAATCATCGACAGTTTCCGTTCGTGGCACTTCGAGCAGCGCAAGGTTGTTGGCGTTGGCGAATATTATGCCACATTTATTGCTCTCCTTGTCTTCTGCACGAAGGCAATGAATGGATAACTGTTTTAGTCGCAAACTGTTCATTATTTTCTTCGTGACAAAGTACACCCCCACTCCCCTCCCCTTCAAAGTTTATCAATGAAATCGTTCAACTTATAATTGACGAAGATTGTCTAACATTTGCCATACTTAGTCCTCAAAAAAGATCTTATTCCCTTAGCTTCTGTTCAATTCTTATCGAAATTGCCTTGCTACTTTTCTCTAAAATGGGCTTATAGTATCAGAGTAAGGAAGATACTGTCGATTTGATAGAACCAACCCTGATTTCGGGCATTCCAAAGTCCTACCCCAACATGTTTACGGGCCCAATACTTTGTCCCCATTCGGGTTTGTTGGGTCCTAGACAGTGGCTTTTATTCCCTGTATATCATCGTTCTGTATTAAGTAAAGTATATACTATATTCAAGCCGTAATAGTTGACAGTCGGCAAAAACCATTCAGCCCTCGTTTTTGTGCTGCTTGGTCATTCTATCTTGTTCTGTACTTAAGATTGGTGTTCGTTAGACGGGTTCACTTTGTTATTTACTCTTGTGGAAAAATAAAATTGTTTCCTATTATTGTGAAAAGTGTTTTTTCGATGAATGCATTAAAAAAGTTACTTCGAGGACGCTTGCAAAGAATTTGTAATGAATGATCGATCGATAGCACTGAAGAGACATCATGCACATCGATAGCACTGAAGAGACATCCTGCACTTCCCTCTCTCTCTATCTCTATCTTTCTCTCTCTCTCTCTCTCTCTCTCTCCCTCTGTCTCTCGGCATTGTACTGCTGATCAATCGAACGCGAATGCACTTGAAAGGCTGCATCCAACTTTCTCTCTCTCGCCTTCTCTCTCTTTCTCTCTCTCTCTCTCTCTCTATTTCCATCGTTCTCTATGGGCGCCTCCCTTTTCATCTGAATATCTTCGTCAGCACGCACATTGCTAGGGCGGGTAGTGTGGTGGTAGTTTCTTGGGTGGTTGGTGCGCGGGGTGCGGGTTCGGGTCCGGTCGGAAACAAACTTTCCTCTTTCTCTCTCTGACCCTACCCTCAGGAACAACCAGCGACGACGACTCCATCATCACTACGGATTAAAGGTTAGCTAAGTTATCGACTTTTGCGATCCTTATTAGGGTTTTAGTCTATTTCACTGCTGTTTTGGCAGCGGTACGGCCTAACGCAGTGAAGTTCGCAAGAGTAAGATAATTAGCTATCCCGATCCGTGTGATGGTGGAGCTGCGTCGAGAGAGACTGAGAGAGAGAGAGAGAGACGGAGAGAATGTAGGAGAGGGTGTGTAAGAGGGTTAGCTAATTAGATATCGAAAAAGTTTTGTAATTAGCATCGAAACTTATCGGAGAATATAAGAAAACTGCTAAAATTCCATGAAAAATGGGTGCGCAAGCAGAAAGGGGCGGAGCCAACGCGGCTGTTTGGTATGTCAAACAATTTCGTTGAAACAAATTGTTTGATATGCCAAACAATCGCGCATCAAACAACGATTGTTTGCTATATGGAACAGCATTGTTTTGGTGCGGAACTGGAACAAATTGTTTGTATGAAATTGTTTGATATATCAAACAACGTTTTTTTTTGTGCAGGCCAGAACTTTATCGGGGGTAGACGTTGGCCTCATCCCGGGGCCAAAGTCGGTTCTTTCTGGAACCTTCTCGAAGAAATCAGAAACTTAGGTGCGAAAGTCGCAACATTCGCTGTGGTACGAAAGTCGCAGCGCCTGTTGTGGTTTTACTGTTTTCATACCTCAAACTTGGATAATTAAATCGGAGGGAACATGGAATGTTCCAGAAAAACCTGTTACAAGGAGCTTTATTATTAGCAAAATAATTGCAAGTCAAAGTAGATACATGTGCATGTGTAGATAGTAACATTCGATTCACAGTAATGAGAGACCGGGCAGGATAGCATTGCAAATACCAAAAAAACATGTCAATCTTAATTAGATGGATCATCCTGAGATTAAAATGTTCAAATATCCGCGCAGAATACGGTAGAATACGTGCCGCCAGTCTTCTTGGCCAGCCATTTTGCGCCGCTTTCGCCGTATACGCACTTGGCCTCGCTTCCTCCAATTTGAATAGGCTCGCTGTTCTCGCCTATGCCGAACAAGGCTTGCCCCTGCTCGCAAGTCGCTTGCAAGCAATCGGCTGTCTATAAGTTAGAAAATAAATAGATTACTAAATCAATTAGGAATACTTTGTTAACTTTTTTTACTAACAGTTTCTTACTCTATTTTCACGACCAGTTCAAGCAATAACAGGATGTATCGTTTAACAACATACAAATATGTCATGTACGTAACAATAATATAGACTGATCTCTTAGTTAGGTTCTAGTTCATATTCTAACTATTTTCACGCTCGCGGGATTCGACTGCAATTCGCCGTCGGTGGCAGTTTTACAGCCGAAATCGCATTCTGAAGAGATAAAACAAACACCATCAGAATGACATCATAAAGTTCAGTAGATTTCTCGCGATCACCATGAACCTCGAAGTGATTGATCCTTTCTGATACCAATTATGACATTTCTCAAAAAAATCTTTCAAATCCTCGCCGTAGACGCACGTAAAGTATGCGTACTCCACTTTGGCTGGCATCGGCGACCACCACATTCCGCCACTCGAGCACACGAGATACTGGCCATCGGTGACGTTGTCATTCTGGGAGGAAACCTGAAAGTGACGTCACTTTTAGAAGCTCGCTTACAAGCCATCTTTGGTGTTCACCTTTAAAAGACGGCCACCATCGCCGCAGTTGAAGGTGTTGTCAATGGAGCGTTCCAGATTTAGCGCGCACGCCTTTGATCGGGGACACTTGAGCTCTTTGATTGGTCCGCACGGGGCTGAGAGAATGAGGTTGATCAAAAGTAAAAAAAAATTCTTTTAACTTGGTTTTCAGATTAAATAATGCCAACGAGCTCAAATCACGAAAGCCAAAATAGTTGCCACCCGAAAACTCAATCAACAACACCTTTGCATCCGATGTACTGCACGAGTTCTCCGCCGATACTCCATCGTCCATTATAACATTCTGGGACTACTTCTTCGTGCACTTCTACAGGCTCCGCGCCACTCGAATTCATGTAGAAGAAGCTGCCGGCCGGACAGGCGAGCGGCGTCAGGCAGCCATTCGTGCCCGTTTTGAAGGTAGCCTTTGTGAAGTGTCGGTCGGAGGTCGGAAAGTCCACACTGCATTTATCGCAAGCTGCAATGAGGAAAAGAGGTTTTTTTTGGGTTTCTTCTCGGTTTCTTTCCACGGCTAACAAAGCACAGTATTACTTTTTAAAAACTAGCAAAAAATCTATTTTAATCTTTCAAATTAATGAGTAGGTAGATGAACACGAACGAGCGACACAGCCGGCTTTGTTGGCTTCAAGTCTTTCGAATTGGTCTCGATACCACTTGTTGTTTCTGCGGCATTTCAACGTTGACGCAAGAACAGGAATATTAATAGCAGGGTGCTGAACAAGAAAAGTTGCAATAGGCAGTAAAATACGGCTACGTATAGCTATATTGTCATACTCTTTCGACAGCAAGTTTAAACGGAAGTTCGCATGAGATGCTAGCACAAGAATCTGATCCTCAAAATAAGAGCAGTTTTGCCTAATTTTCCAGCTATTACTGATTAACATCATGAAAAATTATGTAAAAGACACGAGAGCTCTGTGTGTAGAAACTACCTGAGCTATACGTGAACTGCTTCATTTTTGTAGCATATCCGTATGGAGCAGTGCTGAGGAGGGACAGCTCCAGTGGGCAACCGTTCGTACATCGTGACACAGGCTTTGCTGGACAAATTTTTTTTTAGTTGTTCTAGATGCTTCCTATTTTAACTACTTACTATAGGCCTCGCTGAAATGCAGATGAAGCCAGGAAACTAAATATAATAAAATCTAGGTGATTTAGTTGAGGCATTGGGCTTGTTTTAATTGTACGAAGAAATAATATTGCGAATAGTTAATTAGTGGCTTTCATGGGTAGTAATTTAGTTAATTAGTGGCTTTTTTAGGTAGTCAATTAATTAATTAGTGAAAGTTCTGACTGACCACATGCGATGGAATTAAAGCTGTTTCCTCCCACGATCCACATGCCATTACTGCCGCACTTGGCAACAAGTGGAATGTTCGGATCTTCGTGATTGACCTGCTGCTGGTATGCGGAACCATTGCTTGCGAAGAACGAATAGTCAAAGCAGGTGGCCATCAAACATCCGCTAGAAGAGTCGGAAAAGAGCGAAGGGCTGTCGTAGGCACCTCCTTGAGACGCGGTCGAACATTCTCGGCAGCCTGAAGGAAGCAGGGCAATAAATAGTTACGAAAAAATTGTTACGTTTTGGAATTGAGCTGTGCGTAATATGGTGTGTATATTAAATTTTTAGATGGTAACTAGCCATTGATGTTCATTGAATAGAAAGCTTCGAAGATCCAAGAAACAAAAAAACGATAAGATATATATTTTCATACTTTTTGCGCATGCGATATACATTGCGTAGGTCAGCTGGCTACCGTCAGCACTAAAATATCCGTAGCCATTGCAATTCAATTTGCTTAAGACGTGAGTGAGCGAGTGCTGCAAATTAAAATTTATATTTTTATCAGTTACAAAGGGCGAAGTTAGTCGGAATCAAGGCTCGCCCTGCCCGTGACGCTATCTAATTTTTCGCTTTCCCTTTGGAAGCCAACTACGATTTGGTCGAGGTTCTCTTCGTTGTATGCTATTAATCATCCATTAAAAGTGCCAACTGTACTTAATTTTTCCAAAATTTTCGCCGAAATGCAAAGATGAAACACTTAAAAAGTATCATGAGCTTTCATAGATCCTATTTTACTACATAATAGTTGCATTTGTTTGCTATGTATGATTTAGTTTTCCTCTATCTCATTATTTCGCTCCTGTTTTAATAAATTATTAAGAAATAATACAAAGACAAGAAGAAGTAAACACACATCATAATTCATGACCACTGGAAGAGAGCCACCGTCGCAGTGCATGGACTTACAGACGCCGGTGTCCTCGTACGCCTTGTCGAAAGTGAACTCATAGCCTGGCGGCGTTTGTGGCAGATCCGCAGGCTCATGGTGGACTAGGCGGATGCAGTTCCAGCACGCATTCCTCTCTGAATACACATTGTCCTTGTACTTTCTACTTTGATCTTTGAACTTTGGGCACTTTCAACGCGGGCAATGATTTTTTTCTTTCCTTTTTTACTTCTTTTCTCTATAGACAAAACTGCAGTTTTATTTATGTGTATAATATATGGCTCTTTTACATCTCTCAGCCAACCAATATTACAATGGTCGCCGAAGACTTATTGACATGTATGTAAATAATTTTAAAATGAAAAGAATGATTAGAACAAACGAACGGCACGCAAGCTGATAATGTGATATCCAGCGGATGAATCGGATCGTATTCCAGCTTCATGTAGGCAACGTCATCCGTATTTTCGAGAACAAATGTCCCTGCCTTTCCACAATGCACGAGCGCGCAGCCGGAGACCGGGTCTATGACGTAGAACGGCCTTTGGAAGAGTGCCGCCGCGTTGTTGCCGTCGAATCCTCTCGAGCATGTGGTGCAGCCTAGAAAGTTCATACTATTACTACTTCATTTACACAGGTACATACATATGCATGTAATATATGTATATACATACACATGTAGATGTTTATATTCATATATTTAACTACTTGTTTATCTATATATATTTATTGTGTGTATATGTACACACAGAAAAAAATGTTATGCACAAAAAATGTTATGGAAAAATGTTCCGCGGAGATGTTACGCTGAGAAAAACATGTGATGTTTTCGCCCTGGTGGGCGTCGCCTCCTCTTAAGAAAAAAAACGTAACATTTTTTGTATATACCTGGATGATACGTGGAGCGCTACATTTGGGCATGCACAAAAATGTTACGTTTGGCCGGAAAGGCGGCAAACGTAGGGAGAGCGCTGCCTCCAAAGAGCGAAGTAGCGATCACGTCCGATCTGGCAAGTTAAGCAACGTCGAGCAGCGACACCTAATGGTTCAAACCCACATGTAGTCAACTTTTCCCAACATGTTTTGCGCGTTTTATTTTGCATAAAAACCTACAATACCCCGTTCAATTCCTCTCTATGTCTCTGTCTCTCTCTCTCTCTATGTGTGTGTGTTTCGCTCTCGCGCTCGCTCTATCTGTCTCTCTGTATCTCTCTTTGTCTGTCTCTGTCTCTGTCTCTTTCTCTCTCTCTCTCTCTCTCTCTCTCTCTCTCTCTCTCTCTTTCTCTCTCTATCTGTGTGTGTGTTTCGCTCTCGCGCTCGTTCTATCTGTCTCTCTGTATCTCTCTTTGTCTGTCTCTGTGTCTCTCTCTCAATCTCTTTCTCTCTCTCTATCTCTCTCTCTATCTGTGTGTGTGTTTCGCTCTCGCGCTTGCTCTATCAGTCTCTCTGTATCTCTCTTTGTCTGTCTCTGTCTCTCTCTCTCTCTCGATCTCTATCTGTGTGTGTGTTTCGCTCTCGCGCTCGCTCTATCTGTCTCTCTGTATCTCTCTTTGTCTGTCTCTGTCGCTCTCTCTCTCTCTCTCTCTCTCTCTCTCTCTCTCTTTCATTCTAATAGTAGCTAATCGATCGCAAAGACGACTGCAGTTTCATATACCATAGTAAAATGTCCCTTTTTCCATAAATCACCCCCTCCGGTTGGCCCCGGAGAAACAGGCTCTACGAAATCGGTCTCTATATCTCTTACACTTACAAGTTTGCGCACAAGAGCAACGCCTGATATCACGAACAGTGTTCACTTATAACGAGAAAGAGAGAGAGAATAGAGAGAGATAGAGAGGGAGAGAGAAGGAGAGAGGGAGCGAGGGAGCGAAACACCGAGCGAGAGAGAGAGAGAGAGACCATATTGATTGATAATTGAGCGCAGAAACGACTGTTTGTGAGCACGGAGGGTACGGGTCATACAAATTCTTCCGGTTTGATAACACACCAAATACGGTATTTTTCCGCGTTGCGCCCGTTTCATGCGTCGCGGCCAGGCATAAAGCTCGCCTCCAAAATGCATCGATCGAAGTGATTTAAACTCCCTCCAAAAGTTACCGTAATATGTGGTCATTAATTTGAAAATTCAGGCAACTGGCAATTTGCCAGCAATTTCACCTTCGCTAAGGATTTTAACGTTCCGTTCCGTTTGTGACACACAATACGATTGTGGAAAACATAAGAAATTTGCAGTTCTACGCACCAAAATTCTCTCAAACCGGAAGGGGGTACCCTCCGTGTGTGAGATTTGTGAGTTTTTGTGTTTCTCGGCGGCTCCAACATGACTCTACAATCCAGGTTAGCCAGTTTTTCAACTTTTGCGGTTTTTGTATGACATGTAGAATAACGATATGTATTATTTTATTTTTTATTTTTATTTTTTTCTTATTTTCGGACTTTTCTAATTTATTTGAATGTTTTTCAAGCATTTGTCATGTTATATGCCCTTGCGGGTGGCTTCTGCTGCTCTCACGTTCTTAAGCATATTTTGTTTAGTGTAATAAAGGGTTTTGTATCATAAATATGCTTAAAAGTATAATAAATATGCCTAAAAATCCGTGTTTCGAGCTGCATTTTATCAGTGAGCGGACATAAAGATGTGAAGGGGGCGTGGCTTAAGACCCGGAGCGGCCGCAGCGGTCAAACGTAACATTTTTGTTAAACCCTGCACGTTACGCCGCGCGTAACATTTCGGGTTGCGCATTAACTGTAACGTCCAAAGCTACATGAGATGTTCCGGAGCATTTCAATAACATTATTGTGAAGGTCAAATGTTACGCTCCACGTAACATCCTTCTCTGTGTGTATGTATATAACTTATTTTCTCTATTAGTACCCCCGTGGCTCAGCTCGAATTCATTGGAATCATCAATATCCCTTTTACAACATGAATTTTACATCAATTCATTGGGGGTGATCCATTCGAGGTACATCTCTAGCTGAGATCTTAGACTGGTAGGGGGGCACTATTGGAGGGGGGGGGATTCTACTAGATGGACGGGTTCTATTTTTCAATGGCATTTTCAGAGGGGGGTACTATTAGAGGGGGGGGGGTTCTAATAAAATGGGGTACTAAATATATAATGTGGCATGAAGAGACGAGAGAGACAGCTGCTAACTGATGCCGCAGGTAATGCCTTCGACACTCTCACGCGCGACTCCGTCGACCATCCACTTCCCGCTCGGCCCACAAAGCACTTGTCCAGCTGCGAAGCTGCGACCGCCCAATTTCTGTGCAGAAAAGTTACGATGGTAAAACACGGGCATCGCTTAAAAAGCGTCACCACAAGAAGATTGCCACCACTTGCACACTCGTAACGACTGCAGCCGTTCGACTCCGATCTCGGGTTGACCGTAAAAGTTGTGGAAAATCCAAAAACGGTGTCTACGCTACCCGCGACGTCCTGGCACTCGTTGCATGAATCTGAAAGCAGCGTATTCGGTTTCTTATTAAGGTAGTAAAATCTTAAATAAATAACAAAAATGAAAGTTTTCAAAGGTGAATGTGATCTAAAAAGAGAAATGGGTGTATAGTATTCTGTAGGTGTCGCACCGCAAATTGCCATTACTTTATCATTGCGTGTATTCTCTAGGAGAAACTAGCTTTATTTTACGAGGAAAAAAAAAAGCTTGAATTGAATTGAATTGAATTTTTTACGGTATCACAAGTAAAACACGTGGTGAACAATTAATAATAATAGGTAATATGCAAACCTATACGGCCGAACACTATCTAAGAATGAGATAAAAAAAGGAGATTAAGTTAAGAGATTGCTGACATGTCGCATCACCGCAGAGCGCATAATCGTAGTTTCCGCTTCCGCCTTCGCTCTTCCACACTCCTCCACCGCCGCAAGTCAGCCGTCCCTCGTCGATGCGGTCGATGACCAAATCGCTGCTGTTATGCCAAAGAGCGCAACGTCGGCGCTGCCATTGCAAGAGGCGATCGGACAAGGCCAAGTGGACGACGCCGGCGTGATCGATGCCTATAGACATGGACCCTCTTTTTCTTTTTTTAAGTAAAAATTGTCTTAATAAAAAATGTTTAATTAGAAGTATATGTACCTTCTGAAAGTCGTTGCTCATGCACCCGGGCACTTCAGTCTTGCAGGATGTGCATGCTGGAAATTGATACATGACTTCAAATAATACAATTTTTTTTATCCTAAATACGAACATCCCTAGACGTATTTTTAAATGGTTACTAAAAACAATTTCTCGATGTGTTACTAAATAAAATTATTTTAGCCGCCAGATATTTTTTCGCTCTTACGCCTTGCGCAGATGGCATGCGCCGTCCGTTCGCAGTCTCTCTTTCCGTAGTGCCAATGATGCGAGCGGCAACGGAGAAGTTTCTTGTCGCTTCTATCCACGAAGAGTCGCGCGAGGGGGTCCGCGCACGACAGTCGCGCGCAGCCGGACGAGGAACTCCACGACGTGCTGCGGGACATATGCAGCTTGCTTATTTCTATTCTTTTTTTAATTTTTAGAATTTCTTAACTTACTTGAATATGGCCACAATACATAAAAACTACATATTCCAGCGTATATTTTGCAGGAAAAATGAGAACTCGAATACTTGAAGTTGAGCACAACTTCATTTGTCTCATGACAGTCGTAGCCGACTCGAGGGCAGTCCCGATCGGGCAAGAGAGTGGGCAGAACGCATTCTTTGCAATCTGAAGAAATAGATTTGATGGCAACAGTATCATTATACTAATAACAAATTTACTCACAGCATTACCATACAGTTTTCAATAGCGCTGCGATAAGATACTATTGAGAGCTAGCATAATCACCCGATGCTACTTCCTTTCCGCATTTTTTCGTCGCAAGTGAGAGCTGGATGATTGCGAAGATCGTTGAAAATCGTAGTAAACAGTGCATTCTGTAATAGTTCACTTGTTATTTTGCAAATGTGCATTCAAACGTTCGCAGTTTGGTTGCTTAAAGTAACTATCCGGGGAATGACTTTCTTATGGCTTTTGTCTATTGGTGAATTCGTTTTAGTCGTTACATCTACCTCGAAGGTATAAAACATTTGATCATTAAGCGATTATGGCCGTATAGTATGTATATATAGGCCTGGGAGATATATGAAAGATATGATCATCTTCTAACGTGGTACATTTAGTTCTACACTACTGAAGGAAGGAAAAATGTAATTTTGCCACTGAGTACTCATATGTAAATGCCGCCTTGACACTGGGAGCTTTCAACATTAATAGCTGAAAACTTTGGATGCTTCGTCTTCACCCACAGACTCAGCGAGAGGGAGAATCAATGAAAACTGCTTATTCTGCAAGTTCCCTTTCGATTTGGCAATAATGCAATTCCTTAGCCACTGACATATGTAGTCAGCAAATTTTTTCTCTGAATATCGTTTTTTCAAAAAAAAGTAAAATGCAATACAGCCATTTTATCGATTATAATAATAGTTGCATTAGGTCGAAAAGGCTCTCCGAATCTACATGTGCCACGTAGGCAGCGTAAAAAATTGCACATTATTATATATGAATTCTTATTTCCAATGTAAAACATTGTATTTAATCGACGTAATTTTAGTATGCATACGATTTCACGTTATACTGTTCACATTGCAGTGCAAAAAGTGGTTTTTGGGAAGAAAGTGCTAAACGAATGCCCTTCGAGTTAAGGCCGATATCAACGAAAGGGATACTATTTGGAAGAGGTTTCCGAAAGAGAAAAATGGTATTGATTAAAAATATAGGTATTATAAATCTAAATCGGAACGAAAAGAACTGTAGCTTGATCAAGTAGGAGACTGTGCATTAATTATCTTTGAATGTTCCTCCCATTCAAATACGTCTGCTGATATTTCAACCAAAAGGCCATTTCGGACGGCAACACGATTAAAAGGCTGCATTTCAAGACGAATTGCATTAAGGAAGAAGTTAGAGACGTCGGCGAAAGTGGAGAAAAGGAAGCTTCGGCAAGAAACATACTACATACGTCCCAAGAACGAAAACATTTGAAGAATCTTAATTAATTTCAAATTCCTGGCTCGGGAGAAAGAAATAAAACACTTCAAGCAATTGTGGCTCATAAGTGATTTCTTGAAAACACATCGCGGCCTCGCTATCTGTGCTATCTGTGAGCCGCAGAAGTAGTATACTGCACGGTGCAGAAACCCCTTTCGAAATGTTGTTCTGTGATCCTTCGGAACGTTCTGGAAAGTCGATGTCCCGGTGCAGAACTCGGTCCTTTCTGGTACATTCTAGAATTACCAGGGCAGACGTTGGCGCCTTTTGGAATTGAAAAGGGGTCGTATGTACTCTAGGTATCTTGTACTCTCTGTATGTATGTACATATGTGGGACCCGGACAGAACCGCAGCGGTAAGAACCGCACTGTCATTAACCGCACTGGCCATAAACCGCAGTGGCCAAAACCGCAGTGGCCAAAACCGCAGTGACCAAATATCGCAGCGGAAAAGTGGCTAAAACCGCAGTGGCCAAAACCGCAGCGGCCAAAAGCGCAGTGGCCGAACGCAGCGATCAGCCAGAGAAGCGGACAATCGCAATTTTTTTAAAATTAATTAAAGTGATTTTTAATTTGAATTAGTTTTACAAAAGTATTCTTTGCATAGGCAATAATGCATTGAAGATTATTTATGAAGGCAGTTGATTTCCAGCAAATACAAAGCATCCCAAACCTTATTTAACAGATCGAAAGAACCTTTTTACGGCAAATGAGGATTTCAATCAAATACAAAGCCATACTTGATTTAAGAGATTGAGAAGAACCTTTTTACAGAGAGCAATAGCGTCATTGTAAAAACAGGGATTTTGGAATATTATTAGTTGAAAAGAATTACAGAACGTCTTCCACACAATTGCAACTGTAAACAACTTCTTAAAGAACTGATCCTCTTTTTCTCTTATTCACTTCCGCACATTGACATATACTCCAAGAACCTTCAAGTGGTCTACCTCGCTACGACCCATTGGACCATTTTTGCGTTGAAGACTGAACGACTCTGCGGCCGGTACTGAGCCAACGTCAAGTTCTTAGACGATGCGGCTTGATAGCGTGACTTGAACTCTGCTTGATGATGGAGTAGCCGCGAGGCAACCAACTGTGCTGTCGACTTCGGAGGGATAGACTAAAGAAAATGGTGATGGGAGTAAGATTTAAAAAAAAATAGCAAGTATGTACAAATTATTGCCTTTAATTTCGCATTGTATCCTTCCTGACAGGAATTCCCAACTTGTCGCTTGTCCATGATTCTCTGGTAAGCATTCCAGCTTTCGATCGGGTACATAGGGTTCGTCCGCTGTCCATTCAGTTCCTTGCCAATGTAAGTCGATTCGAAGTATGCATAGAAGGCTAAAGGGGATATTGCATTGTTTGCTAAACAAACATGGTGTTATAACATGTTATAGTACCCTTAAGTCTGCGGTGATCGACCAGTGGAACGAGTTGCATTCCCTCCTCGACAATCTTTTCAAAGTATCTGATGGGTATTTCAAAATTTGTAATGCTCTTCACATTTAATTCTAGCGGCTCTCAATGCAATGATAAAATGGCTTTTCATACCTGGGCACGACAAAGGGCTTGACAAACGCCAGTGACATGCATGACTGCGTTGTGAACTTCAATTGAGCATCGCTGTATAGATGAGATATCTTCTTTGTCTGCAGAATTTCATCAATTATTTTAATGAGAAACGATGAGAAAAAGAGGAAAAATATAATTTATAAATATACTTGCCAAAATCTTGGCATAGATTGACTTGAACAGGTGGAAAACGCATCGCTGAATAATAGTGAGTGGGTAGACCATTAGAAGAGCTTGTGATATGCTGCGTTCGAAATCTGCCACAATATCATTATGATTATTCGCCTATTTTAAAGATATTATATATACCCATCATCACTGAAGAAGGAGAAGGGATGCCTTGTGAACCCAGGAAGGAAAATACTTCATAGTATGATTCCTGCCCCTTTGATACGAGAAACGCGTAGACGGCGGGCACGAAGACATGCTCTTCCTAGTGAAAATCCCGGTCATGATATTCCGTTTTGAATTAAGTTTAATTTTCTAGAAAACCTGAGTTCCAACGATAAAGGTCTGGAGAAAATTGGCAGGAGCTGAATAGAATGTCCCGTCACAAGACCAAAGCGGGTTCTGAGGCAATATCTATTTGTACTATTACAACCATTTAATAAATGCTCGAAAGTATTAAGTTCTCACCGTCCTTAGGCGCCCAATTCCTTCGTTTGTATAGAATATTTTCACTGCGCATGGGTCGCTCTTGCCCAACACCATGCAATTGTCGAATTGGAGGAATTTTTCGACTGAATTAGTAGAACTTTTTAAGAAAAAATGTACCGGTCCGAGTGTTCTAAAGATCAAACGTTGGCAAAGCATATGCACTAACACAATTGAGACTCATCAATGGTGCAGGGCATCTTTCGCTCTTCCGCCACCTCTACGACGCGGCGTGTCTCGCGATAAAGTCTGTCTTCGTCGAGAAAGGGTCGAAGATGTGAAGGTGCCTGCTGAAGTACTGCAGATACAGCAGTGGCAGCTGACACGCCAAGCGAACGTTCAAATCGCGCTCGCTTACGCACAAATCTCAGCTGGAAAAAATGAGGATGCACATGGAACAAGGCCGAGAAGTTTTCAACAGTTTCCAAAAATACACGCAAAAGCATAAAAGTTAATACCTCGTCTTGGTGATCAGGTGGTATGTGACCGTGCTCAGCAGACCTTACGGCTTTGCCAGCGGTATACTTGGCCCTCCCAGCACATCCGTGGATATTACATCTTAAAATATTTGTCTTTCATAAACAAAAGTCAGCACAGATGAATATACAATTGCATGCCTCAATTGAACTTCTCCAGTCGACTTAATGACGTGAGACTTGCGATATTCGAACCCGTCAGAGTCATAAAGCAGTCGCTTTCCTTTATTACTACGGACTGTTGCGCTGATTTGCCTGACAATGAACGAATATCTAATTTTCACACGTTTCTCATCGACAACTACCGATATATTTAAAAAAAACAGGCCTGTTGGGAGTCATCGGCATTGCGGTAGCCGCAGGATCGAACAACAGGAACGAACAACTACAAAATGTCGTGTTCTTTTCCCGCTGCATCCAAGCTTCGTCTGTGTTTTAGAATATGGCGTCACGCAAATACGGTCGCACGAATTAATTGTAAGCTCACTGTGTCAAACTTTTGATTCTGTGGTCTATAAATATACATCACAGAATCATAAACAGTGAGGACATTGCGCATTCTGCCACTGCACAGTCGGCCACTGCGCTTTTGGCCACTTTTCCGCTGCGATATTTGGTCACTGCGGTTAATGACAGTGCGGTTCTTACCGCTGCGGTTCTGTCCGGGTCCCACATATGCTCCCTCCTCCACTTGTTGTTCTCGCTCTTTCGCCTTCTAGTTCTCTTTCTCTCTATGTGTCTCCGCCCGTATGCGTTACTGTATTTAGGCCCCGATTATGACTCAACATAAAAAGCGTCTTGCCGGCGGCCAGCCATGAGCTGCAAGTCGCCGCTTCCCTTCGTCCTGCCTCCCTTCCTGACCTTCCCGACTATCCCTTCCTTGTTCCCCCTCAACGACCACCACGCCTCGGACTCAACGCCTTTCCTTGACGCCTCACTTGTCCTGTCGAATAACGTTTTCGATAAACCTCTCTCTTCGGAAGTTGTCGCTGGGGAACCCTACATTGACTGAATGTTCTGTGAAATCCCACGACACGCCATTCGTTGTGGTACGAAAGTAGCAGCGTCCGTAGCGGTTTTACTGTTTGGATACCTCAAACTTGGATAATTAAATCGGAGGGAACATGAAGGTTCCAGAAAAACCTGTTACAAGGAGCTTTATTATTGGTAAAATAATTGCAAGTCAAAGAAGATATACATATGCAGATAGCAACATTCTCGTCACAGTAATGAGAGACCGGGCAGCGTTGCATTGCAAATAGCAAAAAAAACATGTCAATCTTAATTAGATGGATCATCCTGAGATTAAAATGTTCAAATATCCGCGCAGAATACGGTAGAATATGTGCCGCCAGTCTTCTTGGCCAGCCATTTAGCGCCGCTTTCGCCGTACACGCACTTGGCCTCGCTTCCACCAATTTGAATAGGCTCGATGTTCTCGCCAATGCCGAACAAGGCTTGCCCCGGCTCGCAAGTCGCTTGCAAGCAATCGGCTGTCTACAAGTTAGAAAATAACGGTAAATCTATTACTGAATCAATTAGGAATACTATGTTAACTTTGTTATGAACAGTTCCCTAAGCTATCTTTATATTCAGTTCAAGCGATAACTGGATGAATCGTTCAATAACTCACAAATATGTCATATATGTAACAATAATCTAGCCTGATCTTTAAGAGATATTACAGTATATATTCTAGCATATATTCTAACAATTTTCACGCGCGCCGGATTCGACTGCAATTCGCCGTCGGTGCCTGTTTTACAGCCGAAATCGCATTCTGAAGAGATAAAACAAACACCATCAGAATGTTCAGTTGATTTCTCTCAATCACCATGAACCTCGAAGTGATTGATCCTTTCTGATTTCGATTAAGACATTTCAAAAATAAAATCTTAAAAATCCTCACCGTAGACACACGTAAAGTAGGCATAATCCACTTTGGCTGGCATCGGCGACCACCACTTTCCGCCACTCGAGCACACGAGATACTGGCCATCGGTGACGTTGCCATTCTGGGAGGTAGCCTGAGAATGACGTCACTTTTAGAAGTTCGCTCACAAGCCATTTTGGGTTTCTAGTAAGCCACCTTTAAAAGACGGCCACCCTCGCCGCAGATGAAGGTGTTGTCAATGGAGCGTTCAAGATTGAGCGCGCACGCCTTTGATCGGGGACAAGCGAGCTCTTTGATTGGTCCGCACGGGGCTGAAAGAATGAGGTAGATCAAAAATAAAAATCTATTTCAAAGTAGGCACTATATTTGATTAAGGAACTAAATATTTATTTGTTGCTAGATTTAAATTAATAACTCAATTTTAATATAAGGAACTAGATTTTAATTAGCAACTATATTTTAAATAGGATCTTGATTTTTATTATTAACTAGATTTTCAGAGTAAATACTTCAATTCATGAAAGCCAAAATAGTTGTCTCCCGAAAACTCAATCAACAACACCTTTGCATCCGATGTACTGCACGAGTTCTCCGCCGATACTCCATCGTCCATTATAACATTCTGGGACTACTTCTTCGTGCACTTCTACAGGCTCCGCGCCACTCGAATTCATGTAGAAGAAGCTGCCGGCCGGACAGGCGAGAGAAGTCAGGCAGCCATTCGTGCCCGTTCTGAAGGTCGCCTTCGTGAAGTTTCGGTCGGTGGTCGGAAAGTCCACACTGCATTTATCGCACGCTACAATGTGGAAAAGGGTTTTTTTTGCAAAGCACAAACAAATTACTTTTAAGATAGTAATCCTATCAGTTTCTTTCAGCGACTGATAATCCTAACCATAAGATAAATTTTAATATGTTTTATAAATATCGACCAAAGAGAACTGATTTAATCATGAACATTAATAAGTAAGTAGATGAACACGAACGAGCGACACAGCCGGCTTTGTTAGCTTCAAGTCGTTCGAATTGATCGCGATACCACTTGTTGTTTCCGCGGCAGTTCAACGTTGACGCAAGAACCGGAATATTAGGTGCAGAGCGCTTAAAAAGACAAATTTCAGCTAAAATTTTTGCTTTAATAAAAAAGTTTTCTTAGCAGGAATAGTTCCGATACTTTGACCAAATTATCGGTGATAAAATATGTCCAAGAAGAGAACAGTATGGATATACCCTTTCGACGGCAAGTTTAAAAGGAAGTTCGCAAGAGATGGTAGCACAAGAATCTGATCCTCAAAATAAGAGCAGATTTGTCTATTTTGGCAATATGATTCAAGTTGTCTTTGGTGTGTAGATGCTACCTGAGCTATACGTGAACTGTTTCGGTGTTGTAGCATATCCGTATGGAGCAGAGTTGAGGAGGGACAATTCCAGTGGGCAACCGTTCGTGCATTGTGACCCGGATTTGGCTGGAATTTTTTTTAAGATCTTCTATATACTTCATATTTTAACACATTTTTATAGACATCGTAGAAATGCAGATGAAGAGAGAAAAGTTTCATAAAATCTAGGTGATTTAGTTCCGGGTTTGCGCTTGCATTATTTATATCAGATTGCGAATAGTTAATTGGTGTCTTTATTTGTTAGTTAATTAGTAACTTGATTAGTCAATTATCGTATTTTCTCTATTAGTACCCCCTTTATTGTATCCCCCTCTAATAGTCGCCCGCTGACATTGTAGCACCCCTCCCTCTATTAGAACCCCCCCCCCCTCCTCCAATAGTGCCCCCCCCCCTAATCGGCAAATACCTCTGCTGTGACGTATTTCGAATGGAATGCTCGTTCCAATAAACTGATTGCAAATTCGTTCAGAAACAGCGGTAAAACGGATATTGCAGCGATGTTTTAATTGAATTCGAGCAATTATTCTCCTTTTTTTTAAAAAAATAAAATGGTGTTACCAAACTTTTAGTCAATCACATTGAAAAATGGTACCCCTCCCTCTAATAGAACCCCTCCCTTTAATTGTGCCCCTCCCCCGCAAGGGTATTGAAAAATAGTACCTCCGGGTACTAATAGAGAAAATGCGGAAATTAACTAATTACTGAACGTAGTGACTGACCACATGCGATCGAACTGAAGCAGTAGGCTCCAACGGTCCACATGCCATCACTGCCGCACTTGGCAACAATTGGATCTTCCTGATTGATTTGCGGCTGGTATGCTGAACCATTGCTGGCGAAGAATACGTCATCAAAGCAGGTGGCAATCATGCAGCCACTAGTAGACTCGGAAAAGAACGAAGGGCTGTCGTAGGCGCCTCCTCGAGAAGCTGTCGAGCATTCACTGCAACCTGAAGAAAGCAGGGAAGTAAATTGTTACGAAAAATAATTGCACATGTTTTGGATGATCGCCATCCAATAGAGATTTTAAAAACAAAACAATAATCAATCAATCAATCAACGCTTTATGTCAACGGGTTATGTAACTGGTTCCAGTAATAAAATAACATGAAAAAAATAAAAATAAGAAAAAAAATTCTGCTTACTTTTCGCGCATGCGACGAACATTGCCTCTGGTACTTGGCTGCCATCAACATTCCACAATCCATAGGCATCGCAATTCAATTTGCTTACGACGGGTGTCTGAGAGTTCTGCAAAAGTAAATTTTGAATTTTTAAAATCAATAAAAAAAGGAAAAATGAGACAAAACAATACATTCTAAACTGCTCATAATTCTTGACAGAATACCCGCTGAAAGGCAATGATAAACACTTGAAAAGCATCATTATGTTTAACAGACACTATTTTACTAATAAATGCACTCAGCCAACATCGGATGCAAAGGTGTTGTTGTGTCACGATGACTCCCCTCTCATCTCATTCTTATCCCTCTTCCCCCACTTTGCGGCGCATTCCATGAATGCTCATATTATTTCTTGTGCCACGTAAGCTTATGCTAATCTTTGTCACGTAAGCATTTCATCTTACATGTCTTTTGCTTGACTTCAATAGTCAGTCTGCCATGCCTCGCTCATAGTGAGCGGTCCCTCTTCCCTTTCCCTCTGCCTTTTGTTGTTGCCGTCAGGCCAGTTACTTAATAAAAGCGTTGTTGAACGAGTTCCCACGTCTGATCCACACCCACACGACAGCGAAGAAGCCGGAGCGCTCCATTACATGGGGGCCGAACCGTCCGAATCTTCGAGGATCTCACAGTGACGCAGCTTCTTGCGAAGGACGAGTTAGTTTCGCCTTACAGGAAGGAGGAGAGGGGGGTCTCCTGAGCTGTGTGCTGGGCGAGAAGGTGGTGTGCAGAGGGGGGTCTGCGAGTGAAGCTGGTGATTGGCTGGTTGATCGTCATCTGGTGTTCGTCAAAGAAGTGAGGGGACTTCTGGAAAGGCGCTGTGTGCGAATTGAGAGGAGGCGTGGGGGCTCTCTGAGGAAAGCGTGGGGGCTGTTGTGAGAAGCGAGGTTGCTTTTGCTGAGGTGAAGAGGAGCCGGTGGTTTTTACTGTGTGGTTGGCGAAGTGGGGTTCGCATCCAGCAGTTGTGCGGCTCGTTGTGCTAGTTGGCAAGAGGGGTTGCGCTAGACAACTTTGGTGTTGAAGTGGTTACGTGTGGAAAGGTGGCGACCTTACACGTGGTTTGAGAAGGAAAGAGAGGGGTCTTTCAGAAGGTGTCGATTGTTGGCTGTGTGTGGGGTTGACGTGGTGGATTGGTGAGAAGCTCGTGGAGTGTTGAAAGGCGGAAGCGCTGGCGATTTGAAAGAAAGTCGACCGGGCTCGCAGAAGAATTAAAGCCGAAGTGACAAAGTGCAAAGGAGGCTGCGTGCCAAATTGAAAGTCGACCTAGTGCGAAGGAGAAAGAAAGGCAAAATGACCGAGTCAAGCAGAAAGTATCAGTAAGTGAAAGTGATTCACTATTGAGCAGAGGCGAAGGGAAGGGAAGCGCAGGAAGGAGGCGCAGATGGAGAAGGCAGTGGTCGAGGTTAGGAACCGAGTGGTCGAAAAGAAGGAAGAGCTCGTGCAGCTGAATGGAGAAATTCAGGTAGACAAAGAATTGGCAGAGTTCTTCAAGAAAGGAAGACTGAGGTACTCGAGGGAATCAAAGCAGGATCTGTGTGACAGAGCTTTGGAAATGATGGAGGATCATAAGAATGAAGCAAAAAGATATTGCGAGTTGGCAATTGATGCTTGCGTGAAAGTTGAGAAATCGATGGATGAATTGGTACGAAAGTTGGCGAACGCGAGCGCGTCAAGCCAAGAAGTGAACGAAGAAGTGACAGCCCAAGGAAGTGAGAATTCGTTGGCTTCCAGGAATGGACAAAACGCTGAGAACGGAATGCAAAATGTCATTTTGCAAGAATTGCGAAGGATGGGCAGGGAGATGGCAGAAATAAGAGAAAAAGTTGAAAGGAATGACACAGAACAGGCGATCAGACAATCCCTGCAAGAAGCGAATCGGAGTGCAGTGAGGAGAATTGACGAGAGGCGGAGTCCGAGTGACCATCAGAGGAGGCCAGTCGAGGAGAGGCAGAGTCGGTCCCAGGACGAGAGCGGACAGTACCGAAACGAGTGTCGAGAGAACGGACAAGGAAATCGTTCTCCGTGTGAAAGTATGATGGTGGGATTGGAGGCCGTGTCAGTAGAGGAAAGAAACGCGAATGCGATGATCTCGATGGCGATGCCGCCGGTGGGAGAGTACAAAGGAGAAGGCGGACTGGGGAAGTTCTACGAATTCCTGGAAAGTCTCGAGATGAAGTACAGCCTTGTCTCGGATGACAAGCGGATGTACAGTTTGTTGAAAAGCCATTTGGAGGGAGAAGCCAGGCTGATTTTCGACTCATTCGCCAGGAAGAGTGTCAAAGGATACGGCGCAATGAAGGAAAAGATGAGAGAAAAATTGAGAGGAGACGAAACAATGAAAGAGTACGATGAAACGAAAGAGTGGGAGACTGCAAGTGTGCGAGAAGGGGAGAGCGTCAGTTCTCTCTGCATGAGACTAGAAAGGCTGGCGAGTAGAGCTTTACCGGGAATGCCTGACGAATATCTCGCCCCGATGCTGGCAAAGAAGTTGCTCATGCAGTTGACCGGGTGGATTCACTATCGAGAACTGATTGAAGTGATGGAAGGAGCCTATCCGCGGGAGAAATACGAAGCAGTGAAGGCACATTCGATGCGAATCGAGACAGTCGAGAAAAGGGGAACCAGGCTGGATGCCGGTTTCAGGACACAGCCAGTGCAAATGTCGTGTGAAAGAAGAGAGCAGAATCATGGAGTGAAGCGGGAAGAGATAGAATACGGTCGTCCTCTGGAGTATCATTCAAGCAGACATGGTAGGAACAGGCAAGAGTACAGGGAGCCAGAGAATTACAATGCTCGCTCTTATCAGAATTCTCAGAATGTTGCATTTGGAAATGCACAGAACCAATCGCAGAGACAAAATCAGCAACAGATGCAGAAGGCTCCGAGTGGACTGAATTTCGGAATGAACCAGGAAGTTAGGCCAAGTGGTGGTGCCGGTGGAATGGCGTATTCGCCGCAATGTTACAAGTGTGGTGGACGAGGACACGTCCAGAAGAACTGTCCGAATCCGATGCCGCGTGAAAGGGAAACGAAGGAGCATGCGGATAAGCCAGTTTGGCAGAATGGTGGAAATGATGGGAAACAAGAGAAGGATGAGGAGCAGTTTAACGAACGAAGAAGTTATGTCGTGAAGTTGAAGAGGAAGGCCTCTGGAGAAAAAGATGAATTCTGGGCGGCGTTGCCAGAAGTGAAGATAAAGTTGAATGGAATGAAACTCAAAGCAATCGTAGACACCGGATCAGAAGTCAGCATGATTCCAGCGAATCTATTGACTGGACTGAAGAAATTGGGGACGGTGGAGAATGTGGAAGTGAAAGAAGAAATAATTGAAGTTGCTGGAACGAGATTGGATGTGGTTGAGAAAGGAATTCTGACAATCGACTTTTGTGGAATTGCGAAACCGATTGGAATGTTTGCGATCTCTAATGGAACGGAGATTATTCTTGGCCAAAATGTCATTGAGAAATGGGGCCGTGTAAGAATGCTGAATTTGGATGGTGAAGGTAATGGTGAGTTCGAGATTAATGCTCTGGATGAAAAATTGGAACAGGAGAAGCAAGAAGTAAATGGAAAGGATCGGAACAAGGACGCAATTGATGAGGGAAAACCTCTGGAAGAAGAAAATGAAGCCGAGGTATCGGTTGAAGAGCATCAGAAGAGATTACAGAAGACAAAGTATTTGAAGTGCTTGGAATGCGGCGGTTTGGGCCATGGAAAGTTGATTTGTCCCACTCGAAAGAAGCGCCTGTCACGAGAAATGAAACGAGAGAATTGGAGAAAACCGGATAGAAAAGGAGATCCGGATGAGACTTCTCGGGTTATCGATGTGAAGGTGAATACCACTGGATTGAAGAAAGACGACAAGAAGGAACTTGTCGATCCAGTTGAGCAGTTGAGAAAGATGGCAAAGAAGTGCCTGTTGGGAGAGCAGAGTATGAAGAATATCCAGAGAAGGATAAAGTGGTTGTCTGGAGATGACAAAAGTAGTGCGGAGAACGAAGAATTGTTGCGAGAGTTGATCCGGTGGACATCGAGCGACGACGACGAGCCGAACCACGAGTCGACTACGAAGGGCCGAAAATCAAGCGACTACATCTCAAGCGACTGCACCTCAAGCGACGGCATCTCAAGCGTTCTGGTGGCAGCGAGCAATGACAACTCAAGCGAGAACGACGGCAGATCATTCATTCGTGGCGACTTCAGGCAGCACTTCACCTCTCTCTATCATCATCCAAGCAACGGCACATTCAAGCGCGGCGGTCGAGGGCGCCCGCATTGAAAGGAGGGGGATGTCACGATGACTCCCCTCTCATCTCATTCTTATCCCTCTTCCCCCACTTTGCGGCGCATTCCATGAATGCTCATATTATTTCTTGTGCCACGTAAGCTTATGATAATCTTTGCCACGTAAGCATTTCATCTTACGTGTCTTTTGCTTGACTTCAATAGTCAGTCTGCCATGCCTCGCTCATAGTGAGCGGTCCCTCTTCCCTTTCCCTCTGCCTTTTGTTGTTGCCGTCAGGCCAGTTGCTTAATAAAAGCGTTGTTGAACGAGTTCCCACGTCTGATCCACACCCACACGACAGCGAAGAAGCCGGAGCGCTCCATTACAGTTGGCTGAGTTTTCGGGAGGCAACTATTTTGGCTTTCATGAATTGAGCTACTCAGAAAATCTAGTTAATAATAAAAAAAATACATATGTACATACACATGGATGAATGATCTCCTTTTTTTCTACTTTATAATTTCGCTGATTTTTCAATAAATTATTGAAAAATTCAAAACAAATAATAATAAAAAAAACTAAAAGAAGTAAACACACATCATTGCTCATGACCACCGGAAGAGCGCCACCGTCGCAGTGCATGGACTTACACCCGCCGCTACCCTCGTACGCATAGTCGTTCGTGAACTCATAGCCTGGCGGCGCTGGTGGCATATTCGCAGGGTCATGTTGGAGAAGGCGGACACAGTTCATGCAGGCATTCCTCTCTGTAGGCACACAACTATTCTTGTCCAGAAATTACAATTTATTTTCTTGCAGATATTTGCTTTTTTCTCGTCTCTTACCCAAACAAAATCTGAATATATAAAAAAAACGAACGACACGCAAGTTGATAATAGCGCTCGCTGACGTAAAGCCAACGCTGAGCATCTCCATCGCAAGGGAGTGGCTCGCGTGGATAGGTTGGCCCATTCATGTAGACAACGTCATAAACATCATCCAGATAGTATGGCTCGGCCGTTCCGCAAGACACGACCGCGCAGCCGCTCATCGGGTCTGTGCGGAAGAACGGCTTTTGGAAGTGTGTCGACGCGCCATTGCCGTCAAAGCCTCTCGAGCATGTGGTGCAGCCTTCAAATTTTGTACTAATACTACTACAGAGTTGTCCGATTTTTCATTATTACTATAACTCTGCAAATAAATAAATAAAAAATAAAAAAAATATATATATACCGTATTTTCTCTATTAGTACCCCCCCTTTATTAGAACCCCCCCTCTAATAGTACCCCCCTCTGAAAATGCCATTGAAATATAGAACCCCTCCCTCTAGTAGAACCCCCCCCCCTCCAATAGTACCCCCCCCCCTAACAGTCTAATACCTCACCTCTAGATGTACTTGGAACGGATCCTGGAGTCATCGGGTGCTCTTTCCAATGAACTGACGCCAAATTCATGATAAATCTGTTGTAAAACGGATATTCCAGTGATGATTCCATTGAATTCGGGCTACGATTGTTCCTTTTTTCGGAATAAAATGTTGATATTAAACTTTTAGTATCTCACATTGAAAAACAGAACCCCTCCCTCTAATAGAACCCCTCCCTCTAATAGTGCACCCCCTCTCGCAAGGGTATTGAAAAATAGAACCCCCGGGGGTACTTATAGAGAAAATACGGTATACATATTTTCATACACCGTATTTTCTATATTTGTGCCCCCCGAGGTACTATTTTTCAATGCCCTCGCGAGACGGGGGTACTATTAGTGGCGGGTTCTGTTAGAGGGAGGGGTACCACTTATTGAATGTGATGGACAAAAAGTTTGACAACAACATTTTATGCTTAAAAAGAGAGATTTAGTTCTCGGATTCAATGGAATCATCACTGGAATATCCGTTTTATAATAGATTTTGAATGAATTTGCAATCTTTTAATTGGGAAGAGCATCCCATTCCTCCTGGATCCATTAGAGGTAAGTCTCGAGCCGAGGTATAAGACTTTATGGAGGGGGGGGGGGGCACTATTAGAGAGGGGGAGGGGTTCATTAGAGGGAGGGTTACTATTTTTCAACGGCAAGGGGGGCACTATTAGAGGGGGTAATAATAGGGGAGGGGCACTAATAGAGAAAATACGGGATAACATTATTACTTTTTATTTGTACGTCGAACCTATTACTTGACGCGGTGCAATAAATATTATTAAATATATAGTATTTATTATTATTTCTTTGCTTGTGTGGATAGAGAAGCTAGAGCTGCTAACTGATGCCGCATGAAATGCCATCCACACTCTCGCGCGCGACCCCGTCGATCAGCCACTTTCCGCTCGGCCCGCACACCACTTGTCCGGCTGCGAAGCTGCGACCACCCAATTTCTGTGGAAGGCACACACGATTCGAACTACTACATGTAAAAAGAATTCGTATTGGATGTGAAGCACTTCACCACAAGCACGTTTCCACGTGGGCACACATAACGGCTGCAGCCATTCGCGTCCGACCTCGTCGGGTTGACTCCAATCAGATCGGTAAGGCCAAAAACGGGATCTACGGAGGCGCCCGTGATGTCCTCGCACTCATTGCACGAATCTGTAAGCAGAGTCGTATTCGGCTCGTCTTTTTTTGCTTCACAGTAACACATTAAGCTTTCATGTTAGACGAAAAAATGAGATCTAAAAGGAGAAGTGCATGATATAGTATACGGTATATCTAGCGCCACAAACTTGCACCCTTGTCAGTGTTGGCGAATGTTTTCTCTAAAAGAACAACAACAACAACAACAACAACAACAACAACAACAAAACAAGCTCGCTGACATGTCGCATCACCGCAAACTGCATAGTCGTAGTTTCCGCCGGCGCTCTTCCAAACACCTCCGCCGCCACACGTAAGGCGTCCCTCGTCGATGCGGTCGATGACCAAGTCGCTGCCGTTGTGGCCGCGGACGCCGTAGAGCGCCACGTCGGCGCCGCCATTACAGGAAGCGATCGGACAAGGCAAAGAGACGGACGCGGACGAGATGGATGCCTATTGGCATGGAGCTTCTTTTTTTTAGCAAGTAAATTTAAAACAGAATGTTAAAACCAAAATAGCTAAAATAAAAAAAATATATCAAATACCTTGTGAAAGTCGCGGCTCATGCACGCTGGCACCTCAGTCTTGCATGTGGTGCATGCTGGAAATTGATACATACATACATATGTATGTATATAGGACAGTAGAACATTTAAAAAAGATGAATTTCTCTAGATATATGTATTATAGAATGATTTTTTTTTCTGTCACTAAAATAATTTTTTTTTTAGATATTCTTTGCATTTTACGAATTACTAAAAAAATTGGGGACAATTTTTTTAAAGTCGTACGTCTGGCGCAGATGGCGTGAGCCGTCCGTTCGCAGTCTCTCTTTCCGTAGTGCCAATGATGCGAGCGGCAGCGGAGAAGTTTCTTGTCGCTTCTGTCCACGAAGAGTCGCGCGAGGGGGTCCGCGCACGAGAGTCGCGCGCAGCCTGACGAGGAGCTCCACGAAGTACTGCAGGACAGGGCTAGCTTCCTACTTCTCCATTCTTTGAACTTTATGTCAATTTTTCGCATGCACTGGTAACAAAATAAAATTGTTACCTATTATTACTTTCTTTGTCAGATAAATAAAAACTGGAATACTTGAAGTTGAGCGCAACGTCATTGGACTCATGACAGTCGTAGCCCACTCGAGGGCAGTCCCGATCCGGTAACAGAGTGGGCAGAACGCATTCTTTGCAATCTGAAGAATAAAATTTTATGGGAGAACTAGGATTTTAATAGTAACATTTGAGTTTTAGCATTGCGGTAAAGTTTTCCATAGCAAAAACGATCAGCTAGCAAAATTAAAAAAATACCAGGTGCTCCTTCTTTTCTGCACTTCGTCGCCGCCACTGAGAGCTGGACGAGTGCGAAAATCGTCGCCAGTAAGCAACGCATTCTGGAAAAGTTCATTTGTTACTTAGAAAATACCCATGCACATATGATTTGGACTGCTAAAATTTACGAATAACAGCGGTCAGAGTGGCAGAGGAGTGATCAAGAGAGTTTAATTCATTTCTAAGGATGGAAGTGTCCTTGTGTAACAAAGGAATGATTCCGCCAAAAAGCCAAATTTACCAAAATGCCACCACGACACAGCTTTCAGCCATTAACAGCGGCGAACTTTGCATGTATCGTCTGTTCACGAAACGCGGTACAGACAGCCCGAGCGAGAGGGAGAATAAATGAAAAATGGTTATTCAGCGCGTTGCTCTTTCATTAGGCGATAATGCGATTTCCTTCTTGAAATATTTCGATTTTTCAATCCGAATTTCCTTATTCGATAACAGTTCAATACAGAATAGCCATTTTTTTAGTAGCATTAAACTAGGTTTAAGTGTTCGCATTCGCGTCATTCCTTGTTGTTTATCTTCGTACAATTAACACCCTTAGGTATTGGCCTCATCCTAAAACAATTATCGTTTTTTTTATTAATTTGTGATTAAGTCAAAAAGCACTGCCTTCATTTTGGAATCGGTATGCAGGCAGAATTTGAAAAACTGCTCACTTGTCTGCATTGTTATTTAATTTCTAGTTAGTTCATTTATTCCAAAGAATTTTAGCATGCACACTACATATGTAAATATTTTACACAATTCACATTGTAGAAGCACTGAAAAGTGGCTCTTAGGGTGTAATGCAAAAAAAAAAATTAAAGATAGCAACGCTTTTCGAACGTCAAGCTGATAGTAACGAAAATACTATAGTCGTTATATAAATAGCTAATGTAACCGTTCATCAAAGCTTGTTCGTCAAGCGTGAAGAAATATGGCTTGAATGACTCTCAAGTAAGAGACGTTCCAATAATTATCTTTGGCAGCCCTACTGACCAAATGTCTGCAGGCATTTCTACCAAAAGGCAATGTCGGACGGCAAGATGATTAAAAGGCTGTATTTTAAGGCGAAATGAGAAGAAGGAAGACGTCTCACAGACGTCGGTGAAAATGGAGAACAGGAGGCTTCATCAAAGCAAGAAACATAGAATGTTAATCGAAGGAAAACATTCAAAGAATCTTAATTAGTTTCCAACTATTGACTCGGGAGAAACAAATAAAACAATTCAACCAATTGTGGCTCATCGGTGACGCAGGTTACTTGATGTGTGAAGTTCTCAAGTCCATCAAGCAATTATTCATTCAAGTAATGTATTTTCTCTATTAGTATCCACCGGGGGGCACTATTAGGGATAGAGGGGCTCTAATAGAGAAAATACGGAAATTATTAATTCAAGCAATTTATCAAAAATACTGTTACGTTAAAAAGTTTTTTTTAAACAAATTCTGTGCTCGTGTGTGGATAAATATATATATTTTGATGCAGTTTAGCTTTGCAGCCCAGTTCCTAAAACCTCGATGCCAGCGACGACCACATGAGTATGAGTTTCAGGGTTCTCATCGATTTTGTATTGTTCTGGGTGAAATGCATGTTTGTCTTCCTAAAGCAAACTCTGAAGCAGTCATGGCAATCTGAGCACATGTATATCACTGCAATGTGTCTTACAACACAAAACGATGCCATCGAATCAACATTTATTGCATTCATGAATAAGTAGTATTTATGACAGGCTTTAAGAGTGGAAATAATTCAGGATAGCTCGCTACACTTTTCACGTTGGAATACATAAAGAAAAGAAGGCAATAAGAAAGTTGCTCGAAATTCGCAATATGTTTCCTGTATGAATGACAACAGAATGAATGATGGAGTTAAAGTAGAGAGTTGATGTTAGCGGCCTTTACCCGACACCGCCACCAGTCGGGACACAGTCGACCGAGTCGAAGAATAGGTTGATGTCAGAGAGCCACTTATGATTGTGCTCGTTATCCAAGCATTTCGCGCTGCCAATGGCAGTCGGCGGGTTGCCGCCTGCGTAGCCGACCAACTGCTGGTCAGCGCTGCATGTCGCAACGTCACAGCCATTCTTCAATAAGAAAAGCCATCATCAAAATAAGAAAATAAACTCATTTTTGAATTCGCGCCCTTTTCCTGGGCAAAACAGCTTAAAAACTGTGTGCTTTGAGAAATTTGCCTATAGCAGTAAAGAAAAATGCGAATAGGTTTGGATTGAGCTTCGTGCTCCTTTAACAATAAAAAATTTTTTTTATTGCGAATGCTTGCTTCTTTTTCTGAGTCATTAAGTGGTCTTCAACATATGCAAGGATATGAAATACTGACATCCTTGGTAATTTTGACTGGCAATCTTCCAGGCTTCGCAACCTTGTTGCAGCTTCCTCCACAATCTGAAGAGAGGTAATCTTCTACAGACGACATGCTGTGCAATTCGTCCAATTTACTTATTTTCCTATCGATTAAAATTTACTAATAAACTTGCTGAAGTTGAGAGAGAGAGAGAAAAAACATACCGTATTTACAAATGGCTTTGGGTCCAGGCTTGAAGCCGCCTCCTTGTGGGTGCCAATCTTGCTGGTTCGGTTTACACTGCACGAAATTAACATCATAGCCGTTTGCGTTGCCATTGTGCCCCTGTAAGAATGCCGCAATTTAGTTATTATGTTACAAAAAATTTAGTCTAACTAGTATTTCTGAAAAAAAATTGCAACTACAATTTATGTTTATGCATTATGAGCTGGCACGTCGATAATATGCGAAGAAATATAAGTATGTGAAAATATTTTCATTATAATGCTGGTTTGACCTTTGTTGTACATAAAAAAAGAGAATCAGGCATGTTTATATTTAAATATACATATGTTTGTATTCGTTAAGCTTTTGTCGAAAAAAAAATTTTATCTGTTCGGAAACGACGACTAGGAGAGCCACGTGATTTTATAGTAAGTGCATTCAAATGGTGCACTTACAAAGATCAGGTCTCCGTCTTTTTGGCATATGAACTTGTCATTGTTACTCTTGCCCGACATGCGCTCGAGAAGCAGTCGGCACACGTGGTTGTTCGGACATGAATAATTGGTGAGCTCGGGAAGTGGCCTGTTGCAAACATTTTCTGAAATTAACAAGAGATTGTTTGTGAAATTAGAAGACCACATTTTGACTGATATGAGAAGAACAATGTTAGCTATAAAAAAAGCATTGAATGACATGGAGGAAGGCCTCACATATCACTGACGGCAATTTGGGAATCTTGATGGTATTTTTTCTTTTTATTTATTTTTGTCACCGCTTTGGTAAGCGCTAATGATTGTTCTTCATGTAGAAAAAATTTCTTCAGAGGGAAGCGGATATGTCTGTGCTCTAATGTTTTCTTTGCGATCGCATTATACATATTATTAACCGGGGTGTATTAATGCATAATAAAGGACAGCGTGTGAATTCACCTTTGCAGCCGATAAGAGTCGCTTCTTCACCACCAATTATCCACTGGTTGTTGACGCATGCCGGCTTACTCTGCGTTGTCTTATATGAATTGTCACCGGCGTGCTTGTAAGAGAACACGCCCTCGTAGCATTCCTGAAGCGCATCACAAGCGCCGAACGTTGTAGTCGGTGTAGGCGCAAGGTAACCATCACCAGCAGACGGAGTCGAACACTCAGCACAACCTAGAATTTGTGTTAATATTCACATCTTAATTAATAATGTATATATATATATATATATATATATATATATATGTATATATATAATAGGGCACCTAAATAAAATATAATTATTTTTTGTAATAAAAAAAATCACTAATGGCGCAAGTCGCCTTCGTCGCGGCAGCGGGGATGTTGTCCCACTGTCCGTTCGCTTGGCATGTAGCAGTATTGGTCGACTGAGCTTCCAGAGGTGGGTCCTTAAAAGAATCAATAACTCAAGCTTGAATGGGCGCCCTTTTGCCTGACACCAAGGAGTGTGACTACAATGGCTAGAAAAAAAATACTGTTGAGTCTCGTACACTTTTAAAAAGACTAGATGGATGAATTGATTTAAAAAAAGTTTTGCACTAACAATGTGCGACTACCTAATTGTAAGCGCACACAATCGTATGCATACGTGAGAATTACAATAGCAATAAATGTCAATTTCATTTCAAGTTGAAATATTCCTCTTGTTTGTATTAAAATGAAATATATATTGTGCTTACAATGACAATCTTTTGGTCGGCAGCACAAGAGAGCAAAGAACAGCCGCTTGCGGTGCCTGTGGTAACGTCCTTCTTGTAGAGATAGCCGGCGAGGATGAAGTCGCTCATAGCAACATTACCAAGACTTGTGCATTGAGTGCACGATGCTAAATCAAATTAAAAGAGATTTCATCAATTCGATACATATATATTGATCAAAATAACATTAAAAAAATTTTTTTGCAAACGCTTATGTAGAAGTCAAGAATGTGACATATGTATCTATCCGAACGTCTATCTCCACCAATAAGATAATTTCAATTAGAGCTATTCCAGTACCTTTGCAGTAGACGTCGTCCACTTCATCATCACTTGCGAGCACCCATTTGCCGAGTCCGTTGCACACAGCCCTGCTCGCGGTCGATGCTTGGGGCTGGCCGCCATTGACGACATACCAGATCTCGCCGACCTCGCAAGAGGCCTTGATGCAGCCACTGCCGCCATCCACGTCTTGCGTTGTTTGTTGAAAACCTTGGGGAGGTGACGAGCCCGTCGAGCACCTTTTGCAATCTAACAATAAGAGAGGCTTTAAAGCAGCTACATACGTCATTCTTCCCAAAATTTCAGCTAATTCGAAGCGAGATAGCTATGTATATAAAAATAAAATATTCAATAGAATTCTAGCCTAGTTGAAAGTTTCGTTAGCTGACAGCGCTTGGTTCAATGCACATATATTAATCTTTGCGGTGCGAAATTCTTACGATCTTCTACACCATCTACTTCATTGTTAGCGCGCTTCCTGCAACGAGGAAGATGTAACGTACCACCGATGCAACTAGCTTTAGTCACTGCAGTGCCAGATGACTTCCAGGTGGGTCTGCTACCCTCACAAGACACTTCGACGACATTGACCGACTGAAAAGAGTTCCTCCGCTTTCATTTTCATTGAACATAAAGTTCCATTTGCCATACACTTTATCAGAACATTGCAGAAGGATACCTACCGTATCAATTACAAGCATGCCTGGGTCGCAATTGAGCTGCTGGCAAGTGCCGGATGTAGTTTCAGCTGGAGGGCCAACAATTACGTAGCCGGATGGAGGTGAAACGTCGACGATATCTGACACCTTGCAGCCGCTCACACAGTTACTCGGCGCTGAAGATAAGCATCACTATTCAATGTAATGTGGAATGTCACAATTCGAAGAAGTACTCAAGCGTGACAACCTTGACAACCGATCAGTCCATATTTTACGCCTCCGTCCGCAACCCACATCCCATCAGTGCCGCAGACTGCGCCGCTAGTTGCTGAGTTTGCCTTGTATTGTTCGGACACGGTGTCGAAATAATAAATGCTGTCGTCCGAACACGTAGTGACGGCCAAACAGTTTTTGGTGTCGTCACTTGGCGGAAAGACGAACTTTCCGATGACGATCTTTGAGCAACGGGTACAGCTTGCAGTTGTTATGTAACCATGGGAAAGCTGCTTCCAAAACGGGCACGCCTGCAGTACCGCTCAACCACCAGAAGTGCAGGGATTTTGTGATCTTTCCGAAAGTTCAAAAATTTCCTGGTTGTTGAGCGGTACTGTATATCTCGAAGAACTCTTATCACAACGTACTCTTGAAGCAAGCGACGTCCGTGATGTCACTGTTTTCCACTCCATCCACCACCCACTTGCTATTTTGATTGCAACGAATCGAGCCATCTTTAATAATCGCTGACGGTGCAGCCGAACCGAACTTCTATAAAAAAATTCTTACGTAATCTCTATAATTCCAACTTCGCAACATTGATAAACGTAAGAAGAGCATGACAACTCGCACCACGCCGAGCTCGCCTCCATCGTTGCATGTCCATGATGAACACGCTTCATTGCCCGCCACGGCAGCGCTGGTTTGTGCATAACCTTTGACGTCGCCGACGGAGACATGGGTGCAATCGTTGCATAAATCCTTTTCTTAAATTATTCACTTTACACAATAGGTTATGAAGAATTTTTCACGATAAAAGTGATAAATAAAGAGAGAAAAGAACAACAACAACAACGTTTCTTTCCTAGCAATTCTCGACCGGACTAACCGCATGCAATTTTTTCGTACTCCTCGCTTCCCACACTCCATTTGCCGTTGGTCTTGCACGTGATCACTTGGCCATCGACGAGTTCGACCGGCGCCCCAGAACCTGTGAGCAGCCTACCGTTTCCACACGGATGAGCCGCCAAACAGCCATCGTCCGTCGTGTACCAGACTGGCTGCACGCCATCCGTAATGTCTTCAGAGGCCATTGAGCACGCAGTACAGCCTGATAGTTAGGTTGACGCGAACTTTCATTGGATGCAACTCAAAGTTATCCATAGAGGTTTGAACGAACCACCTTGGCTTTTTTTGAAAGAACATTCTATGTCTGCATACCTCTACATATGTACATATATGGAAAATAATCACATTTCTCAAAGTACATAAAAACGGTTATACGCAGCATTATTTTATTGTAAGTAAGTATTCCGTTCGCTAACTTTTCACGCAAGTAATCTTGAAATCGCTCTCATCTGTTTCTCCGTCCACTTTCCAGTTGCCATCATCGCCACAACAAACAGATGACGCAAGCTTCTGCGTGTCAGCAGCGACGTTCTGTAAATAAAGAGAATCCAATTTGTAGCCAAGCTAATGACAATTAAAATCTAATGTCACATGACTGGTCAGATTAAAAGCGGTTTTTTTCCCATTTTCTCTCACAGTTAACAAGATTTCACGATCTCGCTCTCTTTCTCTGCCAAAACATCTCAAGGCGATGGAAGTCTATTCGAATTCTTCTGCATATCTTTTAGTATTGCACTTATTGCTAGGCCTTTTTTCGTTCTTCTTGAAACGAAACAACAGCTGAAAAAAAACAATTGATCATTCGTCTGACCAAGATGGCGAGCTGTGCTCCTGTTGGACACTTGTAGCTCATGCAGTCGCCGTGCTCGGACAGCTCTGGAGCCTTTTCGTACTTGACGCCGTCAATATCGACGAGATTGTAGGTTGAGCGGCTCGCAGTGCGCACACCAGACTAAAATACGAGGCTACACTCTTGGCTGCTGCTGCTCCTTTCCACGTCAAACAGAGTGAGAATCAGTTCTTCCGTTATCCTTTTTGTGCCTACTTCTAATTCTTTTCCGTTGACAATTTTTCTGACCCCAACCTTTCCAAATGCAGTTTTGGCTAAAAATACAGTGCGTTCTTAGAATAGCCAAATTGGCACGTACTCTTGCAGCCGACTTTGATTCCTGTCGGGTAGCCTGTTCCGCCATGCCACAAGCCGTCGGCTTCGCAAGTTGCGGCAGTGCGCCCCAAATCATCCGGGTCTGCTTCCTCACTAGCGACATAGGAAAGCTGATGGTTGCCATCCGGGCACTGGTTAGCTTTGAGGCAGCCAGACGTCTGATCCAACTCGATGGGTGCTCCTTGATATCCCTCGTACACAAAGGTAGCGTCACAAGTGTTGCATTCTGAAATTGTATTAATACAGTACGCGTAATTAGAATTTTAGAATTTCGTCTAATTATCTATGTACGCATAAAATTAGTGTGGTTCGTCTAGCTGAACATACGGGTTCAAGCAATTGGGGATGGGAGTTGGAGAGTACAGAAGTGGATTACAGAAAAGCGATATGTAAGGCTAACATTATTCGACTGTGTGTTGCTTGCCCTTTTGGTTTGTAAGTTAATCTTGAGAAACCAACCATTCACACAGCTTGCTTGCGTCACCTCCGTGTTATCTGCAGCTTTCCATTCTCCTCCAACGCATTTCACCACAGGATCCACCCCCAAAACCTGAAGTGAGAATTTACCGATGCATTTTTTGTGAACTTTTTTCTTGTTTTAAGGAGGAAGCCACATACTCCTTTTGCACCTTTTCCTTCAACCCCTGTCTATCAAAAAAAGGATGCTTCTCCCTTTTGGCGTGACAATACTCGATGCATAAACTTTTAAACTAGTTTAACCTGCTTCTACATATTATACATTGATCATGTTAAACGTGAGAGTGTTTTTTGAAGAAATTAAATATGCTGTCGTATGGCATTTTGATCACGAGATCAAAGTGTGCTTCGTATAAACATAACATTCGTATTGGTATTGATTGGGAGAGCCTACTTAAGCTCCGCCCACAAAGTTAATGGATTCTTTTTCTGTGTTTGCAACGTGCCCCGGTCACGGAGAGCACGCCGTCGGCGCACTTGAGTTTCATGCATCCAGCCTGAGTATCCGCCATTGGCTTGTCGGAGATGATGCGATAGTACTTGGGTGGCGTGGCGAGGTCGATGATGGAGCCAACGGCGCAGTACGCCGTGCAGTCGGGCGCTGAAAAGACAGATTGTCACATTTTTGTTTGTTCCGATTTTTCGAAACTTTTAAAAGAACATATCGATGGCGCGACTGCTGAGAAGGACATTTCAGATGTTGTTTCGGTGTAGAACGTTTGGAATCCCAAAATAGTTTAGCAGAAGGTTTTTGTTGTTTGTCTAACGAACATTTGCAGCCGATCGTCGTAGCGAACATCTTCCCGTGCACACTCCATCCGACGCCATTGCATGTCAGCTCAGCAGTCGTTACGAGAGTCGGCGCATCACCTTCGCTAGCCTGACAAATGAGTACAATAGTGAAAGGCAGTATACTCTTGAAAGCGTCGTGACTTAATCCACTCACTACCTGGTAATACAGCTCTCCTCCGCTCTCGGTGCAGGCATCTCCTAATGATGCCTTAGCGCATTGACTGCCATCAACTGAAGTGGCCGCTGCCGTGTATACCTCGCCTTGGTAGTTGAAACCATTCTTGCATTTCGAACAATCTGAAGAGAAGCTTTTTGACATCAATACAAATTCCCCATATTTCGTCAAATACAACAGTAACACTTGCCTCCGAGGCAGCTGGCAGCGGTCACAGGGCCGTTCTCGTCCTCCCACTGTCCGGCCTTGCAGAATACGGCGCTGCGTCCGGAGCCCGACTGCAAGAGTAGAGCACTATCGAATTCATCTAGAAACCAAAGAAGCCGATGCCATTTTTGTAGTTGGAATCGTCATCATATGCTCTCCTAATGTGCTAATCAAAATTAAACACCAAACATAAAACATCAAACATCACTGACCACGCCCGTCCCCAGCACTCCTTCATCGCAGATGAGCTTTGCGCAGTTCGCTGTTACGTCTTGTCGCGGCTTCTGCCGTAGAACGACGTCTGGAGCCTGCGGATTGGTCACCGGGCCACGAGGCACGGTGAGACAATCATTGGTGCACGTTGCCGGCGCTTGACCTGCGCGCAAATAAACGTGCTGTAATTTGATTTAAAATATTCTTATTAGATTATGATCCCCTCCTATTCCATGCGTTTATAGAGAGAAGAAAAAAAGTTGACATTTTATACTTGTAAAATGCCATATAAACTGGAATGACTAGTTTTTCTTCGATTTCAATTGGTCTCTTCCAGCGAGCTGTATAATGTCTGACTCCATGACAGAGAGAGAGAGAGGCAGGCAGAGAGAGAGAGAGAAATTGAGAGAGAGAGCGAAAGAAAGAGAGAGAAATAGAGAGAGCGCATAGAGATAAAGAGTAACAACAATAAGGCAAAGAAGAAGACAAAAACCCAAAGGGCAACCTTTGCACGCGACTCGCTCCACTCCGCCAGCCGGCCCTCCCGTCCAGCTCCATTTCCCGCGTGCGCTGCATTCCACGGTCGACACGTCGGCCGCTTCGGGAGTAGTATCGACTCCATCGTCCTACAAATTGCAAAGGGCATCTTTGCTGCAAAGTTTAACATGAAATTTTCTTTTATTTTTCCTATCGAGGGCTCTCTGATATTCAACGGTATTAGCAAGACTGTCCTGGCGAGAGGACATAAATATCTTTGTTAAGCACCGTGTCTTACATATATGCAGAATGAGCAATATTTTTTGAAATATTTGCACCAGTTTGCCTAGATTATTGCCAACCCATTTCAGCTGAAGACAGCAGCGCCAATCGAAAGTGGCTTCTTAAACCTCTTTTCTTCGTTATCTTATCTTTGAATTCATATCTGTCTCTCCCTTTGATTAACTCAAATTGTGTAATACATATATACATATCATCACTGTACATCGTATCCATACCAGATAGTAGAGCTCCGCGCATTGCAGCGTCTCGGTGCAGCCAGTCTGCGAGTCGATTTTGGTGCCCGTGGGGTGGTACTGCGGGTCGCTGAGATCAGTGAAGCCGTCGTCAACGCACTGCGTACACGCTGAAAGCCCGGAAGGCCTTAGGAAGCTTACTTTTTCATGTTATTCTCAAGCATTTTACTCCTACATTTTACGCTAGATGAGGCGAACCACAGAGCCTAAAGTCTACCGTACTTAGCGTTAACGGTGTGCGGCACTCATCTTGTATATTCTTTTCCTACATTAGTAGTTTTTAAGGTCCTTGGACTGCCTCTTTAAGCATGTTACTCGTTCATATTACTCTTTCTTTTTATGCTTTCATTCTACCCTTAAGCATTTTACTTCTGATAACTCTTACTTGTACGCTTTCAAGCAACCCATTATGCATCTTTCATCTTGTCTGAGATTTTCGACACCAACAGATAACGCAGCTCGCTTGCGACACCACATCACCGCCGGCTGTTCTGAACTTGAACGATTCGCCCTCGCGGTAGCAGTAGACATTTGAAAACTCGAGTTTGCCCTTAAAAAATATAGACTATAAAGAGTAATGTCACGAAATGAATTACTTTATGTTTACGGACAACTAATGTATTATGGGACGCTACTATGTCGCAATCGCACAATCGTGGCAGCAAGTCAAAAGACACCTACCAGACTGAAATGATTTTATTATTTCATACCTGGTTTACGGCTAATGCCGCATCAGTCTCCGAACAACTTAGCTTCTTGCATGTCCCGTTAACTTTGCTAAGTTCAATAATGCTGAGAGGGTCTACTGCATATCCTCGGGGAGGCTGTGCCGGAGTCTTCGGCACTATGCAATCCTCAGCGCATACGCCTGTACCCGCTTAAGAAAAAAGTAAAAATAAAAATAAAACACTTTCTGAATAATGGTAATAAGCATCATTTGACGCAGCTACCTATGTAATTGTTTTAAAAAAATAATGCAACTGTTCGCGTTCGTAGTGTGCGAAATAAGAAACACACTAACAATTGTTTAAGACAATGCTGACAATTGCGACAATTGTCGAAGACAATGATAACAGTTGTCTAAGACAATGATAGCAATTGTGACAATTGTCAAAGACAATTATGACAGTTGTGGCAATTGTCTAAAACATTGATGGCAATTGTGACAATTGTGACATTTGTCTGAAACAATGATGACTGACGTCCAGGCGGTCCGGTGGCCGGTGCGCAGAGTGCATACTTGTACACGACACCGTCGGAGGCGTCACGCCATTGACCGTCTCCAGTGCACGTTAGCTCGCCGGAGTGGATATGCTCTTCGTTCTGCCCGTTCGCCGAGAGGCCGTAGAGCCAGTTGTCACCGGCGCAATATGCAACGGGGCAAGGGCGCGATACGCACGCAGGGTAGACGGATGGCTTCAAAATGATAATTTATAAAATACTTTATAAAATTCAAATTACGGCCTTTTATCTCCATTTTTTCTTTGTAGTTTTAAAGCGGTTTTTTACTCCTCCAAATATGTAGGAACACATTTATGTCAGATGACATTACTTTCCGACGCAATGAGAGTGCATGACTTTAATTCGGTGTGTTGCTTACCAAGCTGAACTTGGCGTCGTCAATGTACTTTGGAAGCATTGGCGTGCATGAACAGCCTGAAATTTAAAAATAAACGATTGAAATACTTTTTTTTTAAATCTAAGTATAAAGTGTTTCATGTTTGAATGATCCATAATTGTGATCTTTAACATTTCAAAGTTTGCCACTTACGCTTTGCACACAGAGCATGACTCGCGTAGTCGCAGTCGCGTGGCCCATAACGCCAGCGGTAGTCGCGGCAGCGGAGCGTGAAGTAAGAGACTCGGTCGACAAAGATGCGAGCCTCTGGATCGGCGCACTCCAGACGGAGGCAGCTCGTCTCAGGACTCCTTGTTTGGCTGTACAAGAAGACGGCTGGGTAAGACGCCGAAAAAGTGTTCTTAGAAAGTATCTTCTTGGTTACCGAACTTTCCTATATGATGAGTAGACAGTGAATATCAACACGTATTTGTAACATTTGTTACTATAATATTTACATTGAAGTTTGTTTAAGCAACGTAGCTGTTTACTATTGGCTGCCAATTGCCACGTGGCATTGTTTGATTTGCTATTAGCATGCATACTTGCATTCATGACTCAAGCCAATTTCGTAATACACTCAACCTGAGAACTTTCCTCACTTTGCTCCACTCTTCTTAACCGGCTGTCTTCTCTTCTCATCTAATTAACTCTCTCCTACCTCGCTTCTCTCTTTCACTATACACTATACAATCGACAAGCTATAAACTATAAGATCACAAAGATAACACTATGAAGACATTTCGACAATGTCGAGACTAGCAAGACAATATTGTGTTATCTGTTTTTTTTCCTTTCTCTAATAAGTTTGCCAGCTTTAAACGAACACGAATACTTGAAGCGCCGTCCTGTTCGACGTGCAGTCGTATCCGTAGAGCGGGCAGTCAAGCTCGGGCTGCAGACGAGGCGTTGTGCATCGTCGGCAGCCTAATCATATATACATAAATATATATATTAACATAAATAAAGAAATAACACATATATTTATACATGTATATATGTATGTATGTATGTAAATGTAATATATTTTATTTTATTTATATATTATACAATCCAAATAGGCTTTTGTTATAGACCATCCGTTCGCTTGAAATAAATAACAAATAATTTCAAAAGCCAGACCTGATAATGATCGATGACAACTCTTCCCGTCGCTTTGATGTGCGCTCAAAACGAGGAATAGAAGAATTGAGAGAAGCGCGCCGACGCAGCGCATCCTGGCGATGAGTAAGCACTAATTTAAAGGAGCCACTCCCTGAGGGACGCACGGGCGCGAGAATGGTCATCAAAATTCAGATCAATTACTGTTGAGTGTCAAGCTCCTTTAACGGAAGGTACCATAAATTCTTGGCGGTGAAACGAACTGCACGAATGAACTTAAAAAAAACGAGCATACATTTCAAATTATAGCACAAAATCGTACGAGAGTTAACCATGGTAATTTTAAATCTGATATTACAATTTCATGAGTTTTGATCGGCGTCAAAAGGATGTCCGAATAGCTGTGAAAGAAGAGACAATGTTAAGACTAAACCTAATTTTATCTGTCAAGAACATGCATGAAGCAAAGTGAGAAGTGGCAATGACTCTTTCCGCTCGAAGCTCGACTTAAATAGACACTTCACTTCAGCAGCAGTTTCGGGCGCTGACGAAGGAAGGAGTCAAAACATTGCAGCTCGCTCAATTAGTGATGATGATTGATGTCTCTCACTGCAGACACGAAATGACCGAGAATTTAAATGCAGACATAAAAAGATTCGCCGAGGCACTTTGATTGTGCGACACGTTCATTCTGTACTGAAATGTCGTTTAAAAAAAAATATATATATTCTTTGTCTGATTTTACAGACTTTTCTTTTCGTTTAAACAGTCGACAATTTTGAGTCGAGCACCACTATCAAACACGAAGAAGAAAACGTCATTTCATTCCTTGGCTTTTTTGCATGTATTCCATTGATTGGCTACTTACAGAACAAGTCTACCAAAACACGGAACAAGAAAAGGAAAGTGAAAAAGAGAACCGCGCCAACAATTAGCTTTGATTGCACGTGTCAACGAGCATGTTCGATTGATAATTTAACAAAACTTACATGACGATTGCAGAGCTCAGGTATGCAATATGAACATCTAAAGATAACATTCCTCCTTTAACCCCAACTATTGCCTCCTCTGAACCAAATTACAGTTGCTTTTTCTGCTCTTACGAAAGCGGGGGACACCGCCTTCAATGACACCAGTTACGGTGTACTTTTGTGCGATTTAAATGAAATCAGGCGAAAAGTGAGAAAGAACTTTATAGTTTGAGTTGCTAGATTTAAAGAATAGATAAATGACGCATTTTCCTCTGAAATCGAGTAGAACAGGCGAACAATTTTGATTCTAGCATGGCAATCCATTTCTCTACTTGGACGGAGGCGACGTGCACCCGACAGAATCAAAGAAGAGCTTGGTGTCGGGGCTCAGCCACTTCTTATCGTCGACACAACTCGCGCTACCGATGAAGGTGAGCGGCTTGTTATTGGTGTAGCCGACCAACTGGTCACCGTTGGTACATGAAGCGGTCATGCATGGCGTCTGAAGACATATTTACAACTTAAAAATCTTACTGTAAGGAAGTAGATAAGTAGTCAATAAACCAATGGAGACGGGCACCCAAAAATGTTATGAATAAGACATATTTTGAGAGCGAATAGCACTATTATTTGAATGCCATCAGGGATACTAACGTTGCTGAATGATGCAGCTCTCGTTTGTCCATTTGGTGGAGTCTTATTACAGTCCCTCTCACATTCTGGAATTGTATTTCATTGTACAAGGATTATAGAAAGCCTTTTTAAAGGTAAAACTTTAAGTAGCTCAAGTAGATTACATGTTTACAAAACTCACCAGATTCAGCAATCTCACGATTTGAACACACCTACCCAAGCCATGATTCTCATGTGGGCACCAATAGCAGAAGCAACAGGGGGTATAGGCAATACATAAAAACCATTGCGCATAGGCAGTGGATATGTATATCCTAACCGACTGGAAAAAAATGAAGGACTGTTAAAACTGTTTATTCCTTTATCGGGCCAATGTGCTGATGGAATGAAAGAATACATGCAAGTAGGTGATCGGTGGGCACCGCAGATTTCGAAGAGATCTCGTCCACTTCCATGTGATAGACAACTGTTCAGTCCATCAGCACATTGACCCGATAAGCGAATAAACAGTTTTAAACAGTTTTTATAATGAATGACTTACATATAAGTAACAACAGCGGCATATCCACTGGCCAAGAACCATTAAATTTAGCTTAGCGCGAGTTACAACTGCCGTTATGAGTTTTTTTCTGAGCGAGCGATGTTGCCCGCTCCTTCTCGCTCTATGCATTCATTTCGCCTTGGCACTCACGCTTTTTCACTGTTATTCTAGTAAAGTGATGGAAGAAAATATCCACTTATCAACACACTGCAAGTGTGTCATGGAGTTATTTAAGCCACTATTGTAACAGTCAATAGTGGTTAAAGACGCCGTGCGACTGAGCTATCTGTACCCTAGAGGACAGCATGAACAACAAGTGCAAAACAAGCGTTTTTGCAAGATCTATTAAGAAGCATTCTATCTATGTCTGAATTCCGCATTCATGGAAACAGTTCATTTTGACATGAGGACCTATCCTCTCCTCCCATCTAATTGCTGCTTACCTATGTAACAACTGTGGCGAAAACACAGCGTTGTGCACACCGGGTCTTCTTTCATATGGCGTGAAATGGAATTAAAAAAACCGCGCACCTATGTCATAAACACCAGTAAATTTTATTTTGGTCGAGATATATTTGACGGACAGCGTCTATAAATTGGTGAAAATCCGCAGAATATATCCGTAGATTAGTAAAACATCTGATGCTCCTCATACTACTGGGGACAAATCGCTGGGTGAATAATTATTCAGTCATACCATTCCTCTCTATATCTATCATTCTCAACGGATTTTGCTCCAGTTCTATTGCGATTTCATGATCGCAGTGATATTTTTGCATGTGTGAACATCGTATAATTCGGGTCAAAATAAGAGGGAGGCGTTTCACAAGTTCTGTAGATTAACCTATAGCTTCCTGGACAGCGCTACATATGTAGATGAAGAAAAATCCATGTAAATGAGTATTGTTTGATAAAATAACACATTTGCCGAATTGGTTCCTGCTTTTTTATATACCTACCCAGAAATCTGAGATGAGCAATTTTTCATTCTTTAACGTGTACATACATATGTATGTACATCCGTATAGTGCAAAAAAGCAACAAGTGGCAAATGACGAACCATATCTGCAAGTTGCTCGTGGATTCCCGTTGAAGCCGTCTCCCTGAATATGCCAGTCTTTCTGACTGGGCTTGCATTGAATAAAGGATTTCTGCATGCTAACGGGATTCCTGTCATCTGCCTGAAAGAACGAATGCACTCGTTAGCTGAATTCAATGAAGTTCTGGCTCGCCCGCTGCAGACAGGCGACAAAAAATAAACTGTCGTAAAAACTTTTTTTCTGTTCCTTGCCCGAATTTCACACTTTCATGAATAGACTTAGGGAAAATCTGTCACAAGGCGATAGATGAAGTCAATGAGCAGAGAATATTCATGCTAAAAACCTGGGAGTTTAAGCAAATATTCAGATTTACACTCGCTATCATCGCTCCTTTTATAACGTGGATTCGAGACATGTTATTCTATTTCATATATATATATATTTATTTCCATATTTTTACTTGAGGAGTGGCCAAGATCTCGTGTATAAGGAATTCACTTACGACATATAGGTCTCCGTCGTGTTTGCATTCATACTTGTCGTTTTGGCTGTCACTGTTAGACAACACGAGCAGCTGGGCGCAAATGTGGCGGTCAGAGGCCGGGCAGTTAGCATCCCCCAGAGGTTTACAGTAGGCTTAAAAAATACAGCATCAGTACGTTAATCTGTTCATGCAAAAAACAAACGAGAAATATATCGAATTGCTTGAGAACCTGAACTCTCTCACTTTTTTGTCTCAAACACCGAACAAAAATTAATCGAAGAGCCTCTTCTATCCACCCGTTTGAACTCGGTGGCTGGTGTTAAGTGGATATGTTTCTTATTAAGCTACATATATTGCTGCCACATGTCTCACTTAAAATGCTCAAGTAAACATTTCTAGATTCAACCTTTGCATGCAATCGAGGTTGTCGGCGAGCCGTCCACGAGCCAGCTGCTCCCTTCGCATTTGGGCACACTATTTGTATTCTCATACTTGTTGCCACTTTTGTAGTAGTACTTTCCCGTCAGGCAGAGTGGCGTTGTACAGCCGCCGTACCCAACAACAACCTCTGGCGCGCTGTAGCCGTTAGCGCTTGGCGAGCCGATTGTGCATTGCGTGCATCCTGCAAAGGAAAAACAAATGTTTTACTCGTCACGGACATGTAAATATCTTGTATTTACTAGAGAACTGCGTCCATGAATACCACAACTCACTATAATGCACGTCTATAAACTCAACAATATTATACTTCTCTTTTTTCCACCCAACAAAATTTTATCATGTAGGCTGAAAGCGCGAAGATTTAAGAACAGTCTATTTTCATTACCTATCTGAAAGGAATCTCACAGGAAACTACGGTACGAGAAAAGAAAATTAATCAAAATAACTTTGTCGCTCGCATTCTCTAATAACGACATAAAATAATAATATTCCACTTACCAATGGCACAAGCCGCCTTAGTTTCGTCAGTTTGGAAACTCTCCCATTTGCTAGTCTCGAGACATGTAGCAGACGATTGCTGAGTGTTTCGGTAAGGAGGTCCTCCCTAGAAAAAAATGCGTTTTGTTTTCTTCCTCTTCTATGAATCATTCCATATTTCCTACAGAAAGAGAAAATAAATAAAAGCACATATTATTTCCTAGGAAAGGAGATGCCTTGAAGAAAAGTTTTTAATTATTTATTTTCTTCTTCTAGGAAATATTCCATATTTCATTCAGAAAGAGAAAAGCAATAAAAACACGTATAATTTCGTGGTGATGACGTACTGCAATCATTGTATAATCCTTATTGCACTCGATCTTGTCACAGCCGCTGCTGTCATCCATGTCGGATGTGACTCTTGCCTTCCAGATGAAGCCGTTGAGAACGAATTCGTTCTGTGGGATATCCAGGATCGTAGTACAGCTCGCGCACATTACTGAAGAGAATAGCGTTTTAATATTTTCATTTATTAAGCTATTTTCTGCTTTAAAAAAAGTAAAATTAAAGTCCAATCATCAGTCAACAATTAAATGTTGAGTTGCAATAATGAAAAGATATAAAAACGGAAAAGAATACGGCCTGTTCTACATATATGCACGCGAGCAATAAAAAGAATACCTTTGCAGAACACATTCGATAGCGTTACCAACGAAAACTGCCACTTTATTTCGCCATTGCAGACTGCAGTGGGCGAGCCACTATCTTTGGTTTTGCCGTCGATTCCCATGTAGAACAAATTGCCACCATCACTACAAGATACCTGACTGCAGCCATTTTCTCCGTCATTTTTCATGTTAGCGTTCTTATAACCACCGAGCGTCGTGCTTGACACACATCCAGTGCAAACTGCAAAGTAGGAAAAAAAACTTTTTTTCTTCCTTCATAGTATTACCATAAATATACCTAATATTTGCTCCACCTACACGTAAATCAAACATTCATGTATCTGTCTTAGACGGCGAATTGAAATTGAACTTTTTCTGCTTTAACAAAAAAACCTCTACGGCTTAACTTTTTAACGCTATTCTCGGCCTTTTTATTGTTTCACTGATAAGATAAGATTAGCAAGATTGAAAAGCTGAACCGCCAACGCATGCTGCTGTCGTTATTTTAGTGCCTCCATCTTTTTTCCAAGATTGATCCGCCGTTGTGCAATATACACGAACCGGCGGGGTGTCCGTCTATAAAGCTTGCACGTTGGATGGATAAGATATTTATTTGACTTCACATCGTCATCCAACAATATTCAAATGAGCCAACTTGACTTGTAGCAAGCTGGCCGGAAGAACACACGAGTTCCTGGCACGTCAGCCCTGGGCCCGAAATTGGTTTATTTGCTAGTAGCGCAAAGCCATTCGGTAGCGTAGTCAGACCACTAAAGCCGCTGTTGGGGTCGCAGCCGGTGCCGCAGTCTGTCGGAGCTGAGATAAAAGAATAGGCGCACAATTAATTATTTAAAATTTTAAAGTTTCCAATAATTTGAAGGAAAATTACACAAATAGTTGATACTTTATGATGGAAAAAAAGTTATAAACATGAACGCAATTTTTCTTATTTTCTACATTATTTACATACGTTTGCATCCAATGAAGGGGTAGCTGCCCTGGCTGAACTGCCACTTGCCGTCCTCACCGCACACTACGCTAGTTTCAAGATTGTCGTCCTTTTGGTAGTCTTGGGCGGTAGTATTGTAATAGTACATTAAGAAAAAACCGCACGGCTCCACTTCAAGGCATGACGTGCTGTCCTTCAGGGTCGGAAAGATGTAGTCAGCAAAAGTCTGTTGCGAGCAGCTGGCACAGCCTGTGTGCAGTGAGTGAAAAATTACACATCTCCTCGGAATTAGAAAAGTGAATAACTTGAAGCCAACAGCCACAAAAAAAAGAGAAAAAGTATACGAGGAAGTAGAAGAAATACCAGTATTTTATTTGTAAGAATCCACCTAGACTGTAAGATATCAATACATACAGAGATATTGTCTTTAATTTAAGGATATCGTGGTGAACAGGTCAATTTACCTTTGAAGCAACCGACGTCTTCAACGCCGTCTTTTTTCTCGCCGTTCACTTCCCATTTGTTTCCGCCATTGCATTGCAGGGAATGAATAATTTCAGTTTTCCCGCTTTCGTACTTCTAAATTGAAATGTTCCAGTAGAAAAAGTTGTCCGAATTAAAAACTATATGAATTAAGATCAGAACGAGGACAAATCACTATTTTTTTCTTATAGTAATTGCTGACTACATTTGTGAAGAACAGCGTTCTTCTTACAATTGTTAAAATCAATTTGCACCTACTCAGAAGTCCATGGCAAAACTTTTTGTAAGAGAGTCACGATGTGATATGAAAAGTATTGTTTTGTGATATGAAAAGTTGCTCAATGCGACTTACTACGCCTATTGGGAAATCGTTGTTACAAGTGTATGACATGCATGGCGTCATTTTGAGTTCGGCCTTTGCAGAGTAGCTGTAGGACTTGATTTCAAATGTATGCTCTGCTAGCGGACTGCACTTGGTGCACAAGTCCTTGGCTAAAACAGTTCTTTGTTTTTCACCAAATAAGAGATGAATAAATAAATAAATATATATATATATATATATACATATATATATAAATAAATATATATATATATATACCGAATTTTCTACATGAGTACGCCCTGGGGCAATATTTTTCAATGCCCTTGCGAAAGGGGCACTAGTAGAGAGGGGGGGGGGGGGTTCAATACAGGAGGGGTACTCTGTTTCAATTGATTGACTAAAAGTTTGCTAACAACATTTTATCCTTTAAAAAAGATATTTACAGCTCATCTTGAATGGAATTATCATTGGAATGTCCGTTTTACCGAAGATTTTGAATGAATTTGCGATCAGTTCATTGGGAAGAGCATCCCACGCCTCCAGGATTCATTCGAGGTCCTTTTGAGCCCAGATATTAGACTAATGGGGGGGCACTAAAAATATACATATATATTGGAAGTAGGTTTGCATTTTATAGTGACCATAAAGAGACGCACCACATCCAATTCTGTCATAACTGTTGCCATCGGGCGCCTCCCATTTGCCGTTGAGCTGACACACAAGCTTGTCATTTAGAGGTACAGTGTTACCACCGTCCACCAGGAAGTTGCCGTCTGCGCACGGTAGCGCAGTGAAGCAGCCATCTTCATCAGTATCGAAGACAGCTTTAGCAGCGCCATTGGGAGGCGTTGCTGAACATCCGCGACAGCCTAAGATCCAGTATTCGTTCAGCAAATGAGAAGTGCTGTGCAAGCATGCAACAACCAAGTGACAAGTAAATATCTCAGGAAAAATTTTGTTTTCCCATGAGCTCTTTCTTTTTTTGTTTAACGGGTCAGCTTCATATTGTGCATCATATACATAGTAGTCACGCGAAAAATACCGGTGAAACCTATACTTTTTAATGTTTTAACAAAATTGTGCACAAAATATCTACCTCCATTCAATGAAATTTTACATTACTCTCATTATTTGGTCGAAGCCACTCTCCGAAGGGCTCTACTTTATTGAAGACACGCAGTTCCCGACTAACTCTTCACGCAGCCAATCTTAAAATCGTTGGGGTTAGTGATGCCATCCACCTTCCAGGCGCCATCGTCACCGCAGCAGACTGACGAGACAATGTGCTGTTGGCTAGTAGTGGTATCCTGTGGCAAACATCTTCTTTTTTCAGGGCCGTAACTTCCTTTTTTCTTCAGGGCCGTAAATTATCAATATTAGTATTTTAAGCAGAAACACAGGCCATTTACACATTATAGACAAGTAAGATGTCTGTAACTGACAAGGATTGCGATCTGGGCGCCGATGCACTTGTAGCTGTTGCAGCCGTTGTGCTTGTTTACTGAACCCTCATCAGAGTTAAGATAGCCGTCAATTGTGAAGGAGCCATGGGCGTCGAGTTCCGCACAATGCGCGCATGGCTCTGAATGATCTCCACTTTTTTCCCTTTTTTTTCTCTCAATATAAGAATGCGACCGCTGCATGGACAATCTTGTCGCCGATCGACATACAGGCCTTTTTCTGCATTAAATAAGAGAGATCACCAAAGGAAAAGATAAACTAACTCTAAAATCAAACCGCGGCAGTCAATTACATTTTTGTGAGGTAGCCTGCTTTGCAGGCTTCATAAGTCCGCCGCGAAAATGTGCACTAGAGAGCTTAGAGCCGCGACTATTCTTTCTTATATCTAACATTTGCTTCGGGCGGTTACGCTTTTGTTTAACGTGAAAAGTGAGCGCTTATTAGGTTGTCTTCATGTTGAGAAAAAAGGGTAAAGAACGAAAATTGTTTGTTGAATTCCTTTGATTTTTCTTATTTGCCTCTCTCAGCACATCAGAATAATCATACCTCTTTTGTAATTTTTGCATCGCATGATGTGTAAGAGTGGAAAGAAGGGCATTCAGGACAAAGGACGGAATAACAAAAAAAGGATCCGATAGAAGTGCAAAGAGCGCCTATTTTCATCTCTCAATAATAATTAATCAAAAATCAATTAAAATAATAATAGAAAAACGAAATGTGAAGATAATAGTATGAGAAGGGCCGAATCGTACTCTGGCAGCCGACTTGGAGCACTCTCTTGTCCGTCTGCTCCGGATCGGTGTGCCATTGTCCGTCGGCACCGCACGAGGCGGCCGTGCGCCCGAGGCTCGCCGGTCCGTCTTCCTCCTCTTCCCCTACGTAGTAGAGCTCAGTGCTACCGGGGCAAATGTTCGCCTCGAGACAGCCTGTGGCCGGATTTAACTCGGTTTCCGCTGGTTGGTAGCCATCGTAGTCGAAGGACACGTTGCACGCAAAGCATGCTTCAATAACATTTTTTTAGTGCTTTGAGTTGTTAATACCAAAATAATAAGCTGTCAAAAAAATACCGCCACATCCTTATCCATTTAATGACTGAATCATATATGCGAGACAAAACATAGCTGAAAGACTCGGGAACACGTACGCTTGACACAGGATGCATTTGTTACAGGATCACCGTTCGCGAGCATCCAGTCATTTCCGATGCACTTCACCGCCGGATTCAGCTCTTCTGCCTGTAATTTTAAATACATTAGTTTCTATGTGTTTGCTGGTATGCCTTTATTTGTCTTCCCTACTAAATTATTGAGCAAATATTCTAAAGAGGACTTTCACACATTTCTGTCTTGTGCAAGTTACAAAGCGATCGCTTTCTCTTCTCAAGTACATATTTTTTCCGCATGCAGCAACTTACATCGCCAACGGTGAGCACGCTGCTAGGATCATTGCACTTGAGTTGATCGCAACCTCCCTCGTTCCCTGAGCTGACTGCAGAGAAGAGGCCAAAGTACTTTGGCGGATAAGTGACGTGGACGAGTTCACTTACGTCACAGCCCGTAGTGCACGAGGGCGCAGAAGGAACTGAGAGAAAGGGACTGTCGAAAGCAGGACAGTATACCCAGACCATTACAAATTTCCAGGCTGATAAAGTCAACGAATGCCTATGCAAGGCAGCGATTGCAGGGCGCGGCCGAAAGGTGCATTGGCACCAATTGAAAGTAGGGGACTAAAATTGGCTGGACCTTTGCATGCGACGAACAACGCGCCGCCATTCGGCCCGACAGACCAAGTCCACCTTCCACCCAAGCCGCACACGACGGTGTCAACACCGGTCGGCACCTTCATGCCTCCACCATCCTGTAATGCAAAAAAAGTTTCTGTTCCCTGTAAAAAATTAGCTTTTTTTAAGGTAATGATGTTTGCAGTGTCCGTGAATGTGCGAATTTCTAACATATCAGCAATAAATGTGAAAGAGAGAGAGAGAGAGAGAACGAGAGCGAAGCTTGACAATTTTGCGCAATTATTCCCGTTTTCGCTTCCTTTTTTTGTTTTGTGTTTGTGCTGGCCTTATTCCTCGCAGAATTGAGAATCAATGTAACTCTGTGGCAGAAGATTTCTTCAAACCAGATAGTAGAGCTCGTTGCCACTTGGACATGAGATCGTCGTAGTGCAGCGGCCAGAATGGGCTGTCGTCGTCGTTCCCGTAGGGCGGTATTCGTCGAAGCCAAAGAAGCCGACGTCCATACATGTTGTGCAAGCTGCAAACAATGAAGACTTCAATTCTGCCCATTTACAATTCTGATTGTTTATGCGTGTCAACAATGCGCTCATAAGATTCGTGTATCTTAGTTAAAGGAAAATAACATATGTATATACACGTGTATACACGTTCTCCTGAACACGGATGTTGTGTCTACAAAAAATATCTTCAAATCAATGTCTTGGGCTGACAGCTAACGCAGCTTGCCGTCTTGACCTCCTCGCCGTCCGCCGTCATAAACTTGCTTTTACCGTAAACGCTCAGGCAGCGCACAATCGATGTCTCTAGCACTCCCTGGAGAGCGGAAAGGAAAACTATTATGAGATACATTTGCAAAATAACAATGCTCTTTCATTTTAATGACAATTTTCGTCGAAACCTCATAAAAATATCGCTTACTTCGTTAACGGCGAGTGTGTTGTAGTCGGAGCACGTTAGCGTTTCACACGTATCGTTTCCGACCGATTGAGGTGAGTCCATATCGTCGACCGCGTAGCCGTCGACCTGATCGGCATTAGTGGTCGGCGCGGTGCACCCGGTGCTGCACACGCCAGTTATCACTGAAAAGACACCCACAAACAAGTCATTCATTCTCCTACACAATTGAAGCAAACAAAGTTCGGCATCACTGTCATGGTTCGAAGTGGAAGGTATAGGTGGAAATAGTCAGAGGCACGAACTACATAAATGTAAGGGAGCAAACAACCTTTGCATGCGACCAAAGAGGCACCGCCGCTCGGACCACCAGTCCAGGTCCACGTTGAATGCAAGCTGCACACGACTGTCTTCTCGTTCACCGGCCTCGGAATCTTCTCTTCTGGATCTTCCTGTAACGCAAAAGACAGAAAAGCTTTTGTATTGCCTGCGTTTGTGTTTGTGTAGCTCTAAATCATATTTCCAAGAATCTTGCTTAAGTTTTTTTTTAAAGTTTTTTTTTTCTTTTTTTTCTTTCATTTTTTTTAGATCGGTTCGCAGTTGACTTCCTCGCAGAAATTATTTATGGATGATCCATGTGGATCTATGTTCCTTCCAACCAGATAGTATAGCTCGTGGCCGTCTGGACATGAAAGCGTCTGCGTGCAGCCGCGAGGATGGTTTCCAATCTTCGTTCCCACAGGGCGGTACGCTGCTGCATCGTCGAGATCAGGGAAGCCTATGTCCATACATTTGGTGCAAGCTGCAAATAATGAAGGCCCAAATACAATTCTGATTCTTTATGCCTATTGAAGAATAATTATAAGACAAAATATGAATCAGGCGCAGAATCGCTGTAAATAAATAGGTAAGCGAAAAAGAGAAGTAAAATTTAAAAATAATTGGGCTTGAAATGCAAATGTCTCCAAATGCATGACTTGAACTGACGGCGAACGCAGCTTGCTTTCGTGACCTCCTCGCCGGCAGCCGTCATAAACTTGAGTTTACCATAGACGTTCATGCAGCGCACAACCGAAGACTCTATCCCTACCTAGAGAGCGGAGAGAAAAAAGATAATGAGATAAATTCTCATCGTATTGATAAAACTCATTGAAACAACGTCACAAACATAATCATTCTGGAATGCCAACTTGTCTCGCTAACTTTGTTGATGACGAGGTAGTTGCTGGTGCACTCTAGCGTTGCACACGTATCGTCTCCGCCCGCATGAGCCTTGTCGTCGGGGTCGATCGCATAGCCATAGAGCACATCGGCATCAACTGTCGGTACGATACACCCGGTTGTGCACACGCCAGTTTCCACTAGAACGACACGCCGATAAAAACAAGTACTTTTCCAACGCTATTTCGTAAGTTGTAGTCTATGAAAAAAAATCAATATCATTTCAAAACGGCAAGAATTTGTATATTTTTGACAGGAAAAAGTGAAACATTAACGAACAACAGGCAATTTTGTCGTATTCATTGCCTCGGACGCTCCATTTGCCGTTGATCGAGCATATAATCTTGTCGTCGTCAGAAAGAGTAATAGTATTGAAGTCTGCGTACAATTCGTTATTCCCGCACGGATGCGCTGCCAAGCAGCCGTCTTTCTGTTCCGTGTAAAAGATCGGATTGACGTAGCCATCAGGCGCGTTTGCGTACTCTGCCACGCAGCCTCGGCAGCCTGATTTGAAACATGTTTAGAGAGCAAAGCAACCTCCTTTCGCACTTCTAACATTATCTGTTAATCTGATTTTTACATATATTTTTTTACAAACTAATAAAACAGATTTCTCACCATCTGAAACAGAAATAAATGTCCGATTTTTCTACTCTACAACATGCTGAACCAGGTAGGTACATATGCATGCATGCATGTATTAAAGAGTACTTTTCACTTACTTTTCACACACGTAATATTAAACGGATTTTGAACAGCATTCCCATCCACTTTCCATTCGCCATTTTCATCGCAGCAGACTGAAGCAGCAATCTTCTGTTTCTTGGTAGACTCGTTCTGAGAATGGAAGGAATTGTTGATGAGATTGCAATTGTTCAAAATTTCGAATGAAACTAATTTCACTTGATTGCGCTTGTTAGAGGCGGGTCATTTAGGTAGTCCATCATGATAATTTTTTAAACAGTATTACTTATGGATTGGCAGAAAACACTATCAATTTATGATTTGTAAATGTCTCTAAACATACGTACATAGAGAAGGAGGAAGGATCACATGCAAAACATTCTTCTAACCAAGATCGCCAGCTGCCCGTTAGCGCACTTGTAGCTTTTGCACTCATGATCGGGCTCCTTCGGATCGTCGATGTACGTGAAGCCAGGAATATCAACTGTTTTGAAGAAATGAAGGCTCTCGCAGTGTGCACATCCGACTAAAATAGGGCGTCATTAAGATTTTCATTAAATCCCTTCTGCAAGCTATGAAAGACTCTAATGGCAAGTTACATCGACACCGTCCGCAATAGACAACACCGCTAATACATATCCTATAAAAGCCTCAATTGTCACCAATAAATAAATAGTTAATCCAGAATAATTGAAGAAGAAGAAGGAAAAATCTATGATAAAAAAGACATTCTAAAAATCCGTCAGAATCTTCGTTACAATATTTGAAGATAGTAAAATGAACTACGACTCGAACGCACACTTGCAGCCAACTCGATCCGCCGATGTCGCGCCTGCGTCGCCGCTCCACTTGCCATTGAGGCACGTTCCAGTAGAACTGTAGGTATTCTCGGGCTTTGGCACCCCTCCCTCGTCGAGGTAGTAGAGATCGGTGAATGGCGGCGGGCACTTGTTCGCCCTGAGACAGCCCGTTGTATCGTCGCGCACGATCGGTGCCGCCTTGTAGCCGTCCTCGGCAAAGGTCATATCGCAGACGTTGCACTCTGAACTTCAGATTGGCATCTTTTATGCGCTTCATGTTTTTCTTAGACCACTCCATAATATAGCCTTTCATTCAGAAAGATAAGAAAGAAACTTTCTTCATATTATTTCCGACTCGAAAACTGTTGCGTAATCCTAATTACTTTTACTTGCTTTCCTAATTACTTTCATTATGTCATGCTTGACATCGAATTGCGTCCAAATTAGTTAAATCCAAATTTACCATCGTAATCGGTATGTAGATTTGGTGGTATTTCAAGCTAATTTTGTGCGTGTTTAAAAGTGTGCCCGTGTTGAAGTCGGGGAAAATTTTAAAGTCGAATATCGTTGCGCACCTCCAATACAACTGGCCTTGCGAACTATTTGATCGTCGGTCTTCCACTCTCCGCGAACGCATTTGACATCTGGATCGAGCTGCCCTCCCTGAGAGCATAAAAGCGCATCAAATTGGGTGTTTACAGTTGTAGTAATTATTATTGTTGTTGATAGCGAGATAATGTCATTGCCTAATGTTCTGTCATCACGCTTTTTAACAATGCACAAGAAATGCGGCCAACCGAATTGACAATCAGCTTGAAATTGCTGTCGCATTTGAGCTTCATACAGCTGCCGTCACCATCGTCGACTTCGGCTAGCGAGCTGATCGCGTAGAACTTGGGCACATCTGTATGTTTAACATTCGCCTGCGGCGCCTTGACGCAGTCCGTCGTACAAGCTGGCACTGACAAAGAGAATCGTGGAGTATTACAATAGCGTCAACATTACAACAAAGGAATGGTCGAAAAATATTGATAGTTTGCCAAAAAAGTTGTGTGTTTTCAGTGATTTCACAAGGTGATGAAACGTACTAAAGATAGAATCAACATCATCTTGCATGGTACAATGGTTATTTTCGTGAAAGATTCAGCGATCTAAGCAAAATGTTTGTTCTATTCAATTGTCGGTTCAATATTTTGGATGCTGCTCCTTAAATGAGCCAGAATGTCACACTTGAATTCTTTTCCCTGAGAATAGGGTGGCGTGAAAGCATGTGGTGTACACAGACTAGTACCATATCCAGGAATATTAACATATGTACATACGTGTACATAGATCAAAGATGAATTTCTTGCTCCTTTAAGGTTATTTCAAATCTTAAGCTCCAAAAATAGCTCTCTTCATTATAAGACAAACATTTGCATCCGACTCGTTTAACGACAGTCTTCGTATTCACCCTCCATCCGACGCCTTCGCATATCAGTTCTTGATCTGTGACAATAGTCGGCGTCTTGTCGTCATCCTCCTGAATTGCATCAATTATCCCAATGTTAATTATTTTCAAAAGGAAAAAAAAGAGATTCCTTTAAAAACGATCGAGCAAGGACGTGAAGAGCGCAATTTGGATTGGTCCAATAAGCTGTTACTGCTCGACATATGCAAGATCTCCCCGTTAAGTTCCATTTGAATGGATTTATCCGTACTATTCCCGTTGAATGTAATATTCTTTTGCTTGTGCATGCATTGCATTTGTACATATATCCTGACCTGCGAGTAGAGCTGTCCGCCATTCTTGCATGCAGTTGCTTTATCAACTTTCTTGCAATCGTTATCGTCAAGGTCTGTATTGGCCTTCAAATAATCGCCATCGCTGTACACGATCGAATTCTCGCACAATGTGCAGTCTGCAAAATGGATGATTAAGGCGGTCTCCTGGTCTTGTAATTTGCTTCTTTGAATACTGCTGTGTATTTGCCCTATTTAGAATGGTATTTCGTCTTTTCAAATGAAAAAAAACGCCGCTGACCAAACTAAGATTACTGATTACTTTTAAATTTTTATGCATTATGTAATCTTTAGAAATTATATATTCTCCCGCCCCTGAAATCCTGAAAAAAGGATCAAAAACGAAATTGATTTCAAAGAGTAGTTTATAGATGCTTTAAAATGCACGCGCATGAACCTGAAATACAGCTCGCTTTTTCCACCGTTTTGTCATCTTCATCCATCCATACTTGGTCTGTCTTGCACTGTACGCTGTTCCCAAATGAACCAGACTGCAATATGAAAAAGTTTACTTCTAGGTGACATGATAATAATCTTTAAGCTATCTATAAAGGAGGACTATCATCGAACAATGATTAATGCATGTTCGAATTGCCTCGTCTTTCCTGTGAGTGTGAACTCTCTTTCTCGCGTGCAACTTACACAAACCGCTCCGTTAAAATAGCAATCGCAAATGAGAATGCGAGCGGCAATTTGAAATCTCATATATTTTCAGCTATCGTCCTCTTTCTGGGGGACAGACAATTATTCTGCACATAACTAATAACTTTGCATACCGTTCCCGTCGCGATCTCGCCGCCCTTTTCACAGACGAGCTCCTCGCAGCCATGAGTCGTGCGAATTGTCGGCTTATCAAACACATGAAATCCGGGCTTGGACTTTATAGGGGCTAGCTTATCCAGACTACAGCCATTCGTACAGCTTGGATCGGCTTCACCTTGACAAAAAAGGAGAGTTCATAAGCTCTAAGGCTGTTTGATGATCATTCGCGTAGGCTATTTAACTTTGATATTAAAGGAAGTATCCGACGAAAGAATACCGTATCTGATAAAATTACGTTTCACACAATGGAAAACTCCCAACTGGATGAGCCTTTTTTGAGCGCCCGCTAAAAAATTTCAAATATGAAACGTATGTGTATCTAACCTCTCTCGACTTCTTTCATTGTCTCGCTTTTCTCTAACGTCTGTAGCTCTACTCCCTTGGTGAAAATGGGGTGCTAAGTGGGCAAGGCGGCCAGAAACTGCCTCTTCTTACCAAGCGTTGGCAGTCCTTGCTTGGATTTGAGCATACACCGGGTGCATCGACAGAGACGTTTTCTACCGTATTCCAAAAAAAAAAATGCAAATTTCTACCTAAATACTGACTTTGATAAAGCGGGACCACATCTAATCGATCTCTCAGGCCAGACTTGATCATACAGGAATATGAAAGAAGAAGTTATTTTTTCGTCGGATACTTCCTTTAAAGTTTATTTGGAAAATAATGTTGTATTCACCATTAAAAAAGATTTTTTTTAAGAGAGTAATAGAAAGTTCCGTACTCGCGCAGGCGACTCGCCATCCACGCGGCCTCGCGTTGTCGCCAATTTCCCAGCGTCCGTTAATGCCGCATTCGGCGATCTCCTCTTCAAAGTCTTTTGGCGTCATGGTCACGTTCACCTGTTTCAAGTGTGTAGCCTCTATTTTTTCTTCAATTTCTTTAGGACCAAAAAGCCTATAGATGCGTCATATATATATATATATATATATTTATTTATATTTTTATGTTATTTATTAACTACAACTAGTAAGATGTGAGAGCCTTTAAGAGAAAATGGCAGAATGTCACGATCGAAATAAGAGAGGACGTGGTGTGAGTTCAGGAGTCGATTTTGTTTTTAAACAGTTTTGTTTTTATTTAATTTATTTTATTATTATTTGGTGCTACCCGCCACTGTAGCTTGTAGCCGTCCGGGCACGGCAGTGTCTCGGTGCAGCCGGTGACGCTGTTCGTCTGCGTGCCCGTGTGTCGGTAGCGGATGCTCATCAGGTCAGTGAAGCCGTCGTCCACGCATTCCTTGCATGCTGAATATGTATGTATATCGTTCTTATCTCTTTGCCTTTTCCAACTCTCAGGTAAAAAGAGCGCAAATTCAGAATTAGATTTAGTTTTATTTATTTTTTCTAATTTTCTCTATGTGAACCAAAATATGCGCTATGAAATATTCATTTTTTTACAGGTCTCTCAATCTTCTCTGACAAGGTACACTGCAAAGTATACAAGGAACATTGCAATGATAGCGAAATGACTAACAGCTCACACAGCTGGCCGCAGTCACTATCTCGCCAATTATCGTTCGAAATGTCGGGGAGCCTTCCACGAGGTAGCAGTACACGTCATGGAGTTGCAGTCGTTCCTGGTAAATATACCGCCTCTTAAACGAGAAGAATTGGAGGTAGCCCCTTAATTCTCTCGTTTCGTATTACACCAAATTGTTCTTTGCCCTTAACCCAGCATACGCGCGGTTGAAAGCCGAACGACGTAATAGGGATTGCTTTTCGCGATAAAAAAACGCGAAGCCAACGTGAGACATAGCAAGAGAGTTATCAAGAGAGATAGACAGACGAGGGGAGTGAGAGAGATAGAGATAGAAAGAGAGAAATAGAAAGAGAGAAAAACATATAGTGCGAAAGCAAGGATGACGAAATATGCTAACCAAGCAATAGAATGCTATTTAGCACAACAAATTGGCCGAAGCTCCCAAGCATTACAAGTACAGAACGGATGATAGAGGTATAGTACCAATTCGAACAGAGAGCATAACAAGAAGAAACTTGCAATAATGTAGTGGCCCTGCTGGCTGTGGCAAGCGAAAAGGGAACAATAAGGCAGAGAGCTAGCCAAGGTAGGCGAGGGAGAGGTCACGGTACCATCAAAAGACATGACCAGGAATTTGGGTCTCACACGGAAGAGTGGGGGATTTGAAAAAAATCATATCGAGCCAAACAGAATTGCAGTCATTCGTTCAAGCGAACGAACATATTATTTGTTTGTTTATTTGTTTTAGCCTACATGTTTTGTCTGCCTAAGAGACACCTTGAAAGCGATAATCCAATTTTCGTCATTCTTCTCGCACCTTGTTGACAGTGAGGTTTCCCTCTTTGCACGTCAGCTTCGTGCAAGTAGAGTTGCTCTCAGGAACTGGAAAGTCGATCGTCCTTATCTTGTAGCCGAAAGGCGGCGTCGCGGCGTCCGTGGGAGGATTGCAGCCCGTCACGCATGCGCCCGGTCCTCCGGCTCAAAATGTCTCGGATAAAAAAAAAGAGCGGGCAAAGTTTGCTTTGAAAAGTCGGATCCGTTCGTACGGTAGAATTTATGGAGTGACTTCATCACCGCTTGCCTATTTTCTCCCCATGCACATCCTCGTTCTTGTTTAACTGATACTATGCTAGGGAACCTCCTATACTTTTTACACGACGATGCAGGAATTCAAATGGCTGCTCAACTCCTTTCACAATTCTTTTAAGGAGTGACGTCATCACTCTTTGCCAATTTGTTCCCTTTGCCGTCGCTAAATATCGCGCTGTTTATGTGCCTTTTCTTGCCGAGGGGAAAAGTAGAGAATATTGGCTTCGGGAGGAATTTCGAAAACATAAAAAAAGAAGCTGACGCCCTGGTGGCCGCGTCGTGCCGGCGCACAGTGCGAACTTGAAGGTGTCGCCCTCGGAGTCGCGCCACTCGTCGTCGCCCGTGCACGTCAGCTCGCCCGCCACGATGCGCTGCTCTTGCTTCCCGTTGGCGGAGACGCCGTAGAGCGATGAGTCGCGCCCGACACAGTACGCCACCGGGCAAGGACGCAGCGGGGACGGCGGATACACCGAGGGCTTACAGTATTTGCGTTTATAAGGGTAATTTTCCGTTAAAGCAACTCTCTAGATTTAATTACATGAACCTGAGTTATATATTACTTAAGATAAGTTGGAAATAAGTGCAATATTGAAACCGACATGTCCATTTCGTCATGAATCGACACTGTCTTTCTCACTTGTAAGATGCAATATATGCGAGAAAGGGTGCATATCAACTGACAAGGGAGAACTTGATGTCGTCGATGAATTTTGGAAGAGTTGGGGTGCATGTGCAGGCTGTAATGAGTAGATATATGTAGATTATATGTATGTATAAGTAAATCAATGATTTTGCCTTGGCTGAGGTTGGATCCGTTTCGAGGAGCAACTTATTTATTTCTATGCCGGCTATACCATCCACCATACAACAATAATTCAAGCTGACGCCTTGCGCAGATCGCGTGGCTCGAGTAGTCGCAGTCGCGCGGCCCGAAGCGCCAGCGATAGTCGCGGCAGCGGAGAGTGAAGTAGGGCTTCCGATCGACGAAGACGCGAGCTTCAGGATGGCCGCACTCCAGACGAAGGCAGCCCGTCTCCGGGCTCTTGGAAATCCTGTCAACAAGATATCAGTTGTAAAGCCTTTTTTAAATATATACTTCGAACCACAACAGAGTAAAGGAGATACATATGTTATGTGCATATTTCACTTAAAAGGAAGCGAGTATGTTGTCTCGGTTTAATCTATTGACACAGTACCTAAAGTCGTGCAGCATCGTGAGATTCGACTTGCAGTCATAGCCATATAGCGGGCAGTCATGGTCTGGCAGCAGACGGGGCGTTGCGCAGCGGCGACAGCCTAGGGTACGGTATATTTTATTTAAATTACTTTATTCTTTAAAAAATAATTTATGTGATATCTGGGGTTAAATGAAATTTGTGGCCATTTTAGAATTCTGAAGTGAAAAACCTGATGTTGATCGATGACAACTCATTGCATCGTTCAGGTTGGCGCTTAAAGCGAGTATGAGAAACGCGCCGATGCAGCGCATCCTTAACATTCAAAATGAAACAAACCGACTTTATATGTTTTATTCTCATCAGGTTATGAATTAAGAAATGAAGAAGAAAATACTTTTGTATCAAAGTATGCTACTTAAACATTGGTGAATTAAATAATTAAACCATGTATTCTAATTAATTTCTGAGAACGCCTTTGAAGAAGAAACTCTTGCAAATGTGAATAAACGTGCTCTTTTCGAAGAAAAAAAATGACGACTTTGGTAGAGTGAACAAAATATATAGTAGCAAGGAGTTCTCTAAAAGGTTAGTCACAACTGTAAATTGCTCCTTAATTGAATTGAACGTCGTTCAATGCAGTCAAAATATGTCTTCCTTCCCAATCGCGATGCTCAAAGATTGCCCTTTGTCGTCAATGAGCCAGAAAGATCGAGAATTTGTAATCAGAAGCAGAGCAACTTCTTGGAGTGTCGCTGGCCGTGCTCATTCTATGCTATACGAAATGCCACTTGGAAGACAGCCCTTTCTGATTCGGCAGAGCGAAACGCTCTGGAAAAGGTTTCCTTACATTTCGTATTCTCATATAAGATTCGATAGCTAATCTAAACTTTTCGCTGATAGTATACAATAAAAGTTGTTTTAGCATCTTAAAAACAAACCTACATAAGGTGAGAGGACGTTCGTTCTCTGCATCTCTAGCTTTCTATTTTGTACATGACTTCAATCTTGCAGCATATAACATAATTGTGTTTTTTTCTCGTTTTCATTGCGCTGACATTCCTTCCAATACTTTTTGTAGTTGCCTCTTCAATTAAAAAATATATAAGGCCTTTTGTTTTCCGCCTGGTATAAACGAGCAAAACAAATCAAGACGAGTATAGAATAATCATGGTGCCAACTAAAAAATATGGTCTTTTTGCGTTTTCGAGCCGTTATGCACATCAAGTGCGGGATTTAAATTCAATACTGTAGGCAGTTCGGTCAACACTCTAACTCGAGAATAGGCAATTCGCAATGGAATGATTAATGATTGCTAACAATTTGCGCTTGAGATATTGACGTATAAATTGCACAATGACTGAAGAAAAAAGAGGACGAGTTGGGAAAAGATAACGCCAAATCGTCATGGCTACAGGAAAAGGGAATTACAAGTGGCTTAAGGAAGTTGGGACTCAAAGAATTGCACAATGATTGAAGAACAAAGAGACCGAGTTGGGAAAAGATAAGGCAATATCGTCATGGCTACAGGAAGTGGGAATTACAAATGGGAGTGGCCTCTCTACCAATCCTCGTTATTGAGCGGTCTGGAATCGAATACATTCGGCTTAGGGAAGGTGAGGGGCAGAGTCATGCGCGAAGCAGTGGCATTCTGGTAGGGGGGAGGCAGTGGTGGTCTTGAAAGACTTTTGGCCAGAGCACATATATCAAGGCGATTGAATATTCAAGAGGTCTAATTAAAAGAACATAATGAAGAATGGAATGGGCTGACGCGTCAGTTACTATAAAATGAAGAATGGAATGGGCTGACGCATCAGTTGCTATAAAAGACTCGTAAAACACTTGCTAATTGTAAGTACGATTTACTAGTAAAAAAAAAGTGTTGTGTCCGTCCACGAGAGGGACAGAGAGTAGAATGTGTGAAGACGCGAGGCGAGGCGGGAGAGAGGTTTATCAGAGAGAGAATAGAAGACCGCCGTTTTAGATGAGAAGATGAGAGCGAAGTGATGTGAGCTCGCTGGCTAGGGCTTATATATGCGAGTCTCACGTAAGCTAATATGCTAATATACGAACAATGCCACGTGGACCAATAAGGAAGCGCCAACGTGGCAAATACAAACTACAATGTGCTATTAACAACTAAATGCACGTAGAACAATACGTGCAGATATTCACTATCTACACAACAAAAAGTTTAAAAGAATAGTAAGGCTAGTACTGAATATTGTCTCACGATGAAAAAAAAACCTTCGAATAGAGACCAGACAGATGCGAGAGAGAGAGAGAGCTAGAATGAGAGAGAGGGAAAGAGAGAGAGAGCTAGAGTGAGAGAGAGAGAGAGAGATAAATGCCTACGGTTCGACTGGAGGGGGGTCCATGGCATCGCGAATCTCCATGGCGAGGTGCCTGCAAGAGGCCGTAAGGGTCTTACTCTGGCCCAGAAGGATCTCGAGCCGCTCGCGTCCTCCTTCCTCTCTGAACTGCTTCACGAACCACTCATGACCTCTGCTCGCGTCCCGAATGGACCAGAGCACCCAGAGCTGCGCACCCGCGCACACATCGAGGTTGAGCAGGGAGAGGTCGGGGAAGAATGCATGCCTCAAATAAGGCACTCATTCTCATTGTCACAGATACAAGCAAAGAGATAAGCAATCGCGCATAAGAGAAACATTTCGAAACAAATGAAGCAAAATTGATGAAGATCGCCAGTGCTGAACAAGGTCAGGCGCACTCCTCCAGGCCGGATGGGGGGGGGGAGGGGTTGGAGGCAAAAAATAAAATAAAAAGCCTTTTTTCTTACGTTAAAATGGTTTAGGGAAAATACATTGTTCCAACAATAAGCAGGGCGGGGGTTCCCTACGGGTGCATGCGCCAACCTAGTTCAGCAATGAGGATTGCTGAGAAAATAAAAGGAACGTAATAAGGAGACTGACAAGTTCATGACCACACAGTTGCGTTCCAGGACTCAACTGCGCCAATCTAAAAAAAAACCCTCTTGTAGAATAGGTGCGCAATTCCACCAAACTTGTTTATTTTAAATAGAGATCGCAAGAGGTCTTAGATCCGCATCTCAAAAATATTGTTTGGCTCTTATTTAAATAACAATCGGCCAATAGCTATCGACTAACCATAAGGAATTTGAAGGAAAAGCACTAACCAGCTGCTGGTTGGCCCACGCCTTGTCGATGCCACAGTAATCCCAGTCAGCCGATGTGAGCAGATGGGAGATGATGAACCCAGCCAGGAACTGGTCTGGGATCTCGAGACGAGTTCCATTAGGAGGACGCACCAGAACGTCGCTGAAAACGAGGCAGGCCGTTAAAGGAAGTATCCGGCGAATAATTATACATTAGCGCCAGAGAATAAAATTGCCTGTCGCTCGGTCGAGAGAGCATGTGAAATAGGAGGGCGGCTCTGACCTACCGTAGCTAATTCTCTACCCGCCAGTTTTCACGTTACTATTGCTCAGAATGTAATGGAAGAAAATCGCTTATACTTTCTGGATACATGTTTTACGACAAGATGAACGCGTTCATATAGAAAAAAACTTACATTCATTATTCCCCGGATACCTCCTTTAAATAGGACATGCATGAATGAAGGAAGTTCATAAGAGAAGACTCAATGGCGTACAATGGTTGGCTGCTCTCTCCGGTCACCCATTCTTTTATGTGGAATTTGGCTAATTGTTGAACACGGAATAAGTGCTTCGTTCGACTGCTTGGGAAAAGTGGGTGAGATGGAAACTTTGTGGCCTAGCAAGTTAGCTAATTGTAAGAGCAAAACAGAAATGGGACGTCAAAGTTTGAGTGCGGTGTTTTTTGGCTGATTTTATAGTATTTCTTTCAAGGAAATTTCACAATTGCGTATGAATAAATAATAATCATATACACTAGCCTCAGGCAGGAAACTAGTAAAGAATAAAAAAAATAAAACAAAGTTAACGAAAATAGTACCAAACGACTGTAAACTAACAACAAGGGCTTCATGTATTCGTGGCGGATGAGATGATGGTGCAGCGAAGACTCATCTTTTGACAGCGAAGCCAACAGAGAGAGAGAGCCTGAATAACAGTTTCATGCATACTACTCGATATATACATAAATATGTATGTATGTTAAGATTTCTATTGTACATAAAATAATAATACTCACAATCAGAATACAACATAAGACCGCTTAAGTTAGGAGAAATACGTGAAACTGACACCACGGCAGTCGATTTTTTTTAGTTTTACCCTTTTACATACGATTAAGTACCAAAAACAGGAGAAAAATGACCCAAAACGTACACGTTTTACGAAAAGGTATATCAATTTTGGTAAATCAAGGTCAAAATAATATGTAAAATGTGTAGCCCACTTTTGAAAATTGGGCGAAACTGATGTGAAATATGGTTTTTATGTTATGATTTGATACAAAAAAAAGGTAGAGAAGAAAGAAGAAAGATGTGAACATACAGAGGGGAGAAGGTGTGCTCTGTTCAGCAGAAAGTGTGATCTGATATGAAGAAATAATATGAGCAAGCAGAAAAAAATGAAGAAATAGTGTTGATTCAGCCAGACAAGCAGAGACATGAATCAATCAGACTGGCACAGAGATAAGCAAAAAGTGAGAAAGTTGCCTTCAATCAAATATATCTGAAGTAAAACATCATAATGAAAAAACATCCAAAACAAAACATAAAGCCATATTTTACATTTACAAAAAAAGCGCACGGGAGAAGTTGTTGTGATTGCCAGGAGGGAGGGAGTCGGCTACTCTAGTGTAAAAATCTGGGACAACAAGTGGGAACTCCTTCCGAAAAGTGCAATTTTTAGTGGGGCTATTAAATTGGGATAAAAAGAGGTCTAATCCAAATCCAGCAACAAAAGCTGTCTACCAGTATCATTAGTTTAATAAATAATGATGTCTAACTATGCGTACTGGGTGGGTATTTCCCGGGGGGGGGGGGTCCATCGGTCCACCTCTACCCATGTGAAAGAATGGTACGCATTACTCTAGCATGTTTGAAAGTATTTTTTTTTCGTTTTCCGCGAGTCAGAAAACCCTAGATAGCCAATTTATATATGAAATCAGGAGAAAAAAAGAAAAAAATGTACATAGATACATGCTCGCCTTACGTTACGACTTTCACTTTCATTTTTTTGTGTTTTCGCCCCTACTTACCATCAGGCACGCTGGGACGCAACCAATGCCCATAATGTGCGCCTAGCTCCTAGGCAACAACGGAGCTAGGCACATTCAACAGTGACTTCTTAGCCCAGGACTCTTCCCACTCCAGGGAAGCGAGAAGGGGGGGGGGGCGAGCCCCGGAAACTCCATGGAAAGGGCTATCTGGTAGAGGCGCTGGCCGGCCAGACTGGCCACAGCCTGGCCAACGGCAGGAATGAGTGCCTCTCCCCTCCTCCGGTTCCCTTCTTGGTCTTCTCCTCTATTCCAGTTTCTTTCTTCGTCTTCTTCGAGATCTTGTAGTAGCGAAAGAGAATGCTGCAGTTAAAATTAGTCCGGTATTAAGTACATACAAACGGGGGGAACACAAAAACAAGAAAAATAAAACAGAAGTAAGAGAAGGGAAGCATTAGTCTAACATGAAGAAGAGAGCGAAGAGGACGTTGAGCGCGGCGGAGATGCTCGCTGCCCGAACCGAACCGTCGTTGAAGTCTGCCACTTCAACGACTCTCAACGGCGGACACTCCGGGCAGGACTTGCAAGGTGCGGTAGTCGTGAAGTACTCCAGGCACACGGCCTCCATATTGACTCCCATAACTGCAGATAATAAACAAGTTATTATAAAGTATTAACAATAAACTAATGAATAATGTGTTTTCCTTAACTAAAACTAACAAAAGGCATTTTCGAAAGAAATTTCGTAACAAAAGTCCGTTTTTAAGTATTTTGTGGTTTTATCAACAATTTCAATGGTGTTCATTGTGTCAACACGCTATAAAAAAGCTTTAAGTTGTCGTCCAAATTGCTGAATTGTTTGGCTTACCCACGCAGTTTTTGTGGACAATACCTCCTTCCCCACCCTAATTCGCAGGGTCCACGACAGTGCATTTTATACCCTGAATTAGATTGCTTGGATGTGTGACAGGAGTGAACTTTCTTTCCTTTTTAAGGGGAAAACTTTTTCCTAATATACTTTAGCTGACCAACCGTTTTTGTTGTTTCGTTGTATCAAAACATATTGATATATAAAAGAGGGAAAATCTAATTCAGGAGTGGATGGAGTTGCCCAGGTCCTCGGCTTCCTTGCTGGCGGCTTCAATGACGGTCGGTCCCAGAGGCGGCGGAGCTGGCTGATTTCACTACTCTATAATAATATACAAATTATGTCACAAAATGTTTTTATCAAATTCCCTGATGCTAGTGGTAAAATAAAATAAGATATATTAAAAAAATATATATATATACGTGTTTTATATTTATATACAATCTACTTGTATATGTAGAAGTTACTTCACATTCAATTTATTCTCTTCGGCACATCCCCCAACTCTCTTCAACAATCTCGGAACGGCCCCTGAAAAGGAAGCGAAGAGATCGAGAGCGGGCTACGTTTTTGCTTTGTTGCCCCAAGGGGCCACTACGTCTCTCTCGTCCTGTCTCTCTCTCTCTCTCCCTCTCTCTCCTGCTCCGGCCCATTTACCTGTCTCTCTCTTAACCCCACCAGTCTCTCTCTCTCTCCTCCCACTTCCTGTCTCTTCAATTCAGCCCTTTCCTGGCCTCCTTCATTTCCTCCTCACATTCCCTGTCATATGCAACTTTTATTCATCTTCTCTCTTCATGACCATCATTCATGTTGCCACTTCTCACCTTCTCTTCTTTTCTTTTCTGCACTCTTGTTCCCATGCCCTCTTCCACCTTGCATACATATGTTTACGTATTTCTGCTCTCTCCTCCTCTTCCTCTCTCGTTCTTTCTATTTCTCTCTCTCTCTCTCTCTCTCTCTCTCTGAAATCTCCTGAAGAGTCACCCGTGAAGTATGATGCGCTAGCCTAAGGATGTGCTCACTAACAAGGGAAAGCGAGAGAGGTAGAGAGTACGAGAGAGAGAGAGAGCGAGAGCGAGGGCAAGAAAGAGAACTAGAAAACTAGAAAAATAGAGAGAGCAGAGAGAGTGAGACAGGATTCTCTGACAGTCTCGCCCGTGTGTAGCCACCGAAGAGGTGCCGCGAAGGTGGATGGAGGTGCACACTCAGTATTGGAGTTGGAATGAGAGAGAGAGAAACCGAGAGAGCGAGAAAGAGAGAGAGAGGGAGTGAGAGGGAGGAAGGAGATAGAGAGAGATAGAGAGGAAGAGAGATGGAGGTAGGGAGAAGGAGAGAGGATAGATAGAGACAAAGAAAGATCCTGGAAAAGGAGAGAGTAGAGATAAATCGAGTGAGATAAGGAGAGAGAGAGAGAGAGAGAGAGCGAAAGAGAGAAAGATAAAGAGAAGAGGAGGAAAGAGTGTGCCAAGTAGCCAAGTGCACTACATGGAATCCTTCAGAAGTGGTTGGCGAGTCACGAGAGAGCAAAAAGGGAAGGAAGCAAAAGAATCATACACTTCTGTGATCATCCGCCATCTCATGATGCAGCGTTATTCAGTCTTTTTGGCAGCTTGCCAAGAAAGGGCACAGAACAAACAAAAACACACATGAATATTGCTGACATTTCAAAAGAATATTTTGTCTAGTATAAAATCCATTAAAAATAGTTCTGGACAGCCAAGGAATAAGGGTAAAATAAAAGATTAATTTAAAAGATGAGTTTTTTCATCAACAATACGACAATTCGCAGAAGACATTTTCCGTTCACTTTTTGATTATGGCTTCTTTTTCCACCAGTTCGTGATCTAGAAGGATTCCTCCGTTGTGCATGGCTGACATGTCTTTTCTGCGCTCTCGTACTCCTCCTCCTCCAGTCGCTGTCGCACCGATTGTTGTTCGTATTGACACTGTCGCTTAGCATTGCTCTCTCTCTCTCATTCTCTATCTCTCTCTTTCTCTCTCTCTCATTCTCTCGCTCTCTCTCTCTGTTTCTCTCGCTCTCGCTCTCTTCTCTCTCTCTCACGCTCTCTCTCTATGCATCTTCAATTTGCCTTTCCATCAATTTCTTTCTCTCGCTCGTCCGATTGTTCTCGCCGTTCTCCAAAGGCGATGTCAACAAGCGCGCCGAAGAAGCATCTCTCTGTCTCTGTGTCTCTCTCTTCTCTTCCTCTCAGTCTCTTTCTCCCTGTCTATCTCTCTCTCTATCTGTCTCTCTCTGTCTTTTTTTCAACTCTATATTCTCTCCCTCTCACTCTTTTTCTCGCTCTATCTGTCTCTATCCATTTCTATCTCTTTTTATATCTCCGTATATCTGTCTTTCTGCCTGTCTCGCTCTTTCTTTCTTCAAGGTTTCGCTCAAGTTCAAGACAGTCGGGATTGCTTCGGGATGAGCAAGGTTGCCGGGGTGGGCTGGCCCCAAGGAATCTCTGGAATCACTTGAAAGGAGATAAAGGATGAGAGGAAACGAGAGAAAGAAGGATATGGAAAGAGAGATAGAGAGAGAGAGAGGGAGAGAGGTTGTGAGAGAGAAGAAAGCAGCAGAACGGCTATAGGAAAACAATAGATCGAACGAAAGATGAACAGAGAGAAAGAGCGCGATCACAATTCGAGGAGGATGTCTTCTGTTCTGTACTCTGTTCTCGCTCATCACGTGTGCGAGAGCGCGAACAATCCCGATGGTTTTGCGGAGGGGAGGGTTTGGGTTTTTGGTTTTGGGTTTTTAGGTTTTGGGATTTTGGGTTTTGGGGTTTTGGGTGCTCATGTCTTCAAGAGGGGTGCACTAGGAGACAACCCTCATTCTTCTTTTTTTCTAGAACTTTGGTTCTAGTAGTAACACTAACCTTTCTTCTTGAACGAGGCTGTCATCATATAATTTTTTTTAGAATAAAGGATCCTCCTTGGTACCCCACCCACTTTTTCAGCTTCGATAGAAAATGAATATGCTGCTGCTGCTTCTACTGCTGCCAACCCCATCTTTTCTTTCCTCGTCTTTTACTGAGATACCGAGACGATCTCGTGTCTCCGAAGATACCAACCAACCCCCCCCCCTGCCCTCGAGCTTTGAGAGGGCTCGCCGTCACCGTTGAAACACACAGAGCAATCACTTCTCTCGGTCATCCAAACTGGTAGCTGCCTCCCCCCCCCCTTCCTTTTGGCGAACGATGATGAGGGGCGAGGCACTTGTTTATTTGCGCCGCGCACCATTTACCTTTCTCTCTCCCGCTCACTCTCTCTCTCTCTCTTTCTCTCTCTTTTTCTCTCTCTCTATTTCTCTCTCTCTCTTTCTCTCTCTCTCTGTCTCTATCTCTTTCTCTCTCCTCTCTCTTCCTTCCTTTTCCCCTACCGCGCGACTTCCTGTAATGACCGCTAATCATCATGCCTGTCTCGGGAGAAAGGGAAGCCATCTATTCAGTAGCAACCGTTCTAGGCCAACTTTGTTTTGTTTTGTGAACATTGCGAGGGGACAGAAAGTTACAGAAGCTTAATATTGTATTCATCGGTGCCTGGCTAATGCTCCGAGAGAGGAAGAGAGAACATGAGAAAGAGAGAGAGGGAGAAAGAGAAAGAGGGAGAAAAAGAGAGAAAGAGAGAGAGAGAGAAAGAAAGGGAGAGAGAGAAAGAGAGTGTGAGAGAGAGAGAGAGTCTAGCTGCCAAGTGATAATCTCCTAAAGGACCTCCGCTGCGGCACTGCCCAAGCGGAGAATGCTTATCTTTTCTTTGAAAACCTTCGTTGTTGCAGAGTGATGTTCGATTTTCGCTTGATCTTCGTCGTTTCTCTTTCGTTTATCGCAGGCGTAAAAACTTTCTAAAATGAACAATGTTGTTTAAAAATTGGTCAGATTTCACAAAATGTTGTTCTTTTGACATGACCCAGGCTGAATGGCATGCTGTTCTCTCTCAATCTCTCTCTTTCTCTCCTTTCTCTCTCATCTCTATACTCTCTCTCCTAATTCCTTTTTCTCTCATCTCTCTACTCTATCCCCACTCTCTCCTCTCTTTCTCCTCTCTCTCTCTCTCTCTCTCTCTCTCTCTCTCTCTACTCTATCCCCACTCTCTCCTCTCTTTCTCCTCTCTCTCTCTCTCTCTCTCTCTCTCTATTTCTCTTTTTTCTTTGCTTCCGTCCGTCGATCTCACAATTCATTCACGCTCACCGCCTGTGCTTCATCATAATGCAATTCTTCTTCGGTCATATTGCCCTTCTCTCTGTTTCTCTCGTTATCTCACTTACTCTCTCTCTCACATGCTGTTTCTTTCTCTCTCTCTCTCTCTCTCTCTGATTCTCTTTCTCTCCCTCCCTCCCTACATCTCTCCTCTCTAACACCTGCTGGCTTCTTGCCAACCCGGTCCCCTGCATGCATATATTGGCTCGAAGTAAGTTGCATCGCGTGAGTGTGCTGATTTTTTTGCGGTAGACTTCCCTCCCTGTCTCTCTCTCGCTCTCTCTCTCTCTCGCCCTCTCTCTCTCTGTCTCTCTCCCTCTCTCGCCCTCGCTCTCTCTCGGTCTCTCCCTCTCTCTCGTTCTCTCTCACTCTCTCGCTCCAATTTCCGTCCCTCTCCTTTTTTCATCCAATCGCCCTGTCTATCACTTTTGCCTCACTTTCTTCCTCTCGCAATCGCTGCCTTCGTCAGTTCTTACTTCGCTACGTGCATCATATGATATGTATGTTCCGACATCTTTAACGGGCAGCATAATTGCGATTTCAAACACATTTGTATGTACCAACATTAATTTTACTTATATACATATGTATGTACTAATACTTACCATATGACTCTCTCTCTCTCTCTCCCTTTCTAATTCTAACTGGAGCCCACAAATCCTCCTTTCAATTCTTCGTTTTTCTTTCTTTCTTTTGTTTACGTTAGAATGGCTTTTCAGTGACGCTTCCGGGATAGAATGGGAAAATATTTATCTTGATCAAGCTGAGAAACTGTCAGCAGAATTTCTCCACTTGACTACCTTAGTTCTATTTCGAAGTCCAACTGTACTTTCTTTTCTTTCCAGTCTTATAGTTTATTAAATTTATTTCTTCTCAATTTTTTACTCTCACCTCAATACTTGATTTGAGCATAGAATTGTTATAAATAAACAAAAATCAAAATGAAAGGATCAAAACATGAATGCTTTTAGTTACATGCATACTTACCCATCTCTCTCAGATTATACAAATACGTTTCATTCCTTGTGCTGGTCACTGTAAGCATCTTTTGTCAAGTTCCGTTATCAACACTATAACTATCTTCCTCTCTTTCTCTCTCTCTCTTTCTCTCTCTCTTTCTCTCTCTCTCTTTCAATTTCCTCTATGTTCGTCACTCCTTCAGCTAATAACGCCTAATCAACGTCCTCTTAAATTTAAGCCTCATTTCCATAAGGAGATTACACAATTTGTTCCTTATCACTTTACTTCTTTCTCACATCAAATTACCTTTATTCAGATTTATCAAGAGCCCAAATCGACATTCTTCTTTTTTCCTTTCTTTTTATCTCTGCCGCCAATGCAGTTATTAGTTTTAACGGACACCAATAGTAACTGACAGTGTTCCTCTCTTAGTGTCTCTATCACCTCAAACTTTTTCTTGTTAACTCTCTCTCTCTCTCTCTCTCTCTCTCTCTGAGTCTCCAATGCAACGACTTTCTTTGAAACTGTCCGCAACTCGAACACGGGCCGAGGAAGGAAACATCCATTAGTGCCTCCAATCAGTGTGTGATAAGAAAACCACTCTGGGCAGTGATTTCCAAATTTACGGCCCGTGCCTCCTCGACGTCTAGCAATGCCCTCTCTGCATGGAAACTCTTTGCGAATGATGTCATTTGAAGGCAAAGAGAGAGAGAGAAAGAGAGAGAGAGGAGAACAAAGAAAAGAGCGCAATAGCGACAGAAGAGAGAGAAAGAGAGAGAAGAGAGAGAGAGAGAGAGAGAGTAGGCAAAATGAGCCTGCCATAATAGTAATTGAGCCGACGATCCGTCAATAATCATGCCAACAACGAATGTGCGAATTTTGACAACGTGCCCTTTAATGCGACATTCCTGTGGCATTATCCACCGCACCCTAGACTCTACGAGGAATGCTACCGGCAGCATGCGTTAAGAGACGAAGAAAGCAAAGCTCTTTCGGGGCTAATGCGATCAATCACTTTACTCTCGTTTTCAAGCGCGTTAAAGTTGTATATGAAAAAAGTCGGAAAAAAAATTAAAAATCAGACATCTTCAAGCACAAAATATGTGAATTTTAGTAATAAACAGCCTGAAACATTTCCATTTGGACGATTGCCACTGCATATCATCACTCTTCATTTCATCTGCTTCACTCACGTTCTCTCGGCAACTTGTTCACTTGCCATCTCTGATGCTTGATCTCTCTCTATCGCGTTCTTTGTCTCTCTTTGTCTCTCTCTCTCGCCTTCTCTATCTTTCTCTCGCTCTTTCTCGCTCTCTTTCTCTCTCTCTCTCTCTCTCTCTTTCTCTCTCTCTCGCTCTAATCGGCGCTTGAAAGCTAAACACTGCATAGTCCAATTCTGCAATGATAACAAACTTGTGTGCGCATGAAAATATGCAGCGATACCTTTCAAGTACATTTAAACCTTGTTTAGGTTTTTTTCTTTATGTATTTCCACCATATTTCCCCACTTAAAATTATTAGATAACTATTAATATATATTTAAGAGTACTATTTCAACAATACGACAGAAATTCATACTCTGATCTTGACCTACTTAAATATATAAGTATGCATGCACATGCAACTTTACTGATTCTTTCAGCTTTTCTTTTCACCTTTTTTCGCGCCCTGTTTACCATTTCAGCCCTTTTTTTTGTCTTGCAAGGTCGCCCCTCTCGTCAGAGAGTCCTTTATGTCTTTTATCGAGTTGCGATCTGCCGTAATAAAAAAGAGAAAGTATTATACATAGAACAGCAAAGTGCAAGAGAGAGAAAGAGAGAGAGAGAGAGAGTGAGAGAGAGAGAAAGAGAGAGAGAGAGGGAGAAGACAGAGAGAGTGAGAGAGAGATAGAGAGAGAGAGAGGAAAGAGAAAAAGGCAAGGAGTGAGACAGAGAAGAATAGGAGAAGAGAAAGAGAAAGAGTGAGAGAGAAAATAGAGAGAAAGGAGAGGGAAAGCGAGAGAAAGAGAGAGAGAGAGAGAGAGAGAGTGTACGTTCTGCTTTTCTCTACCTTTCTGTTGGCATGCGCTACAGGCAATTCGCAAGTCATCAAGTCGTTTAAAAGGGCCATTAAATCCGCAACCGGCCGAAGCGCACTCCATTGACCCGGTGTTCCAGTTTGGAACACGATGTTAAGGGGGAAGGGGGGGGGGAATGGTAGGCCCGGGGGCCTTTCCGATGTGGGCGGAGGGAAGGAAGCACACCACATTATCAGACATTATCAGAGCAATGCGACACCCATAAGTCACTTGGTGATAGGATCCCATTAGATGAACGGGGCCCTCCCTATGATAATCCTCCCCCCGGTTCGCATCCACTTCTAATCACATTTCGAAGTGATCCGATCCTTGGTCATCTTGTTTCTCGTCTCGGTCTCGCTTTTATCTCCGCCTCTCTCTCTATCTCTCGGCCTCTTGCTCTCATTATCTCTCTCTCTCTCTCTCTCTCTCTCTCTCCTCTTAGACCCTCCCTCTCTTTATCCCGTCTCTCTCCGCATCACGAAAGCTTATGCGCTCTTTAGAATATATGATGATTACGTGATCGTTAACCCTCTCAAGCTCGCCCTCTTCCTCTTTCCCTCTATGTTTCCATCCCTCCCACACTCTCTCTCTCTCTTTCTATATCCCTCCATCTCTCTCCTCTCTCTCTGTCTCTCCTCATCTTCCCATTCTGCTCAAAAGATATTATTTCAGCATCACCCCGCCCGCTTATACACTGATATCCGGCTGAGAAAATGACATTTCGCTTCCAATGTCTCCGCCCGCGGCCTTTGGTACGAAAAAAATTATACTTCAAGTGTACAGCTGTGATCGATGGTCATTTAGTATCGCTTCTCACATGCCCTTTTTTTTTTTAAAAATAAAGACTTTATTGCTGTATCTTTAAGAAGATACTGTATACATATATACTTACATACATATAGTAAATAATTCTGGATGTTCTCTCGATTGCTAATATACATATGTACATATGATATGTTAATTTATGTTAATTGAAGCCGGTCACTCTCATTCTCTCTCAGTTTCTCTCACATATTCCCATCGTTAGAGGTCAAAATTTCTGCGGCGCCACATTCAAGGGTGCGTGCTACCCAATCCGTTCAGCTATATCTCTCTCTCTCTCTTATTCTCGCTTGCTCCCTCTCTCTTTTCTCTCTTTGGCTCTCTTTCCCTTTTATTTTACCTCTCTCTACCCCCTTTCTCTCTCTGTCTCTCTCTCTATTTCCTTCTCAAACAGCACGAGGCTATTCAATCGTGTTCACACGCACCGTTCATCAACAACGAGAGAGAAAGAGAGAGAGAGAGAGAGAGAGAGAAGGGAGAGAGAGAGAGGAAGAGAAAGAGAAAGAGAGAAAGAGAGCTGCCCCAAGTCTCTTCCGCCGAATGTCTCTCTTTACCGCAGCAACTCAACCTTCATTTACGACAGACCATTTGAGATTGGTAGGGGGGGGGGTGCTCGGTGAGGTTGGTAGCTGCTAACACCAAGGCTACAGATCGCGTGCTCTTGTCGAAGAGGGCATTCTTCGGGTTGAGGGGGGGGGTTAGGGTTCATGGGAGGAATTTTGTATGGTCGTTTCCGCGCCATTTGCTTCTGAGAGAGAGAGCAGCATGATGCCTTGTTACGGCTGCGCCTCCTTATTTTACACGGATCACTGGGGGTATCCACGTCGTTTCGTTTCGAGACGAATGGTCCGAAGTGAAGAGGAGAGAACATGAACTGGATTTAAAAAAAGATCGAAAGGCAGTCTGAGAAAAGGGAAAGAAAGAGAGAGAAAAGATATAATGTCAATAACAAGAGGAAAGCTTTAAAAACAAATTCGTTAACAAGTTACAGTAGCCTCTTTGCAGCTTTAAGAATATGAAGAATTTTTTTCCTGTTTTTTTTATTCAGAAATATTGATTAACAACACAATGGGCATCAAAAAATCATTAAATTCTTCTAAAAAAAATTTTTTTTTTCGTGAGAGGGCTCCGTTGGACCAGGATGGCTTGTGTGCCAATGTTCATAGCTGACCCACACAGCAGATATCATCCATCACCTCCCTAAACATGGAGCACTTCCCTTTGCGGTAGCTGGATGCCATTGTAAAGAAGACCGATTGTAAACAAGACCGATAAACTCTCTAGTGCCAGTGACCGACAACAAAAAATAAGATCTTTGAGAAGTTATTGGCATTTACTAACTTTTTATGATTTTTTTTACATTACATCAAAAGCAAAACCTAATTTTTCGTTATCTACACGCTACCAGTACATACTTTCAGCGTCTATTATCATTTTCGGACTTTCGCTTGCGGTACAATTGTAATTGCCCTTTTGATACGGTTAAGACATCATTTTCCACCTTATTATTTCTGAGCTTTCCTGTCTCCCAATCTCTCTTTCGCTCTCTCGTTCTTTCTCTCTCTCTCACTTTCTCTCACTCTCTCTTTCTCGCTCGCTCGCTCTCCCTCTCTCTCTCTCTCTCTCTCTCTCTCGATTGCTACGCAATGTAAGCCGGGATGCGCTTCGGCGGTATCCCTGCTTTTGTCTAAGATATACACATACCACACCCGGCGCTGTCTCGCTATGTACGCCTTCTCGTGGCCCGGCCGGCCAGGCTTCATGTATGCGGAAGAAAGAGAGAGAGAGAGGGAGTGAGAGAGAGAGCGAGAGAGAGCGAGAGAGATAGAGATAGGAGAAAGAGAGAGAAGAGAGAGGGAGGGATGATCAAAGCGAGAGAGAGAGAGAGACAGAGAGAAGAGAGAGAGAGACAGAGAGAAGAGAGAGAGAGAGACAGAGAGAAGAGATAGAAAGTATACCCTTCTCTCTTTCACATTGATACATACACACTTGTTATGCTCGCTTACAAAGACACAAGGAAGGACACGCGCCCAAATGCACACAAGTATGTACGCACATAAACAGTCACGGATACTTTCCCTTTCTTTCTCTCCCTCCCTCTCTCTCTCTCTCGCTCTCTCTCTCTCGCGCTCTATCTCTCCTCTTTCTCTGTTCCCCTTCTCTGACCCCTCTCTCTTTTCTTTCTCTTCCACCCCCCCCCCCCCCGCTATTTTTCCATACTTTCCCTTGCTCACACATCTTTTGCCGCATCATCCGTCCATCCATGAGGAGTGAGTTGAGTGAGTATGTGATACGGACCGGGCAACGACTTCGCATGGGAATTTTTTCATTCTCTCTCCCTCTCGCTCTCTTATGATCTAACCCTCTCCCTCTCTCTCTCTCTCTCTCTCTCTCTCTCTCTCTCTCTTCCACTTTCCGTAACCGCGATCAGATCCGCAAGTGGATGAAAGATGCTAGAGCGGCCAGCAAAACGATGTGAACGAGCGAGAGAGAGACGCAGAGAGAGAGAGAGAGAAGAGAGTATGAGTTAGTGAAACTACAATAAAAGTGAAGTTTTCGAAATGAGGAAAAAAATCGTTGACTGTGTGGAATGGTGGTGGAATGGAATGGAATAGGAAATCAGTGCAGAGAGAAAGAATGTGGAGAGAAACAGAGAAAGAGAGAAAGAGAAAGAGAAAGAGAAAGAGAAAAACAGAGAGAGAGTGAAAGAGAGAAATTCACCCGAGGTAATCCCGTTAGCCTGACTGACTGATTTGTTCGCAGCGGCGCGAGACAAACCGTCGCCATCTTTCTTCGCGCAGACTAGACTGCAAAACCGACCGCCCGCCATTCCAAGCACCCTCTCTAATTGAACTAATTGAATTAGTAAAAAATCTGCCGCACTCGCGCGGCTTAAAGAGGCATCTTCCGGCAACCACAACGAAGAAGAACACAAATTATAGTGCGCGCTTACATGCCCGCTGGCAATGCTAGGTTTCTAGCTTTTTGTCCTTTCTCTCTTTCTCTCGCTCTATCTCTCTGCCTCTTTTTCTCTGACTCTCTCTCTATCTCTCTACCACTCGCTCTCACGCTCTCTCTCTCTCGTTCTCGCTTTCTCGTCGTTACGTTTCTTGCTAAAAGTGTGATTTCGCCTTCCGGCAGTAGTAATCAAGATCGGCTCTGCGATCATCGCCTTTTTCCTATCTCTCTCTCTCTCTCTTTCGCTCTCTCTCTTTCTCTCTCTCTATCTCTTTCTCTCTTTCTTTCTCTCGCTCTCTCTCTATCTCTCTTTCTCTCTCTTTCTCTCTTTTCTCTCTCTCTCTCTCTCCCACTCTGGCTATCTCTGTAGGGTAATGCCAATACGCCCATCGGCTCTTCCCCGATGGCATGTTATGGCTGATGATGCTGCGGCACCCCTTTTTTGCATTCGACCTGTCAAGGTCGATTTCGGAGTGCTGAAGCATGAGCTGGCAAAGTTCCAAGCGTATCCTAACTGATTAGTGCTCTACTTGATGAGAATAACTCTTTTGCGATAATCGAATCACATTCCTTTCGTATTTGTCCGTTATATTCCCAACATTTCCTATTTTTGCGGCCTCAAAATTTCTTCCGTCACGCATAGTCCCCTTCGAGACTGTTTTTTTGAGCACTTTCTAAACGAACCTCGCCAACAAACACTTTGCCAAATTAGCTACATAATGGCGCGGGAACTACATACATACATGGTTTTCCATTCGTTCTTCTTGTATAGTTGATCAGTGTCCCTCTCGCATCTCACAGGTTCATAGCCTAACAAAAGTTCCTCTCTCAGCTTTCTTTAATGGTATTTCTCGCAATCTTTGTCCTTCACCTTGTCTCTCTCTCTCTCTCTCTCTTGCTCTCTCTCTTCTTCACTCTCTTACTCTCTCTCTCTCTCTCTCTCTTACTCCCTCTCTCTCCATCTACATATATGTAGTCCCGTCTTCTCTCCAACTCTGAGTGTGCTAAACTTAAGTGAACCTCTTGGAAAACCTCTTGGAACATCAAGGCAAGACTGCCAAGCTGTGCGAATGCGAATGGCAAAACAAGAAGCAAAATAATATTTTCGATTTTTTTTTTATATGTACTTCGTCCATATTTTGCTTCATTTTTCCCTTGTTTCTTCCCGGCAGCCGGTTGTCTCCATATCCCACTCTGAATCAATCTGTAATATCTGAATCTCTAATGATTAGATGATACCACCACCGATGTCGTCAGTCTGTTAGTGTTCCTCTCCGGCTGGAGGTTGTCTCTTCAACGCACGACTAGAATGTCAACGGCGGCAGAAAGATTCTACGCCGCTTCTCCTCCAGCATATCTGGTTCGACAATTATGTTTTTTTAGGAACCAAATTCTTTTGTTTAATAATCGAAATCTTAAACAATCATATATATATATATATATATATATATATACATATATATTGATTGAATTTAAATAGCTTTTCTAATTTAGATCTCCTTAGCATTCAGCGAAAGAATGCAGAAAGCGGCGAGGACGACGATGGGTTTGTTTTGATCAATTTCTTTTCTTTTTTCTCGTAATAATTACTTTGCTCCTTGGATCTTGTTTATCTTGCTGCTATTCGTTACACTCACTTTTATAAGGTAAATTTATTTAAATATAATATTGTTTTATGGATTAAAAAAAAAAATATATATATTTTAATATCTTTAATCTTATCTCAGAGCGTGGCCCCTCCACGCCGCCGTCCGGATGGGCAACGCCGTCCTCGCGCGAAGCATCATCGATAGCCGACTCGTCGATGTAGACTTGGAGGACTCGAAGGGTACTATTCCTCTCCACACATAAGAGGACATTGCTATTCCAATCTGAGCACATTTAACGTTGTGGTTAAACCCGCCGAATCTAGGACGCACCGCGTTGCACTACTCGATGGAGCAGTCTCGTCCCGAGCTGGCGCAGCAGCTGCTGGGCGCGGGCGCGCACGTGGACGCCGTCGACTTTGTCGGCACGACACCGTGTCATCTCGCCGCCATGCACGGCATGATTGATGCGGTAGTCGTATTTCTGCTTTTATTAATTTTTAGTCTTATTTTTTTCGGTTTATTCTTTAAATCTAAGATACGTGTTTTAATAATATTTGTTTACAAGAAATAATAGATGATTCACTTCTTTTTTGATTTGATTTCTTTTTTGATGCGATTTTTCTTAAAAGAGCTCTGCACTGAATAATTCTACGGTAGTACATTAGAACCATTTTGAACGCGCGCCCTCAAATATTTGGCCCTTCTGCTAATTAGAGAGCGTGTGAAATAGGAGGGTGGCTAACAGCTACAGTAAAAAAAACATTTTGGCCTAGCCATATTTGGCATGCTCATAACTTTGAGGAAAGTGGACAAAAATGGTTCAAACTTTCAAGATGTATGTTTTAGACAGGTGCAAGTAGATCTTCGCTAATAAAACCATGTGGTAATCATTCAATGAACTGCTCCTTTAAACCTAATGCTCGAATCAACTTTCATTGTTGATCATGTCTAGTGGCTCTCACAATCAGACCTCTCACCAATGTTGTTGTCCTTTGCTGCAGTTCAATCTGCTCATGTACTACAAAGCGGACCCCTGCGCCGTCGACAACGCGGGGAAGACGCCGCTTGATCTCGCGTGCGAGAATGGAAGGCATATGGTGAGATCAAATTATTTAAAAAAAAATAATTAATTAATATTTTAATCAAATTTAGTTTTTCACGTTTAAAATCGATTTTTATGGTCAGATTTTTTTTACAATTTGAACAACAACAAAAACCATTTGGAGTATTATTTGTTTTCTCTTTTTTTACAACTGTACATTTATTTTACTCTTTCAAGATGGTCGAGAAGATACTCTCATCTTCCATTCCGCTCAGCTTGCTCCGCCACTCGGGAGATCAGCACACGGCGTCGGCGCTGCATCTCGCAGCCCGAATGGGGCATGTCCAGGTGAGGAGGAGACAGAGAGAGAGAGAGAGAGAGAGAGAGAGAGAAAGAAAGAGGGATGGAGAAAGAAAGAGAGAGAGATAGAGAGAGAGAGAGAAAGAGAGAACAACCGGTTTAGGTGATACAAAGATGCATAATCGGCTTACCTATGTAAATACATAGGTACCTACAACAAATTGACTAGTATCAGTTTGTTTTCGAAAAACCGCCCAATTTTTTAAGAGAAATGCGCTAAATGCTTTCTCATGGCACAGCGTGCAGTTAAAAGCCCCTTCCTTTGAATAGAACACAATCGTGTTCTTCTGCATTCGAGCTTTGCTTTGAATTACCGCTGAAAAGCGCTGTCTTCTGTGACTTTTCCCATGCCACTCTGCTCTTCTTTCGCAAGCTACCGCGTACACGTTACAACTCTCATTTGCATCTCAATAGTCTCTATTTTTATTGCTCTCTGGTGATGGCGATCGGAAAACGGAAAACGCTCGTTCTCCCTAGCCAAATGAGGCGCTTTTCACCGTTCTTAAAGGAGCTCTGAAAGGAACCTGTAAGAGCTTGCAACAACGACAAAAAAAGAAGCTTGAGATAGAGTTTGGGCTTTGGGGGGGGAGCGGAAATAAAGCTTGAAAGGGAGGGGAGAGAGGGGGGGGGAGTAAAATGGGGCCGGAGGGGGGGGGCGAGGATTAGGGTATGGGGCTGATTCTCATTCCACTAGAGATGTGACCGTGCGCGCGGTCGGCTAGTGATTATGGCCAGCGTGCGTGCATAGCGCCATTAATCTTTCTGCGAGCGATGAGCGGATCTGATAAAAGCACTTTTTCACCTTGTCTCTTTTGGCCCCCCCCCTCTCTCTCTCTCTCTCTTTCTCTCTCCTATCTCACCGTCTTTCTTTCTCATCTCTCTCTTCTTCCCCCTTTCTTCTTTCTCTTCTTCCCGAAACAGACATCCTGGCAGCCCGTTTCAATGCGATCCACGGTGTACTGCAATCATTTGAGACTTTGAGGGGGCATTCCTCGGCAATCGCGCAAGAACATAGAAAGAAACAGAGAAGATGGTATACCTGCATGAAGATAACATTTATTATAAATTTATTACACACACTTTTCTCAATGTACATATGTATGTACGTAAGCATATCGAGAGAAGAGATTGTAACAAAATTAAAATAAAAATTTCTTTCGATCAGTACCACTTACATATTTCTTGAGTAATATTTTTTGTGCTACTACAGAGTATGAATTGTTCATAATTGATAATATGTAACTAAAAAAATGTTTTTGTGAAGTTTAAGTTAGAATTCTAAAAAAATTAAATTATTCAATTCTGATTTCTAATATAAGAAATTAATAATAACTAGATTTTTTTGTGAATTTTAATTCTGAATTCTCCTCTGCATGCAGATAGTCTACGTGTTGCTGACGCACGGCTGGCCGATCAACGGCGCGACGCGGACGCGTTGCGGCACGCCGCTTCACGAGGCAGCCGCGCACGGACGCACGCAGGTCGTGCGGCTGCTGCTTCATGTAAGTGCAAGGCCATGATGCCTCAGACAGTGAGAGAGAGAGAAAGAGAAAGAGAGAGAGAGAGAGAGACAAACGCAAATTTAGTAACTAAATAATCATGTGCTTTCTACTTTATAGTTCGCTAAATCACTTCCCCTTTTCAAGTATAACGGCAATTGTTCATTTAACCTTTGTCTTTAAAAATAAAGATAAAAGCTCCTTTTGGTCAAACATGCGTTTTTATTGTAGCAATTTTCTAAAGTAATTTATATAGCTTTCTCTTTACTTCAAGAATATTAGTGAGAGATGTTCGAATTAGTCGGCGAGACTGCGAGACGAATAAGAATAGCTTAATCGTATAAACCGGTGTAAAAGCAAATGATGATCACATGTAAATTGCATTTTGTTGTTGTGCACTCCGTTAGAGAAAGCGAAGAGCCGCGTTCGAATCAAAACTGAACTGATTGCGTAATCCTCTTGCTGTTGTTGCCGCCAGAGGCAGCGCAGGAAGGAAGATGGTACTTGAACTTTCTTTTTCTGTCTCGCTCTCCATCTCTCCTCACTCTCTCGCTCTCCTTCTCTCTCCCTCCTCTCTCCTCCCCCTCTCTCCCTCCCTCTCTCTCTCCCTCTCCCTCTCTCTCTCTCTCTCTCTCTCTCTCTCTTTCTGTCTCTCTCCCTTTCCAGGTTGGCGCAGATCCATCCCTAATGAACGCTGCCGGCCAAACGGCGCTCGAGTTCGCCAAGAGGAATGCCGAGCGTAATCCAATCACGCACAAGGAGATTCGCTTTCTGCTGAAAGGTTGGTCCATCGGTCGAGGGCCGTAAAATAGGAGGGAGTCATCATCATCATGATTATATCAAAATAAAACACGTGTCGTCATATTGGTATCCGTAATCCCCAACCCCCCCCCCTCCACAGTAATAACCTGAAACGACCATAATAAACTCTTTAAATCTTATCGTATACCTGCCTCTCTTTTATTGTTCACATCTTTACCGTTAACTCTAGCTATGTATGTAGGCTTCTCCGCATCAGAGACGGTGCGGGGATAATATGTGTTTCTTTTTCTTCTTCTCTTCTTCTCCCTTTTGATTCGCTTGTTTTTCTCCACCAGGCATTCACGCTTTCATCTTTTTTTTTCCACAGACACCAAAGATGCAGGTGCTAGTACGAAAGCTTGTGTAGTCAAAGAATCAAAGAAGAGTACTGCCCGGCACCCACGGGAACGGCATTCACGGCACCTGAGCTTCGTGAAATAAAAACAAATAGAGGAAAAAATATATACATAAATTTCCCTTTCGCTGGGTTCTTTGATTTTTTTTGTCTTATTTAATTTTCCGGAAGTATTCATTAAATACTTTATTTAAATAAGTAAAAAAGATATATGATCGTTCGTCTACCATAGATTTCCATAGACTTCTATCTAATATGAGCCTTCACTGCTCAAGAGCTGTTCACTTGGGGCGATTGCTCTCTCTCTCTCTCTCTCTCTCTGCGGTTAGTGCAATTATTACATGTGTGTGTGTCTGTCTGGAGAGCGCAGTTGGACAAGCCTCGTACATTGCTCTAACAATGAGTGACACTTTGAGAGTGAAAGAGAGAGAGAGAGCGAGAGAGAGAGAGAAAGAATGAGAGAGAGAGAGTAAGAAACAGAGATGGAGAGATGAAAAGAGGCATGTAGTTGGGTAAGAGGGAAGTACATACATGATTGTCCAAGTGTCGATGCCACCTCTCTCGTTGCCATATGACAGCTGTCATTTTCTTGAGCCAGCCTTGGCCGATCTCTCTTTCCCTCTCTCCTCTCTCTCTCCCTCTCTCTCTCTCACTTTCTCTCTCTCTCTCTCTCGTTCTGTTCATCTCTCTCTCTCTCTCTCTCTCTACATCTCTCGCCCTCTCCTCAAATAGCTTTCTTTCTTTCTCTTTATAGTACTCCTTCTCTTCCTTTGTCTGTCTTACTCTTACGTATTCTCTCCCTTTGCGCTCCTTTCATTTAGCTAACACTTGTTTACGGCTTGTATGCTTTTTACATGAGTTCTCCGTTAAATTTGT